>JAHLJT010008446.1:284304754-284365833 GCA_031308135.1 Acheta domesticus | reverse complement strand
ATTTTTTAAGTTTTTCCAACTTTCGAAAAATTAGTGATTTTAACGACATATTAGACCCGCACTAGTCTTTTAAGCGCTGCTTACTCTGTCGGATAACAGAGTTTAATTAAAAAAATCAAGTAATTTTTGAGAAAATTGTTTTTTGTTGTTATTGAAGGTAGCATCAACTACTAGGTCATTAACGACCACTATTGGATTTAACGTAATGGGATGAGGATGAAACGATACGGGTGATGATAGGGGGTGAAACCATACAAACATGACCGAGGCGGGACTCGAACTCGGCACTACTGTCCCAGATCACTACGGCACTACTGTCTTAGCAATTTCGGCCACGGGCCAACAGAAAAATGTTGAATGTCTCAAAGTGAATGTTTCGAAATGTTGAAAAATATTTTTGAGACTCCATCTAAAGTACCTCCAAAATCAAAATGTCCGTTTTAAACTGAAGAGTGCCTCCTATTCATTTAAATCGGTTGGGTTATATCAATTTTGGAGAAAATCGGCTGGACAGTTTAAGCGCTAGCTTTGACTATGGATGTATGGACGGATGAAGCTTTGCCATCAAAGAATTTTCGGTATCAAGGTCCCTCAAAACGTGAGTCCACACAACATATTCGAGGAATTAATTTACTAAATATCGTAACAAGATTGATTCACTTTTTCTTCACCAGGGCCCGGCAATACGAGCTTTCCTGCCGAAAATCCGCAGTTTTCTTGAGAAGGATTACAATACTTTTTCATATTAGAAAGAAAGGGCGAGAAAGTAAAAATTGGTGGTCTCATTTCCGACGACTTCTCTGTATTTTGGAAAATTGCAAAAAGTCAACATTGCGAAAGTACAATATTGAAGATATAGATATTTCCTAATTAAAATCTGTTCTAATAAATAAGATCTTTAAGAAAAGTCATGTATAATTGTTTGAAAAAAATATGAGTAATTTTCATGTAATTTCTGCTTGAAGTAAATCGCAAATTATAAAAAAAAATATTTCTCAAAAGCCGCTTCAAATTTTCTATTCCATTTTTTTGGCACTGATAGAATAAGGAATGCTTAAAAGATCTCATTGTTGTTGAACACACTGAATTTTCAAAAATTGCGTAATTTAAAAATAATTCGAGAAAATGTGTATTGCTGTAAGCCCACTAGTTAGGAAAAAGGATCCAATTTTTTTCTTTAAATTTTCTCTTCGTTTATATCAAAGAGTTTGCCGAAAACGAGACCAGCTCCAGTTTTTTTACAAATACAAATATTATAAATGATACTTCACACAATCAATCAAACCTTGTAGATTGAAACAACGACATTTTTAAAACAAAATAATAAAATAAAACCAACATAATAAACAAGTTGGAATATATCTTGGGTCTAGGATGGTAAAAAGACTTTGTTAAAAGTTTAAAACAATTGAGTAGCATTTCTAATAAAGACTATCGATATTAAAAGTTATTAGTATAAAAAAGCTACAGATCAGTTGATGAAAACCAACGAACTAAAACTGCATCTGAGTGGCACACATGTTCAATTATTTCAGCTAAACTTTCTCACAGAAAAACTCTTCATCCGGCATGGTCTTCACCTGCACCTTGTCGGAAAACGTGCACTCGGTAGCGAGCTTGCAAAACACATCATTTCACACCCTCGGCGATGCCCTGTCCAAAATCCATCACCAACCTAAATCTCCCAGTTTTCTTCCATCATCCGGGACCCTTTGTGACAGAATTCAGCGATTTTTTGTCAGAATACCTCTAATCACCTAAGGGAAAAGTGTGGAAACCTTACTTTTTCTAACACGTATAGTGAGAATCCATGTTCTGCGAATCCTTTATACCAAAAAATTAATTGACGGCAACACGTGTGTTTGTCGGTCTGTCCACCCCTGCATCTGTCCGTCTCTCCGTCTTTCCGTCTTGATCGCAAACAAACAGACAACAGGCAGACTGACTAGACAGACATTTTCCCGTCATTTGATTTTTCGGTATTAAGGGCCCACTAAACATGGATTCTGACTACACATGTAAGACAGCATGATTTACTATACATGTTTTATACACTTTTTTATTACCAGGATTCGTCAATAATAGTTTATGCCGAAATCCTCCATTTTCGGGTGCTCGCAATTTTCGAAAATTCAGAGATTTTACTGAGAAACGGTCAGGTGTCTTTATTATAAGCCTTTTCTCTTGGTTGTTGAGCAAAAAATAAATCAAATAAAACTAAAGAATTTTACGTTCTTTGATACTTCCGATGTAAGCGGAATTTTCATTAAAATGCCTGTAAGCCGGATGCTCCAGCTTCATTTCCCGAAGGAAGATTTTTAAGAGATGGCTGAAGAATAAAAAAGTTGCAACATTACAATATTCCTTAATGTCACAAATAAAACGAGGAAGTGTGTGCAGTTGAGCACCAGTAATTATTTAAAAAATATTTAATAAGATGCAAAATTAATATTACCATTTCTCCGTCCCCGAAATGCTAGTTGATTCTTTATTCTTCACACAATTAAATTTGAGCAAAGAATTGGTCGGCCCGACCGGGATTCGACCAATTCTTTGAACAAATTAATTATTGTTACTTAGTAACAAGGTCACAATTTGGATTCTATAAGACTGCGGAACATATTCTCTCCGAGCGTAATAGCTTCCAACAAGGTGACGGGAAAGGTGACAATTATATTTCTTCTTTACATCGTTTAACTGCTGTTGCTGCAGACGGTGGAATTATCCAACGCGCTGACCGCAAATGGCTTGCTGGCGTGTAATCGCGCTTGTTCTGGGAGGCTTCGCGCCGCGAATACAGCGCGTTCGTTGGGCGAGGAAGAGTGGAAGAATGGAATAGTGGTGGCGGGGTCGGTAGGTCGCCCTGGCGTCCGGCCAGCGGTCGGGATGGCGGGCGGTTGCAAGGGAACCACGTCACTGCATAGTGGGCTATGGGCGAGGGGGGACAATGAATGAATGAATCGGGCAATAAATGCATTTTTTAGCTGTTTTAGGAATCCTTGAATTATTAGTCATTGATGCGAATGAGGGATGAATAGCGGGTAGATGATAGCTATAATGACGGTGTAGAGGCGAATGAAAATGAAAATGGGGACAGTGTAGAGGCGAATGAGAAGTAGAGAAAACCAGGGAACCCCAAAGAACTTTTCTTTCTGCCTTTTTAATTTCTCGCTATCACTTACGCAGTAGAGAACTAGCGGTGCTAAAACAGCTCGTACTTTCTCGTCCGTAATTTCACGCAAAATTACGCGAAAATACTCAAAGGTTATGAAAAAATTGTACAGAAGTTATTTGAAAATATATCTTTAAGAAACAGATTTCATTAAAGAAAAAATATCTTCATAATTGTTGTTTTAGGAGGACGCCGCAACTTTTTGACTTATTGCAATTTTGACATGACTGCCAATTCTGGTTTGGTGATTAAATAAATATCTCTTGAATTTTCTGGATAAAGACGTTATTTGAATATCTAGTTTCTAGAGTTTCAATATGGACTTGGAGTAATAGAACATAGCAATGTTTGGGTGGTCTACAGTTTGGGAGTTCATTTCAATACTTTGTAGTATTGTCCTGCATCGAAGGAGATGGAATCTGATAGACGGAAGGACTAATCAATAGAGAACGTAGCTGAGATGATTGCACAATCAGATTTCCCAGATTTCTGTGTAAATTTTGCCGCGGTATTCGAATATTTCGTGGTACTCAGCTAATAGTGGTAAAAGTAATGTCTTGGAATCTAAAATAAGGTGTGGAATTTGGGATACCTCCAAACTTATGGTGGGTTTAAAAATGTGCCAATGACGGATGGGATGATGCCGCCTTAGGAAAGTAAGCGGTTTGCCAACTATTATTTCATTAAGGTATTTATTAAGGTGGTATTATATAGGTATTTTCATTACGGTGGTTTTGGGCAATTCGGATGGACAGTTCTGTTTTAGGAAGGCTGAAGATATATTAATTCGAGGGGTTATAAGGAATACTGAACGTTGAGTATGAGTAGTTGCAGTGCCTCAGTTTACGTCGTAAATCTAATGGTATAAGGCCTGCTTCTGCTAGTAGACTGACGCTGCAGATTTTTCACAATTTCTCCTCCTTTATCTTCGTCTATAGATCAATACATGTCTGGTTGGGGGAAGCTTGTTTTAACCTGACAAATATAGAATTCCTATAAAATTCAAGTTCCTGATTGTGAAGTCGTAGTTATGACGATTCTTTCCGTTTGCATACGTTTCAGAAAAATATATTTTTACCCTAAGAACGCCACATCCAGATCTGTCAGAATGTGGATGAATCTGAAATGTTGAATCCCTTCCCGTTCACGACTGCCATCAATTATTTCTAATTTCCAGAAAAAAGCAGGCTGGGAAATACATTGCCGTCACCCATTGCCTGCAAGGGAACATGTATTTTATACAATTTCGAATATTACACATTTTTGTACAATATTAAACTAATTGTTTTTGTGGAAAACGTGTAAAATTATTGAACATAATAGAACATACAGCTCAAACCAACTACAAAAAATTGCCATCATTTGCTAAAACATAACGTTCTCCTGTACTAAAAATATAAAACTAATTAACCTACACAAAATTAAGTATAATTAAGAAAGCATCAATCGAAAGAATCAATATAATCCAGCTCAACACGGCAGTAAAAGGAATCGTAAATTGGAATAAGTACACTAATCTAATGCTATCCTATTACTCATATCCAAAAAGTATCAGAACTGTGCGCGACATCGACAACGAAGTTGATAAATTTTCCAAAGTAACTATTAATGCCATCAAACAGTCTACACGACCTCGTCGTTTGTCAAATGCTAAACCGCTCCCAGTTAACATTCGAAATTTAATTAAATCAAAAAATAATATGAGACGCTACTGGCAAATTACTCGAAGACCAGACGTCAAAGCGAAAGTAAATAAGTTAACAAGGCTGGTGAAAAACAAATTTGATAAACTACGTTTTTCAAGTTTCAATAAGTATAGAGGCGAAATTCATCCAAATTCGAGTCACCTTTGGACATCGGTCAAGCGCCTAACCAAAGAAAAATAAAACATCCCACCCCTGAAAATAGGAACGAACCGAGTATACTCAGACGAGGATAAGTCATCACTAATAGCGGAACACCTAGAAGCTACCTTCAAACCGCATCCTGTGACCAACGCATCATTCAACTTTGAAGTCGAAAATTTCGTCAAATCTACTTTTCCAACCGCCGCTCCACCCATAAAATTCATTACGCCATCTGAGACAGCCTTTGAAATCAAGCGTCTGAAAATTAAGAAAGCACCTGGAATCGACGGCATAAATACCGTGTGCATGAAAAAGCTGAACAGGCGATCCATTGCAGCCTTGACGGCAATATTCAACGCAGCCTTAAGGCTTCACTATTTTCCTGAAGCGTGGAAAAAAGCTGTAATAATTCCCTTCTGTAAATCTGGAAAAGACCCGAGATATGTTGAAAGCTACAGACCTATTAGTCTATTACCAACCATTTCAAAAATCTTTGAAAGACTAATACTGTCTAGACTTATTAAATTCCTCAACTCCACCAACGCTATACAGTCGTTTCAATTCGGGTTCAGGAGCAATCACTCAACAACGCACCAACTACTACGACTGATTGAAGAAATAGCACAAGGCTATCACCAAAGAAACATACAGCATCAGTTTTTCTGGATATAAGTCAGGCATACCACAGAGTCTGTCACTCGGGCCTAATTTCTAAAATGAGACAACTAGGAGTCCCGGAGTATTTACAAAAGGTTATCGAAAGTTTTCTCACGAACTGATCGTTTATTGTAAATATTAACTCTTCAACCTCTTACCCGCGCACCATTGATGCAGGAGTGCCACAAGGATCGGCACTCTCTCCCATTCTGTTCAACATTTTTAGCTACGATATCCCCACTAACGGTGACTCCAAGATACGCAGACGACGTCGCCTTGTTCGCAACACACAACGACATTGCCGTAGACAAGGACTATATTCAAAACACACTAAACGAGTACGTCAACTGGACTCAAAAATGGAGAATTAAAATAAACCCGTTAAAATGTCAAGCAAAAATCTTCACGTTACGCCGCCCCAAAAATCCTGCTGAATTAAAGCTTCACAATACATTTATTCCGTGGACCTCCTCACCGATAAAATATTTAGGAGTGTTGCTTGACAAAAGATTAACTTGGAAACCCCACATAAATGCAACAGCCAACAAAGTATCTGCAAAAATATCAAAACTCTCCCCTCTAATCAATGCACGTTCTTCAATGAAAGTCGAATGCCGATTGCTACTATTTAAATTCACAATTCTGCCAACTATGACTTATGCTTGCCCAGTTTGGGGATGTGCTGCGACTAGCAATCTCCAAAAATTATCAGCCATTCAAAATATATTTCTAAGAAGAACTTTAAATGCCCCCTGGTTCATTCCTAACACCCAGATTCGCAGAGAATTAAAAGTGCCCTCACTAAGCGACCACCCAAACTTTTTACCAAAACCTTCACACTTCCCCACGCTCCTTAATCTTCAGCCTAGGTCGCAATGCTGCATTCCCACGTATTAAATCCAGGTATCCCAAAGACCGATTCAAACCACCGTAATCCTCCATTACTGTCAACTGATCAAACTGAAACTATCTTCAACCTAGCTTCATTTAATTTAGCACTATTATTACATTCTTTCGAGTTATATAAACCACTGCTTATGGATGGCCATTCCCAAAAAGTTAATAACTGCATAATTTAACCTCCTCAAAAGACAAGTATGTCGAACGAGAAGAAATAAATTTAAAAAAAGAAAGAATCAAAAATAAATATAGTAAACATAAATTTACCCTTTTACACAAAACTGCTTCAAAATAAAATCATGAATTTTATGATTCGCTTTGGCAACTTTGGTCGTAAATGGGTTAAGAGATATCCTATGGCTTTTGTCACTTCAGTATATATCCCTGAACCAATTAGCCAAACGTTGGAACCAAATATCCAACGTTTTAAATCCATGAGCCAATTACCCATGATTGTCAACCATCTAGTGTCGTGAAAGGAAATTATGAGGGTCCTCCATTAGTGTTCTTTTACGGATGAAGCTGTCGAAGCCTGCAGAAGTGAGTACGATAGAGGGTATTCAATAATTTGATACTTTGTGGAAAAAGATGTACACAGAAAAAGGGGAAAGTCAAAGAATATATTCTTTATATACAAAAAAAACAAAGTTTTATACTTAGAGACAAACAGTTCCCTTCAAATTTTAGACATTCAATTTTTATTGTTCTTACAATTGTGACATTTCGGCTATACCTTAACAGCCATCTGCAGCCATCTTTTCAAAAATATGGTTGAAATCAATATTGTGTAATCTAAAATATTTACATTATTTACATTTTTTATAAAATATACTAAACTGTGCTTGCGTAAAATCTGTTGCTGTTAATTACCGTTCTATTATGAAATCATTATATTACAATATACACTTATATAAGTTGACAGATGCTTACCTTTTCAAAAAAATGGTTGGAATCAATATTGTTTAATCTAAAATATTTACATTATTTACAGTTTTTACAACATACTAAACTGTGCTTACGTAAAATTTGCTGCTGTTAGATATCTGTCCTATTATGAATACTGGACGGTTATCAGCCAAGTGTTTTCAACCGTCAATGAAGGGGGGGGGGAACAATGATGAAGAAGGAATTAATTTTAGATATTGATCATTAAACCGAAAAAGCAAGTTGTCCTGTGAAGGAATTGGATTGAAACATAGTATTTAATATTTGATTCATCCTGTGAAGGAATTGGATTCAAACACAGTATTTAATATTTGATTCAGTTTTATGTGTAAAGTTTCTGATATAATTCTCGACCCTTTCCGGGCCTTTAAATGGAAAGAAAAAACAAAGTTATTAAAATTAATTCTTAAAATTTGGTTAATCGTATCTAACGTGTAAATTTGAATGCCGTATTCACCTCTGCTCACTTGTGGCGATGTGATCGACTACGTAAAGGATAGATTTAATTGAACCACATGAGTCACTGTGTCTCACTAATGAGAACTAGCTTGACATCACCTGTGATGCAAGAAATTTACTTGCATGTTGGATCACGAAAGAAATTACTATTTTAGTCTGAGTCCGTAATTCTGTAAAGTCCATTGTTTGACGAAAAATGATCGATGAAAAAACACTGAAATCTTTTCTTTACAACGAACATGTGTGAAACTGACATAATTGTGAGTCATCCACTCTAACACAACTCAGGTATCAAATCGCATGTTAACTGATTAAAAGAAATATTAATAAATTGTAAATATCAATTTTGATGAGTAGCTTTAAGATAAGAATGTTAAGTGGTTTTCTCTTAAAATGCATGTGACTACCACTGCGCTCACTTAAAAAGAAACGCAGAAAAAATCATAATAAAACACATTTTTCTAGAATCGTATAAAAAGTGGATTTATTCGTGCTGGTACGCGTGCTTGATGTTAGTTTTTTCTCAAAACATCTGAAAAGCGTATCGTCATCGTGCGCAAAAAACAACAAAAAGACTTTTACGCACGGTAGGTGGGCTACAAGAGAAGTAAGTACAAATCTTTGTCTCAAATTATAATTTACTCTCATGTATCCGTTTGAAGAAAAAAATTAAACTTAGACCCCTCCGGTGTCTATCCCAGACATGTTCGATGGGTAACATGCCATGTGAACATGCAGGCCAAGGACGCAGTGGTACCCTTCGTTCTTCGCTTGAGAGACACACTCCTCACTCCTCGCGTCTGCAGGCACCAGAAATGTCCAAGATTAACGCAGTCTCTGCCATATAACACAGCCATAATAATACACAAAACCATCTTAAGACCCCTCCTTTTATACGCATGTCCCATCTGGATCAAAGCCAACAAAAAACAATATCCACAGAATTCAAGTTTTCCAAAAATCACTTCCTCAGAATAATCACTAACGCCCCTTGGTTTGTCACCAACAACCATCTTCACAAAAAAATATTCTTAGAACCTATAGCTAACCACATTAATTACCTCGCTCTAACTTCTACTTCACCATACCACAAATCCCCACTCTAAATGCTCTCAACCTCGGCCGAAATCCAACACAACGAACCCGAATTCAAAATAAATACCCATTCCACATATTTCTGAAAACATTCGCCGAAATTGACTGTTAAAAGAGGTACTAAGATGGTTTCCTCACCTATGAATTTGATTAAGTTTAGTATGTAAGTTAGTTGTAAGCATCAAAAACACATGTGTAGTTTACTGAACTATGTAATAGTCAACGAGAAAATAAATTTAAATAAAAAAGGGTGGACTAAGTAGCTCCGAGGCCCCTGGTACTTATCCTAACTAATTCTACCCTTTCTTCCTTCCTTAAACCTACTTCCAGCCTTCACCTGACCCGGGGAAGGGTGGATGCCCAGGGTCCCTGGCAGCAGGGTTAAAATGCTAAGAGAAGGACACTCCGAATAGAAACCCAAAAATGGAGAGACGTCTAAGGAGTCGGAAGGCCTCGGAAAAAGAGTCTCTGCCTGGGGAGCGCCCGGGCATGCCTGAAGTTGGCGCTGGGCATAACAGTGAGCAGACCGCCAATGGCCGGTTGTTGCATCAGCAAGCGCCGGTCTCTCAAGAAGCTATTGCTGAATATAGAAGTGAGAGCAGCTCCCAACACTTTTCAGCTATCCCTGAAGTTGATGTTTTGCCGGTGCCCCAGCTGGCAACCATTGCTACAGGACAATCAAAGAAGCGCTTACAATGGTCAAGTACGATGAATGAAGATTTGATGCGCTGTTAATTCAAAGTTACATGCCTAGAAACCATGCGAATGGGGTACAGGCAAAAATTGTATGAGCAATTCATATCTAGAGACCGGAAAAATATGTAGTATTAAACGTCAAAATATGTACATAAATATGTAATGAAAACAGTAAGAATATGTAATAAATATGTAAAATCTAATATAATAAGTAATCTTAAAATTCTCTAAATAAAAAAAAAGTTTACATAGAACGAAATTTTTACATAGAAATGTTTACATAGAAAAAAATTCATAAACAAATTTTAAGTTTTAAAACATTTTGGAGAGCACAATTTGATGCACACTGTACATCATACAACTTTCACGTCAGTAGTAAAAGCTTCATCTATTGTAACCCAGGAATTTGAAACTTTTTCTCGTAGATTAGGGTTACAGGTCACAAAACGCAGTGGTAATGATACTTTTGACACTTAGATTTCACCATTAATGTAGGGGAAAATGCTGATATTTTTGAAAATACTCCTTATCGTAAAAAATATGTATTTGAAGAAAACTGAGAGAATAAAAAAAATATTTTAATGAAAACAGAAAAATATGTAAAATATGTAATATAGTACTAAATATGTAGAAATAAGTGAAGAAAAAAATTGGATATTGTCTTTGGAGGGAGGTGATTCGCCAATATTCCAATTTAGAAAACGGTAAGTAGGAAGACAAAAAATATGTAAATACATAAAAATTCGGTCTCTCTTCATATCTATATAATAATAATGATAATTCAGTGAAATAAATAGATCGCGGAGCACCTCCCCCCCACAAGCCCGTCTCGAGCGGAGTGAGCGGCGCACATGCGTGGCCACGCGCCGTCCGTTGGCTTCGTCGTGGGGGCGTGACGCCCCGCCACACGCGCCCCGCCACACGCGCCCCGCCACACGCGCCCCGCCACACGCGCCCCGCCACGCGCGCCCCGCCACACGCGCCCCGCCACACGCGCCCCGCCACACGCGCCCCGCCGCACGCGCCCCGCCACGCGCGCCTCGCCACACGCGCCCCGCCACACGCGCCCCGCCACACGCGCCCCGCCACACGCGCCCCGCCACGCGCGCCCCGCCACACGCGCCCCGCCACACGCGCCCCGCCACACGCGCCCCGCCACACGCGCCCCGCCACACGCGCCCCGCCACACGCGCTCCGCCACACGCGCCCCGCCACACGCGCCCCGCCACACGCGCCCCGCCGCCGCGCGGGCGCCGTGCGGTGAGTGCGCGGCTATCGCCGTGGCAATGACCCGCTGGCCAGCTGCAGCCCCCGGCCCGTCCCGTCCCGTCCGCGTGGCGCAGCTGGCCCGGCCGCCCGCATCGCCCGCGCCGCCGGCGCCGCCAGTGACCGAGACCCGTGGACATTGCTCGCCGCATGCGCCCCTCCCCGTCGATGCAAAGTCCGCGCCCTTCACACTCCACAAATCCCGGCTGCGCAGGGGAGAACCCATTATGATTACATCTCGCATTTGACAACGAACGCCTCGATTCTTCTACTGGTGGCAGTGGCACACGTCGGGGCACCGTAGCATGCCACGGGCTTCTCTGAGCAACCAGCGTCGGGAAAGGAAACTATTAGTTACCCCGCCGAAATTCGGGAAGGCGTTGTCTCTGGTGGTGGGGTAATGAACTGCGTGGAGGAACGATTTCGTCGTGGCACTCGTGCCATGGACTACCGCCCGTGGTATCGGCATTGACAACACTGTTTAGGATGTGGTGTTTTAGGATGGAAAATAATTGCAGATGCTTACGAGTCTTGAGAAAAAAGTTCTAAAAAAGCGTCTAATAGTGCCTATAATATCCGAAAACGGCGTTTAATGCCTATTTTAATGTGTTTTTGCCTAGAACTCCCTAAAACAAGTAATTTTAAGAACTATTATGTTTTAGATGCTAATTTTTTTTTAAATTTCGTTTTACGGAAACGCAAATACATGATGGAATTTCCCGAAATGCAAATATTTTGTGATCGAGCACGCAGTCGAAAAAGCACCGAAATCTGGAGGAACCTTGCCAAGTGAACATAATAAGGACGTTTCACGTTCGTCTCCGATCAGCACACATTTCTTAGGCAATTAGATCAATTCTTGGTGGAGCTGCGCTGTTCGCAGCTTGAGGTTTATCGCCACAGCGCGTCTTCGAAGTTCCGGGGAGGAAAGGTACAAGTCTGGCAAACACCTACTGTCGGAAAGGAGAAGATTACAAAATTCAGGTCAATGATTATGTGGGTCGTGTGGTACAATTTTTTTTGGAGGGGGGGGGGGCAGTGAACAAATTCCAGAAGAAGTGAGCCTGAAAAATGTGAACAATTTATTTGCTCTTATAAATGCCATTGAAAAGTTAATTTTCAGCTTTCAAAATGATTTTAAGAGGTAAGACAAAGTCTTACTGTAGAAAACTGTAGTCTCATGAATGTAAAAATTCGCGACTTTCCTGCATAATAAAAATTGTCTAATTTAATGCTTTTGTGATCAGTTCTAAATGCCAGAAATGTAACCTTTTCATGTATATATGTTTTGTCTTAGTCATTTTGGAACCTATTTTAAGTGCCTAAATGTTAATTTTCATGCCGATTAGTGCCTAATTTCGTAATTATATTACCTATTTTAGGTGGCAAAATCATGTGTTGATTTTATGCCTAAATTTCCGAGGTCTAAATAAGGGCTAAAAGGGCTGGCAGGTTGGAACCGTGTTCGGCCGTAGCAAACCTTAAATGCAAACGGCAGTGGTCACACTAAATCCGACGACACTACTCGTCCGTCTTCAAATTATTACGGTATGTGTGCAGGGTCCGAATTGTCGATGTGATGTCTGACGTACTGGGCGTCAATGGATGTCACTGCAGTGCCTTTGAGCGGATGATCCTAGGGTTCCAGTCACGACGGTGGTACAATTTTGCATACTAGCTAGATAGCTAAGTCGAATTCAGCCGCTCTCTGGAGGAGATATCTAGTGCCTGTCTGTTGTGATCAGTGGCGTTTCTCTAACTCTAACAAACGGGCCACGTACTTTCTTTTCACGACGCACGCGATCTTTCCTTCCTCTTCTTTGTCCTATCATCACCCCAGACTTTGACACACTCACAGGCACTTACCTATGGTCCGTTTAAAATAAGTTGGCGATTGACAGTTCTGCTTCTGAAGCTGTTGCTTCACACAATATGTGTATACGCTCTAGTTACTTTTATAAATCTTTATTTCAAGTGTTTATTTCGTGTTCCGGGAACATGTGTTCAGTGGTACGCAAACTGTCAACGTTGTACCTTTCCATTCGAAACTGTCAAGCACAAGCTTCTTTTAATCGGACCATAGCACACATGTCCGGATACCACTCGGGAGCTTCGAGCTTGTCCCGGCTGGGGCGGTGCCCTGCATGGAGGAGATATCTGGCTGGGAAAAACCTCGTGTGACCATATGTAGTTTGGTGCCGGATCGCGTCATTGAGTGGAGGAATATTACCGCCAACTCCCGCGATAAAAGATGCAATACAGTTACGGGGTTAATGACCTTAGCAGTTCACTCGCCCGGAATCACTATTCAATCAATCAACAAATTAATCGAAGTGATATCTCTAATTAGCATATTCAAGAGAGTTTGTTGTTCCTTGCTTGAATGTAATGTTCGAGACATTGTATTTTTGATTCTACACGAAGAAGATGTGTGTGAAAGAAACTTAACATTCCTACTGCATTTGTGAGGTTAAGTTCATGTTGGACACAGACAACCAGCAATGTTTCGCTGATTTCTTTTAAAAATGTCTGACATAATTTCCTGCTGATGATCCTGTTGTGGTAGATTGAATCGGAGATCGTTCAAAGGACTTTTTGCAACTAAACTAACGAAATAAGTTTGTCTACGATCATGTTGAAGTTCGGCCGTATAAATCAAGTTCATTTGATATTATTCTGTCGACTTGGAGCTTGGCACTTTGTCACCTGCACTTTACGGGCTCAGTGCGATCGAGCCTGCACACTAGTGAGTATTTAATATTTTACACTTTATTTTTGACCTTCATTCTTTCGACAGTCAGGTCGCATATGCATGAGGGACAGTTCAATAGAAACGAGACAGAGTATATAACGAGTTTGGCAAGAAAGTTGGAAACGCTGCTATACTGTGATTTTTCTAACTTTGCCCCTCAAGGCCCGTCTTCACGATGGAATATGTCACTGTATTTTCTCATTCGTGCTACCAGATATCGCGTGATCGCGACCATATCAAGCAGTGCTTGCGATCATGCGACTTCTAACGGCACGAGGGAGAAAGACGCGAAATGCCGTGTGATATTCCATGGTGGCCATAGGAGTTTGAGGGGCAGAGTTAGAAAAATCGCACTATAGGTGTGTGTATAGAAATTCCCTCTATTCGGCATCAGGAAGCAACAGCGCAAACGTTCACCGCTGTGCCAGTTGCCTGCTAGATAAGCTCGAAGTGAGATCTGCGAGACTTCGCGCGTCCGACATCATTATTGCTACGTGCTCGTCGGCGTCTACCACCTCTTGCCCCTTTTTAAGGCGATCACCTCCGATTCGCGAGTGCCCGGCTGCTCGCCGGAGAGGGTCACTTTTGCTTACACCTGAAATTCTGACGGGTAAACAGGACGCATGCATTAAGGAGCTCTTGGTCCGTCAACCAGTAAGAGAATTCCTGATTTACAAACTACGATTAATTAACCTATAATCCAGGCATGTCAAGGTCGCGGGCAAGGTAACAAGTTTACTACAGCTCGCGGGCACTGCGTTCTGAGAAATTGGCGTAAGATTCAAAAGTAAGGGTTGTACAAATTCCTCCGGAGAGGCAGTACGCCACTGGATACCTGGCCCAAGGCAGTCTATTTATTTATTTGATCAAAAAAGAGTAAAAACTGTATATGACGTATGAAGGAAGAGATTATATGCGCACATTTTTTTGAGGTCCAAAATTAAAAAAAAGTTTTTGGGAGAAGTTACTTGACAGTTATTGTCCAAATTTAGCTATATTAATTCCAATAGTCTCTTTAAGGCAAATAAATGATTCATTAAAATAATATAAAACATTAGTCCGGTTTCAAATTTTCAATTGGGAATAAAATATAAAAAATAGAATCAAAAGAATCTTGATTCTGTAATCCTGTTTACTTAAGAGTGAAATGCATGAGCTTCCTACTTTCAGGTTAGAAGGTTTAACAGACAAATATACCTGTCTGTTAAAAGAGCTGTCCGACCGTAAGCCAAAATTGTTAATTAATAGAGATTTGTTAATTTATTTCGTATTATTTCTACATTCAATAAACAGCTGAATGATTTAATAACACAACACAAAACAATAAAAGGAGTGAAATTGCCATTCAAACATATTCCTGTCACTTAGCAAAGATATTTATGTTAGGGAGAATTTAGTAAGACAATAAACATCAAATAATAATAATAATAATAATAATAATAATAATAATAATAATAATAATAATAATAATAATTTTGGACAAGTGGACTGGACTGAGCAAGAAATTCGCACCATGGATCGAAAAACCAGAAAACTTCTAACAATGCATCATGTTTCCCACCCTCGAGCTGATATACATAGACTTTGTGTCACGTAAGGAAGGAGGAAGAGGCCTCAGACAAATTGAGGCCTCCTGGCACAACGCAATAGTCGGGTTTGGGAAGTATGTAGTCAACCATCAAGATGACCCTCTAATGAGGCAGGTCATGAAATCTGACCGAAGAATGGGAAATAGAGGCATTGTTAGTGTAGCAAGAAGCATTGCGAAGAAAACTAGGCAAGACACGTCGAATAACACAGACACTGAATTTCTGATGCTGCTAAACATGAAGTGTGAGACACAAAAATGTTAAAGAAATCGTGGAGAGACAAACCACTCCACGGACAATACCTAAAAAGAATGGACAAGGTGCAGATCAATAAAGATCAATCATTTATGTGGCTTAAAAGGGGAAGAATGAAACCAGAATCGGAAGCACTTGTAATAGCTGTCCAAGATCAGGCGTTGAGAACACGACATTTTGATAAAGCGGTTCTCAAAATTTCCCGAGATGATAAATGCCGCATTTGTCAGGAACACGTAGAAACCATTGATCACATTGTCTTAGCTTGTCCAATCCTAGCAAAGACCGAATACCTGAAAAGACATGATAGGGTGTGTAGCTACCTCCACTGGCAGATCTGTACCGCCCTCGAAGTTCCAAACACATGCCCCAAGTGGTACGAACACTCACCAAAACCGGTGACGTCTGTTGGATTGTGTACTATCTTGTACGACCAACAAATTCAAACTGATGGCACGATAGCGGCAAACAAACCGGATATAGTTATCCGGGATTTGGCGAAAAAATCGTGTTTACTTATCGATGTTGCTGTACCTTGCTATCAAATGCTGCTCCGTCGTTACCAAGGAGGCAGAGAAACGTCTTAAATACAAAAGTTTGGAAATCGAGATCAGCCGAATTTGGGGCGTAAAAGCACAGGTCGTCCCGGTAGTTATCGGAGCTCTGGATTTGTTCCGCAAAATTTGAGTAAGAACCTGTCTAAACTCCGTGGTAATTCAAAAGACTGGGAAGTGCAAGAAATAGCTTTATTTGGAACAGCCCACATTCTGCGTAAAGTATTGTAGAGGCACTGATAGTCACCGGATCTGCACTCTTAGGTAGCTGGTTGCAACCTGGAGTAGATTGTATATTCAGCCGACTCATAACATTTTGAGTCGTGATGTAATGGAATAATAATAATAATAATGGTGAAGAAAATAAACATATTAAAATTGTCGGTTATTTGATAGATAAAAATGTGTCAAACATAGTTTCGTATGAAGCCACCATTTCACGCCGCGCACTATTTCATCTTGCCCGTGTACACTTCTTTCTGAATTTTAAGTGGAAATGAGAACGAAGTCAGGGGAAGTTGCCCGTGCCCGTAGAAGCGCCGGGCTTCCCAGGCGGGCAAGTAGCTCGTGCGGGCGCGGTTTGACGTGCCTGCTAGGATCATACAATAGATTTAGTGACTACCCTTACTGAAAAACCTACAAGTGACGCCGTAAGAACAACAGACACCCATCGCTCCAAGCGGTGTCAGGTAAAGTCAATTAGAAATTTGGCAATCCGGTCTTCTCACCAACCTTCAAGATGTTGCCCCGATGCCGTAGCGGTGGCGCTCTTCTCGGTGCAGCCTTTGTCGCAGATAGGCCCGGCCATTAGCGGTCGTACCGGTCCGTTTGGTTGTTAGTTCGTTCGTTTGGTTGTTTGCTCGTTCGTTTGGTCGGTTGTTTGTTCGTTCGTTTGGTTGTTTGCTCGTTCGTTCGTTTGTTCGGTTGTTTGTTCATTCGTTTGGTTGTTTGCTCGTTCGTTCGTTTGGTTGTTTGCTCGTTCGTTTGTTCGGTGTTTGTTCGTTCGTTTGGTTGTTTGCTCGTTCGTTCGGTTGTTCGTTCGGTTGTTCGTTCGTTTGTTTGGTTGTTTGCTCGTTCGTTCGTTTTGATTGTTCATTCGCTTGGTTGTTCATTCGCTTGGTTGTTCATTCTCTTGGTTGTTCGTTCGTCTGTTCGTTCGTTTGTTCGTTCGTTTGATCGCTCGGTCGTTTGATCGTTCGTTTCTTTGTTTGTTCGTTCGTTTCTTTGTTCGTTCGTTCGTTTGGTCGTTTGATTGTTCGTTCGTTCCTTCGGTTCTTTGTTCGTTCGTTTGGTAGTTTGTTCACTCGTTCGTTTGTTAATTCATTGTTGGTTAGTTGATTTCGTTGATTCGTTCATTCGTTCGTTTGTTCATTCGTTCGCTTTTCAGTCGTTCCTTAGCTCATTCAGACGTTCGTTAGCTCTTTCCTTCTTTAGTTCGTTCGTTCGTTCCTTCCTTCCTTTAGTTCGTTCTTTCCTTCCTTCTTTAGTTCGTTCCGTCCTTCCTTCTTTAGTTCGTTCGTTCGTTCCTTCCTTCCTTCTTTAGTTCGTTCCTTTTTTCCTTCTTTAGTTCGTTCGTTCGTTCCTCCCTTCGCTCGTTCCTCCCTTCGCTCGTTCCTCCCTTCTTTCGTTCCTCCCTTCGTTCGTTCCTCCCTTCGTTCGTTCCTCCCTTCGTTCGTTCCTCCCTTCGTTCACTCCTCCCTTCGTTCGCTCCCTCCTTCGTTCGCTCCCTCCTTCGTTCGCTCCCTCTTTCGTTCGCTTCTTCCTTCGTTCGCTTCTTCCTTCGTTCGCTCCTTCCTTCGTTCGTTCGGTCCTTCGTACCTTTTTAGTTTGAAGTACACAGTGACACATTCATAATAATAATAATAATACGGAAGACTTGTTTAGTCTTGATCACCATAACATCAATTTTTATTAGAGTTTTCGTTTTAATTTTTAATGAAAATAAAATTCTTTGCTTTCAATTTATATTTGTTTCATTTTCTAAATATTTATTTTTCTGTTAGGTTTTTTCTTTAATTTTCCTCTCTGAATATTTGTTTTTACTTTCTGTCTTAACCTTTTAGCTTATAGAAACGAAATAAATTTGTGTTTCGTCCGGGACTTCCGCAAGGCTTGCTCGGAGACACCTTATCTCAGTGTGCAATTCGTGTCATACTGTCATAAAATTTGCTTTCCATGACCTTGGATATGTTTTCTGACTGCAGTGAAGGTGAAGCAAAGCATTGACTTATTGTCAGAACTTATACAGAAATGTTGTATGCTATCTTATCATAGGTAATACGATTGCTTTGGAAATTGTCGATAAATCCCTTTTTTGTTTTAATTTATTTCTTCTCGTTCGACATTTCTGTCTCTCGAGGGGTTTCACAAGAGTACATTTTATATTATAACGTTTTGGATACGGCCATCCATAGCAAATGAGTATTCATTCCTACTCGTGAAACATGGTCTAAGGTTCGATGATTTGATTCAGGCTGCAAGGTTCAGGTTTGAGGTGTTACGTCGAAATTTAGGTAGTGCTAGGAAAGGAGTAGAAACAAGTTTACGGTGGCCTCAGTCTATCCTTGGGGAATCTTGATTTAATACGGGGCCATGAAGCACGGCGGCCCAGATTAAATATTGTGGAACAGGGGGACGAGTAAAGATTTTGAAAGAAATGGTCAGCTATTTTCTTTATGTTCGTTTAATTGCCATATATTTAGCTCGCGATGAATTTGGGAATTTGGAATAAACCAAGGTGCCTTGAGGGTCTTTCTTAGGAACTTATTTTAGAACGCAACTAACTTTTGAAGGTTACTGGGTGCTGCGCCACCCCATACTGGACGTGCATAGGTTAGAGTGGGTTGAATAATTGATTTGTACAGTAATATTCGGCTTTCGATACTAGTGGGAGATCTAGAGTTAATTAAAGGAAACATTTTCGACGTTTTGACGAAAGCTTTATTAGTAGTTGCGTGGATCTGGGGTTTCCACGTTAATCTTTTGTCAAATAATACTCCTAGGGACTTCACTGGTGAACAAGTCCACGGGATGCGATTTCCATTGATGTGAAGTTCGGGGGGAGTTTTCGGTTGGCGTATTGTGAATGTATTTGCTTGACACTTATTATGATTGAGCTTTGTTCTCCATTTCTGTGTCCATTTAATATTATTGTTTACATCGTTTTGAATAAACTCCTTCGCTATTATGATATTACCGTGAGAGGTGAATAGTGCAATATCATCAGCGTGTAAAGCTACGTTGGAGTGAGTCACCTTCAATTGGAATATCATGGCTGAAAATGTTAAATAGTAAGGGAGAGAGAACTGAACCCTGTGATACTCCTGCCACAATAGTGTGTGGGGTAGATATATCTGCATTGACTTTTACGATAAATGATCTGTTTGAGAGAAAACTCTCCGTGATCTTTAATAGGTATTCTGGTATACCTAAAGATTGGATTCTGTATAGCAGGCCATGGTGCCAAACTCTGTCATAAGCCTGACTTACGTCGAGGGAGACTGTCGAGGGAGACTGTTTCTTTGGTGAAAGCCGTTTGCTATGGCTTCGGTAATACGTAATAATTGATGAGTAGTAGAATGGTTTGGTTTGAATCCGAATTGTTCCGATGGGATTGCTTTTATATCGTCGATAAGTTTTGTTAACCTTGTATGGATTAAACGTTCGTAGATTTTTGATAATGTTGGAAGAAGACTGATAGGTCTAAAGTTTTCAGCTATCCTTGGGTTTTTCCCGAGTTTGCAGACTGGTAAAATAATTGCTCTTTTCCAAGCAGTAGGAAAATTGTTGCATCTTAAAGATGCATTAAATATTGCAGTTAAAGCCGCAATAGATGGTTTGCAGAGCATTTTGATGCAGACATTATTAATACCATCGATGCCAGGAGATTTTCTTAATTTCAGGAGTTTAATCACTGAGTTAGTTTTCGAAGGAGAAATGAATTTGATGGGTAGTGCCACAGTGAGGATATTGGTACTGAGGTAGTTTTCTATTTCCGTATTAAATTGTATATCGGAAACGGGATGTGGTTTGAAGGTGTTCTCTAAACGTAGAACAAAGATTTCTGATTTTCTTGGTCAGAAAAAATTGTTCCTGAGCCATGTCGTAAAGGAGGAATTTTTACTTTTTCTTTGGTAAGTCTTTTAACAGTAGACCAGAGGTGCCTAGAGTTTGGGTGGATTTCCGCAATAAATATATTGTAGTTCTGTAGACGTAATTTATCAAGACGGGTTCTTATCTTACGCGATATCAGGTTAACTTTTTTCTAAATATCTGGTCGCCTTGAGCGTTGCCAGAACCGTCTTAGATTATTTTTAGTTTTAATTAGATTAGTTATATTTAGGGGTATTGATTGCCTTCTTGGGATTCTATAGGGCGTAGTCGACTGTTTGAAAGACGCAATTATCGCGTCAGAGAAATTATCTATTTCATTATCAATGTCACTCGATTAAGATTTTCTGGGTACGTGTAATTGAGAAACATTAACTTGGCAAACTAATTCCATTCGGTATTTCCTTTTAATTGATGGCGTTGGTGTTGTCAATTGGCAAAGAAAGCGAGATGACATCCGGGCTGTGGTCAGAGTCAAGCTCTGGTAATAAATCTCGATAAATCCCCGACTCGCGGAGAAAGGAGATGATTTATCTGATAATTTCCAAAGCACGAGTGGCATTTAATAGGACTATTCCACGAATGAGGTAATGTCCAACAGAGTTGTAAAAAGCCCCAAATACTGAAAATAACTGATAGCTATGATAAAATCAAAGAGGTTATGTTATAGAGGTCAAAGAGGTTATGTTATGTTATGTTATATAGTACACCACGGGGTTTATTGGATATTGACATAGCGATCGATGTAAACCGTCTCTTAAGATAGATGAGTTATTGTTTATGATTGTCCAATAGGGAGAAGCGGTGAGAAAATTGGATACAGAAAGTGTCGGTCCGTCCGTCCGTCCGCCCATCCGTCCGCCCATCCGTCCGCCCATCCGTCCGCCCATCCGTCCGCCCATCCGTCCGCCCATCCGTCCGCCCATCCGTCCGCCCATCCGTCCGCCCATCCGTCCGCCCATCCGTCCGCCCATCCGTCCGCCCATCCGTCCGCCCATCCGTCCGCCCATCCGTCCGCCCATCCGTCCGCCCATCCGTCCGCCCATCCGTCCGCCCATCCGTCCGCCCATCCGTCCGCCCTTCCGTCCGCCCATCCGTCCGCCCATCCGTCCGCCCTTCCGTCCGCCCATCCGTCCGCCCTTCCGTCCGCCCATCCGTCAGCCCATCCGTCCGTCCGCCTATCTGTCCACCCATCCGTCTATCTGTGGTCAAAGCTACCGTTCAGACGATTTTCTCCAAAACCGATATTTCCCGATCGCTCTAAACGAACTAGAAGCCTTGCGATTGATTCGTGAGTGCGGGCGCATGAACTGAAAAGGTCATTAGTCCTGGCACTTTCAGTCCTGTCATTAGTGCTCGCTGTTTTCTCGTGATGTGGCGGTTCCCCCGCTGGATGGTGAGATTCGGCGCCGACCTTCTTGTCGGCTAGCGGGGTTTTCTGCAACCAGGTATCTCCAACGAGCGGGACACCACCCCGGGCGGGACAACCTCTGACAGTAAGCCCCTGCCCGATGTTCCGGTATATGTGGTCGTGTAATGTAAGTATTGCGTGACAGAGATGTGATTATTTCCGAGGCCGACTTTCCTTGTTTGCGAGAGAGACCTGTGCGTAAATATTGTTAGAAGAATGAATAATATCGAAGATCCTGTTTATTAAATTCAACAAGATAATCGATTCTTCAGTTACAAGAAAAGACGACTGCTCCCGAAGAGACATTGCTCTTCGATTGTGTGCTGTTGGATTAGCGCAGTCATGGATGCTTTAGTGAGTTTCACTGCAACACACGTATTTCAAAGACACGCTTTCTTCATCAAAAGATATAATATTGCAAAGTATTTTTTAAACACCAACTTACATTATTATAGAGTATAGAGTATAGTATTAATATGTACGATTTCTGATGGTTCTAAATAATTTTATGACAATATCACGTAGAATTATTATCACGTGAATTATTATAGAGTCAACAACACTCGATAAAACATAAAGATCATTCATTTATTTTACATAACAGCTAAAAACTTTATGACGTACTATGGGGGAGAAGTGCAAACTGCACTTTTTCTTGTGCTCTGAAATCACAACCGAGACCTTTAAACATATTAAGTTGAATTATAAATATAAGTAGGAACGAGTGTTTTGGCAAGATTTTGAGAATATGAAATATTTTCCGTGTATTAAAAAATTTTCAAAGGCAAATTAGCTACGGAGTTTGGATATTTTCCATTATCGTGCTCTACAAGAGGAAATCGACTTTTCTTTGAGAATATCTGACCGATTATTTGAATTTTCTACTGAGATCAAGAACATGTTTGCAGATATTGAAGCTACATTTATGTCCACAAACAATACAAGGGGATCATCTAAGCATTTTCTTAATGGAGCATGCAAAACTGGACAAAAAACCCTAGTCGTAATGGGGTTTATTGACCCAGACGCTGATATACGAGGCTCGTATATTTCTCATTATAGGCACTGCTCACGTATACATGCTCGTGCAATTCTCATTACATACACATTTAGTCTTTTAAAATTATACAGTACAAATAGAAAGTAAAGCATTAAATATTATTTTTAAAGTTATTTTTTTATTTCCCTCTTTGGTGGTCAGTATAGTCCCAAATTGTACAAAAACAGATATTCTATTGAACCCATTGCATAGAAAGAACAGGAAAAGTAATTTTAGGATTGGTTTAGATTGTTAATGCCTTGCTTGATTTTTTTCGATGAATAGTAAAAGCTGTATATAAGAACTGAGGTAGAAGTACACGTTTTCCCGATCTCCAGAACCTCTTCCCCACCTTTTAAACATAAGTAGTTGATTGGTGAATAAAAGTTCCAAAAGAAATCGAGGTTAGCAACATTTGAACGTTTTGCTCCCGAGTTATAGAAATCTTATTTGCATCAGTAAACGAACAACAGATTTGATTTTTTAGTACTGTTAATAAAATATTAATAAGTACTTCCGGCTCTACTCCTACCGGAACTAGCAAAATGAGAGCTCCATGAACTAAAGAGTGTGCAACCAGGAGAGGTGGCTCAGAGCATCACCTGATGCTAACATTCACTACACTACCACACATGCCGGGAGATCGGTCGGAGGCTTAGAGCTTGTCCCATTTTTCATTAGTAATTTCTCTACATCCTTCTCCTGAATTCTTACACTCTTCAAACTTGATTCTGCATTGTCCTTCATGTCCAAGAATCATAATGCAGTCTTGACACACTCCAATGCCTCTTTCAATTGTTTTAAAAATTTTATATAATCTTCTTGTTTTATTAATGGGATTAAAGTTATGGGAGGTGATAGTAAAAAATAACAAGGACCTGCTGAATATGATTAGCCAAATGAATAAAAGTTCCAACAACGCGAGATTAGTAACATTTGGAAGGTAGACTTTTCGCTCCCGAGTTATATAAAACGTATTTGCATTAGTAAACGGTCTATAGATTTGATTTTTTAATATTGATATCAACATAATATAATAGATGCTAATAATAGTTATATATGCTAACCCATACCCTCGCTCTACTCCTACCGCAACTAACAAGAGGAGAGGTCAACAAAACGGGCGCAAAGGGCATCTACCACATTTATTTAGTAGCATTGCACACTCGTAGAAGCAAAACAAGGGGCCATCTGAGCATTTGCTTGAAGGATCAGGGAAACTAGGCAAAAGCCTGATCGACATGGGGATCAGAAGTTGAAGTACGTTACATGTGCCCAGAAGCTGAAGTACATTATATGTTACTGGCATATTATGTGTTTTTAAAATTATTCTACACAAATGTTAACTAATTCATTTTTATTATTGTTATTAAAATAAATATTATTTTTCTTTTTGGTTTTGTTGGTCAGTATAGTCTCTAATTGTATAGATAAAGTAAACACTATTTGTTCTTATATTGGGTTGGGTTTGTTACATTTAGTATTAACATGCCCTTTTTTATTTCACAAAATTATCAGCCATTCCAATTTTATCATATCTAAGATCAAAGCGACATACTGTTATCTCTACACTCTTACCGTCTCCACGAAAAGTAAGACGCAAAATATGAAAGCCTAATATACCATTTAACTATGTATGAATGCATAAGCATAGACGGCATTATAAATATAATCAGTCCTCAATTAATACAGAAACGAAGATTAGTGGTGACATCGACATTATGTGGAACGTGCCCGTAAACACGAAGAAAACACTTCTGACCTATTGTGTTGATAATGTGTGACACAATGGACGAGGAAAAGTGTGTCATCTAACCGACATGCCTGTTCTAGATGATGCAAATATGATAAAGGAGCATTGATGTTTGCGGTCGTTAGTAGCGTGTTTGCGCTACATTTAAACAGTTTTGTTGTTTATATATTTTAAGCGTTATGTAATATTTATGTTTTTATATCATTTATAATTACTCTCGTGAGCCACAATTGCATCAGAATTGTCTTATAGTACGTGCAAATGAGATACAAAAGCATGATCCTCGCGAACGAGCCTGGGTGGCTTCCTGCGCGTTGGAACCCAGGAGCCACAATACTAAAGCACAGGAGATGAAAAACAATTGCCTGCGAGTAGGGGGAGGTAGACCTTCGCGGGATGTACTTCAAAATGATTTTATAATGGCCAGCCGTCTTCTTCCTTTCGGCCTTGATGCGACAAGTTGATATCTCTGCACAGATAACAATCAATAACACTTCACGCCGACCTCTGGTAACGTTCATGTTAAATATGTTTGCTCTCCTGGGACCGAAGGGAACCAGGAAGTAAGATTGCACGCAAGCAGAGTGTTTTACACACTATCCGCGGAAATACCTTCATACAGAGCTACACAATCGCCTTCTTATACCGTGGCATGCAGCGGCCGCGAGGTCACATTCCAGTATGGTGTGTGTGTGTGTTTGGAGAGTCGTAGTAACCTTCCACTTTTCCTAGACGGGTCGTTTGCCGGCTTCATTCGGCTCCACGCCAAAGTTTAATGTGGAAGACCGTGAAGCTGATATTCAGTCAGTGGAGGGAAAGTCATGGGAACCTTCCGTGACTCCCCGCCGTTGTCTGTCGTCTCCACTCAAGAGTTCCGCACATGCAGCCGTAGAAGACTTTGGTATTGTCCCTTGCCCGCCATTCAGCCTCCGTTTCCAGCCTCAACTCGTCCGACCGGGAGAGGTGGCTCAGTGCATCAACCTGATGTCGCTGCAGTCCCTCTGACCGGGAGGTCCTCGGTTCCAGTCCCGACGGCGGCAGGATTTTCAACACTAGCTTGTCAGCTAGGTCGAATCCAGTCGCTGTCTGGAGGAGAATTCTAGCGGCCGGCTGCTCTGATCGGTAGTTTTCCGTGGTTTCTCCGATCAACACCAGGCGAATGCCGGAGCAGTACCCTAACAAGCTGGCCACGGACCGCGCGCAATCTTTCCTTCCTCTTCCTTGTACTATCCTCTCCACTTACACTAACAGGCACCACACTACCACACATACCGGGAGACCGGTCGGGAGCTTACAGCTTGTTCCGGCTGGGGAGATACCTGGTGGAGGGGGAAACCCCGCTAGTCGGCGCCAGATCTCGCCATCCAGCGGGGACAAGCCACCTTCCGAGAAAAAAACACGCACTACACTAACGGGACTAATAAGTTGTCGCGCCCGAAACATCAATCGTTCAATCAAACGACTCGTCGGACCGCCGTCGAGCCCTCTGACGTTATGTGTTCCAGTCTTCTCCGAACGGCCGCTCCCTCCAGGAAGCCGTGGTCCCCCCTGTGCTCCGACAGAGTTTGTCACAGAACTACAACCGAGTTCCTGTCTGAAACACTGGGTGTCACTTCGGGGTAAAAAATACCACCGTCTTCTCAATTCAATGGACAAATATTTATTTTGTAATTTGGCGGAGAAACGCCTCGTTTCTGCACAGCAGGTTCTTGACGCTTTCTCTTCAATATCGTTCAGAAGGTTGTGTTTAAAATGGGTCAAAGCGCCAAGGATATTTTAAATTATTAGCGAAGAAAAATATACCTTTTTCGGATATAAACAAAGAATATATATATATATATATATATATATATATATATATATATATACATACACACACACACATATACAACAGTCCTGTATCGCGCACGTAGTGTGAATCGTGTTCGATCTCGCCACTTGGCAGCGAGAATTGTAGTACACTCGCTGTTCGCAAATGACGTCTCGTGAGGTGCCCACTTAGAGAGCCTAAAATGCTTAAAGTGATGATGGTTCCTATCTAAATGTACGCTCCCCTGGGACACCATATCAATCAACGATTCAGACATCGAAAGGCGTCAGTCAACGACAGATAAAAGACTTCTCATCTCCACGTGGCCAACAGTTGTGCAACGCTTCCCATGCTACAAGGAGCTGAGAGAGAGAGAACAAAACGGGACAAAGAGGAACCGTTCCTAGAAAACTGGTATCCTGGCATGCCAGAGTTGGAAGATGCAATCACAAACACATAGAGCAAAGTGCAAACAAACACACATGATCAAAATATTTAACAACATTAACCCTCGAGCGGGCGCGCCTAATTTAGTCACACCAGCGGGCGCGCGTTGCACTGCGTGCAACACCATGATTTTTCTATTTTACATGCATGGCGAGTAAATATCTGATTATATAACTATAGTATAATAATATTTAACACATTTAGAATGAGTGTGTGTTGTAACATTAATAATTTTTTTTTATTTCTACGAGTAATACAATTTTTAAAAAATCCTTTGCGTAATTACAAATGGTAAACTTACATAACTTCAAAATATGATTTATTCAGTATTAGAACATGTGATGCAGTGATAAATACACTTTGCATGCTGTTTGCAAGTGAATTGTCCACACATTTGACATCTGAGTGTTGTTGTCGTATTCTTCACCCGGCCGCACTTCACGCATTTGCCGCGTTTTCTGTTTGGTTCTTGCTCTTCTGTGGACTCTTCCTTGCTATACCGGCTCAGAAATGCACGGATGTCCAAAGGAAGTGAAGAAATTTTTGCTCTTCTAACCATATGGTCTTGAAACAGCGAAAATGCCAAATTGTGTAAAAATTTTCTGCGGCTTCTTACGCAGTCTTGCATGTTGCTTTTCAAAAGAACGTGTGCATTCACACCTGCAATATCCAAAACTCTGAAGAAAAGAGACATTGGCCACCGTCTAGTAATTCTTGACACGGAATACCAACTGCGCATCTGATCCACAGTATCCACTCCTCCTTTTGTAGCATTATAATCCATGATGATGCATGGCTTTCTCGTATCACAGTCAATGTCAGGTTTGTCATGCATTGTTGAAAGAAGCACGACCGCTCTACTTTTCTTGGGCACATAAGAAACTAGAGTAAAATCTTTCTGGAATCCAAAAGTAGAGGATTCTACTTCACGTGTTTTGTTTGGTAGAAATTCTGGAGGTATTTCTTTTTTGTTTTTTTTCAAAGTCCCTAATGTTGTCAAACCAATATCTAACAGCCGTTTTGACAAACAATAGCTTGTGTAGTAATTGTCTGTTGTCACGTTTCTGTTGGTCTTATGTAAATGTGAAACTAGTCTCACAACAATATCATCCGGAGAATTTGACATTTGGTAAGGGCTCCCTTCCTTCTGCTTTCCGCAGTACACTTCTAGGTTCCCAGTATAAAACGTTTTTGGCACAACATAAGGCATAAATCTTTAGACCGTAGCGTGCAGGTTTGTTTGGAATGTACTGAACAAAACCACACCTTCCTCTGAATGGGTGAAGCATTTCATCCACTGTAACAAATTCACTTAAGCTGTAATTTTTTTTACAGTTTTCTGTGAACTCCTCCAATATTTCTCGAATAGCAGAAAGCTTATCATTTTCTTGCCGAGCATGCCGCGTTTCCTTGTCATCAAATCTGATAGACCGTAAAAGAAACAAAAATCTTTTGTAACTAAAAGCAGCCCTCACAATTTGCATTCCGCTTCCATCTGTTTGCCACAGCTCCTGGACATTAGCATGCTGCCCTTTCTTCGTCCCAATCAAGTAAAGCATGCCAATCACCGCTAATATTTCCGTTCTGTCTGTTTCTTGAGAATCTCTTTCACGAGAATACTGGACTTCAAGTTTCTTGTTTGCAATGTACATGTTTGTATACAATACAATCTTGTCTATTATTTCAAGGTCTATGAACTTGTGAAATGCCGATATTTCATTTAGAGCATCCTTTGCGCACAATTTTGGCCCTGGTAACACTTTCACTATATTTTTAGATCTAACTTTTGAAGTTTTGGTCAGAGGACTCTTATTCCACACGTAACTTTTATCCTTGCCGGTGAAGAAGTCATTTCCGATATGGTAGTTAATAATTTCACTTTCACTGTCGTCAGATAATTCCGAATTACTCAAATGATCATCTTCTTCAATTACTTCTTCATCACCGCTGCCAGAACTCTCATCAAAACATATTTCAACTTCATCATCCGAGAGCTCTTCGAGAATTCGTTGAATATCTTCATCCTTCACATTGCGAGACCTATATAAACGAGGAATATTTGAAATTAAAAAAAAATGCAAATCTCATAATATTATGGTTTCGTGTTATTGGAGTTAGTGCGTGCTGTAGGTCTTTATCTATCAGACACGAGTAAAGAATTTGGCAAGTGTACTTACATCATTCACAAAGAGATCTAAACGCTTTTCTCACTTGAATAGGCGAAGAACTTACTATGTCAGCGTCTTTTTGGGAACTGACAACGATGCCACTCATTGCAATATCGCTTGAATGGACGCAATACGATCTGTTGCGAGAAACGTCTGATAGCAGGAAGACGTGCCATGCGAGGGGTTTCAGTATCGCGTTGACTCACTGGACCGAGCGCGCGTGGCACGGAGTGCAACGGAAAGCGTAGGCTGCGACAAAAGGCGCCAGGAAACTGCTATCGTTCGGTTGACAGACATATTACCAACACAGTTCGATGACTAATACTCTGCTGTTGGAATACTTTCCGTCCTCAGCAACGAAATTTTCCGTTAATATTAATGAGAAGCAAAAATGTATGCGTGTTGCACTCCGTGCAACAGCGCGCCCGCTCGAGGGTTAAACGTGTATTAATGAAGATGGCGTGCAGTCTCCAATTATACATTTTCTATCAGAAAACTAAGAAACGCAATTAGGAAGAATGGAAAAATCCATGGAGACTCAAGTAATAAAATGTATTTAACGCAAATCTTTTCAAACAAATACAAAGTCAAAGCATCTAAGTTCTGCAGGCTTCCCAAAACTGGAAGAAGTCATTAACGGAAAGGAAAACTTAAAGCGGGGTGAACCACAGTCAGAATGTCTTTAATGATGAACATGCTTCGCAAAATCCTTACAAAGTATCCACGTTAAACGAACAAACCGAACACACCGAAGGTAAGAAGTCTAATCTACTGCGATCGACGGCCGGAAGGGGGTGGATCAGGACATCAACTGATGCCACACCCGTCCCTCTGACCGGGAGGTCCTAGGTTCGAGTCCCGATTGTGGCAGGATTTTCGACCCTAGCCAGATATCTGGGTGGAATTAAGTCGCTGTCTGTAAGAGAATTCTCGCGGCCGGCTGCTCTGATCGATAGTTTTGCGTGGTTTCTCCGATCAATACCAGGGACATGCAGGAGAAGTAATCTAACAAACGGGCTGCGCTCGATATTTCTTTCCTCTTCCTTGTCTTGTCCTCACCCCTTCCTTACTTGCATACACTAACTACCACACATGCCGGGAAACCGGTCGGGAGCTTAGGGGACGTCTCTTCCGGATCGGTGCCCCACTGGTGGGAGATGCTTGGTTGGGGAGAACTCCTCTAGCCGATCAGTAACGGATAGAACAGGTAGCTGATAAACGGCGGATCTCACCATCAGGGGAACCTGCCATCTCCCGAGGGAAAGAAACATGAGCTATAGTTACGGGACTAATGGTCTTAGCAGATGACGCGCCCGGCGTCACTAATCAATCAATCAATAGTCCGAACGAAATTAAAAGAGGATATCTTTTCGGAGTGACCGCATCAGATGTTCTAAAATTAGTCATTCGGGTCATAAGGTAATGAGGTAATAAAACACACAGTTTTGTCCCCAAATACATTCATTCATTTCCATGAACCATTACACAAAGTCCTCCCATGAACCAAGACCAGCAAATTATTTTTTCACAACTTGTTAAACATGAATGCTTGACAAAACTGAGTTCCAGAGTTATTTTATAGCTCCAGACTTAAAAAATCTTATACATATATATTGTTCTTTTGAAATTTCAAATGATTAATCAAAATGGCTTGTCTAATCTAATTTTGAAAAAACATTTCATGAAGCTACAAATTTATCTTCCAATATGTAGTTGGTGGAGGGGATTATAATAAATTTAAACTTTTGCAGTTTTCGAAAACTAGATGCTCCAATTAAAATCAGATCATCAGACATTCGCAATTTTTCTAAGCGTACATTGCTCACGTTGAGAACTACTGGTGCTACCAAACCACATACTTTCTCGCTCTGTTTCTAAATGGAACTAAATGCTATTATACTACTACGTAAACCAGCAAAAGTGTTTTCAACCAGCAAATTCTTTTTCCGCTCCGAACTTAGACCCTTAGAGTCAATGTGCCGGCACTCATTTTTGGAAAAACAAAAAAATACCCCCAAATTAGCGTCATATGTCATATTATAGAGTGCAATTAGCATTATCCATTCGAAAAGTTTAAAGACAACTCTGGAATTGTTTATGAGAAAATGGCGTTTGAGCGTTTCTGAAAATGCGGAATACTGAGCTAATTTTAAATAAAAAGGTAGGTAAAATCTCTATCTTCAATTTTGTAGTTGTAGGAAGACGCCGAAAAAATTCAAAATTTTTCAACTTTCAAAAATTCAGAGTTAACGTGAAAATCGGAACTGTGCCATCTTTATAAGTGTCTTTTATTCTATTCTTACAAGAAATTTAAAGAAAAAACTCGAAGTCGTTTTTGAGAAAATTTTGAAAATGTCCAGGGGGCTTCATGTAAAGTACCCCCAAATTTAGAAGAACGTTTTTTAAAATCGCAGCGCGTCGAGTCGAGCCAGATCGTCTGGGTAATATCCGTTTTGGAAAAAATCGTACTTATGGTTTAGGCGGTAGTCGTGTTCAGAAACTGCCAGACAGACAGAGAGGTTTTACAAAAACGCTTTTTTCGATATTAGGGGACCCCAAAACGCGTATTTCCGATGAAATCTCGAAATCGATTTTCCGCAGCATTGAAGATCATTCCGTATACTACGTATACCCGGTATATACGTATGTATACGAGAAAGTAAAAAGAAGGAATCTAGAGAAAAATACTTTTTTGTGGGAGAAAAAGTACGCGACTGCTCTGAACGAAAACCAAGCGCCAATTCATACTCGAGGGTTAGCATCAAGTCCGTTTTGAGCGCGAGTAATCGACTGTCAACTCCGGTCGGTCGCTGGCGTGGCCGACGCCGCCCTGGCTCTGGCACAGAGCCTGCGCCGCGGCGCCGAAGCCCCTCGTGGCGCCGCGACGTCAGCGCTGACGCACGCCGCGCCCGACACCTCCGCCAGTTAGTTTGGAGAAGCGCCCACGATGAGAGGCCGCGATTAAACGTGGACTTGGGATAGTATTGCTCACGTTTCTCTAGATTTTGTATTTTTCATTTTGTTGCTCGTGGGAGCAACGGAAAATATCCGCAAATTTTGAAGAACATTTTTCAAAATCGCAGCGCCTCGCGTCGAGCCACATCGGCTGGGCAATATCTGTTTTGGAAAAAGTCCAATTAATGGATTAGTCGGTAGTCGTGTTCAGAAGCGGCCAGACAGACAAAGACGGACGGACGTTGTGAAAAAAAACGCATTTTTGATATTATAGGACCCCAAAACGATTATTTCCGGTGAAAACCGAAATCGATTATTTTAGAGAAGCGCCCATGGTGAGGGGCCGCGATTAAACGAAAGAACTTGGGATATTAGAGGGAACTTTTCTCTACTTTTTGTATTTCTCATTTTGTTGCTCATGGGAGAAACGGAAAGTATCCGCAAATTTTGAAGAAAGTTTTTCAAAATCGCAGCTCCTCGTGTCGAGCCAGATCGACTGGGGAATATCAGTTTAGGAAAAAGTCCAATTTATGGTTTAGTCTCGGTGATCGTGTTCACGAACGGCCAGACAGACAGAGACGGACGGACGTTTTGAAGAAAAAAACGCTTTTTCCATATTATAGGACCCCCAAACGTTTATTTACGATGAAAAACCGAAACTGATTGTTTTAGAGAAGCGCCCACGTTGATTAATAGATTATTCGGTAGTCGCGTTTACAAACGGCCAGATGGATGGACGGATCGACGGACGGACGGACATTGTGAAAAAAAACGCTTTTTTCGGTATTATAGGACCCCAAAACGTTTTATTTCCGATGAAATACCGAAATCGAGTATTTTAGAGAAGTGTCCACGATGAGCGCTCCCTAATTAAATGACATAATTTGTGATATTATGGCTCACTTTCCTCTACTTTTTGTATTTCTCATTTTGTCACTCTTTCTGCTTCACCTCCTCCTAATTCCCATCTTTCCGAGGTATTTTAGAGAAGCGCTCACGATGAGGGTCTCTCGAATAAAAGACATAATTTGTGATGTTATACTCACTTTCCGCTACTTTTTGTATTTCTACGTTTGTTACTCATTCTGCTTCACCTCCCACTAATTCCCATCTCTCCGAATTATTTTAAAGAAGCGCCCACGATGAGGGCCCGGGATACCTTGTCACAGTATTACTCACTTTCCTCGAGGTTTTGTGTTTCTACATTTGTTCTGCTTTCAAACAAACACTATGCATGTGCCATTATTGCTACTTCCTATAATATTTACAACGTTCGGTGGCGGTAGAAACGCATAATTTATCAAGAAGCTTGTCTCAACGAAATTTATCTATTTGTATCATGATCTCCGGGTTCGAAAACGTTACAATGCATTTCTATCTTCTTTGATTTATTGAAGTGTCTCCTCTACGTTAAGTGACTAATGCGAATCATCACATAAAATCAATTCGCGAATTTAATTTTTTAACCTACAGATTGAGGTTTTAGATTACGGAAAGATTACGAAATTTTTGACCTTGTCAAATGCGCATATAATGTTATTGTGGACTACTATGAATGAAAACAACATATGGTATGAAATCACCAATATGCGTCTTATCTTTTCAATGCCTACGATAAGATTGTTTTCTAACAGCTATCTCCTGGAAGGTCGCGTTTCCACAAGCGAATGGCGCCGCCAAGGAGGACTCATGGGATTTCAACCTCCTCCTCACCAGGAGCCATTTAATACATATTAACAAGAAACATACTAATTTTCAATACTAACGCAAAAACATTTAATATAACAATGGTTACGTTAAAAATATTACCTTTGAAAAAGGATTTTGCTTCCTAAATAGAAATAGTTTGCATAGTTTTGCAGAAAAGGACATTTTCTGCCCATTCTTTTGTGCAATTCAAAAAAGCGAAAATTCAACAATACCGTTGATTTCGTTTGATTTCGTCGATTTCCGTACGGAAATCGAATCTTCTGAAAATCAACGTCCTAGCCCGGAATTTCTTGGCGAATTCACTGGTGACCATCATTTTTCCAACAGATGGTTAGTATAGTATAGTATAAGTCAACAAATACAAATAAATATTTTATACTCTGCGTAAATGAATAATTCTTTATAAGGAACATGACTGATTACTGATTCCGAGCGTGTGAACTGCTAAGGTCATTATTGAGGAAAGTATAGTACTTGTTTTTTCTTCGGGAGGTGGCGGTGATCTTCCTTCGATCCGGCCCCGACCTACCGTCGACCAGCGGGATTTTCCCCAATTTTGTATATCCCACCAACGGGCCATCGTCCCAGTCGGAACAAGATCTAAGCTCCCGACATGTGTGGTAGTGTGGTGTAAGTTAGGGTGTGTGTAAGTAAGGGGGAGGATAGGGCAAGGAAGAGGATGGAAAGATCGTGCGCGGTGCGTGGCCTGTTTGTTAGGGTACTGCTCCGGCATTCGCCTGATATTGATTGGAGAAACCACGGAAAACTACCGATTAGAGCAGCCGGCCGCTAGAATTCTTCTCCAAACAACGACTGAACTAGATCTAGAGATCTAGCTAGTCTCGATAATCCACCTGCCGACGCCGGGACTTGAATCTTGGACCTTCCGGTCAGAGGCACTGCAGCGACATCAGTGGATGCGTCAATTGATGAGCCACTTCTGTTGGTTTGAGAAAATACCAAGTCCGCTGAACACCTATACCTTTAGTAGAAAATTCTGGGTGCGTCTCTCACAATCCATTGTATACATTGAATAAAGTCCTCAATTCTAGGGTGATATTCCAACGCACAATATTAAATCCAATTAAGACGCATTTTGAACCATATTACAAATAAACCAATCTGGAAAAAGGGATACCATTAAAAACTCTTCAATATTATTGACTGAAGTTTGGATTAATATATTAAGATAAAGATAAAATTCTGTCTTTTAAAAATCGATATTTAATAGCATTTTTACTCTAAAGATTCAATTAGATAGCTATTTTTAATTTGTCGATGGAAATATCAGTAGTTTTCAAACTATATTTGATTTTTCGTAATTAGCGCATAGCAAGATAAACAAGACTTTAACTCAATATTTATCATATTTTAATAAGTCTACCACAAATGTAAATTTGTAATAAATGTACATAATAAAAATATAGGGTAACGAACCAATAAAAGTCGCTCCGTCACTAAACTTCGATATATTCTTCGATTTTTCTATAGTGGCCGATGACATTAGGCCATTGTTACACCTCCTGCCTTATAAAATGAATCTTTTTAAAAGTGGTAAGAACAATTTAAAGGCCACTAGTACCGTTGAGATGGACATTCACGAATTAAATAAAAGGATTCATTTTATAAGGCAGGAGGTGTAACAATGACCAAATATCGTCGGTCACTATATAAAAATGGAAGACGTTGACACAGCTACAGTAGTAAAGTTTAAGCTCTCGATTGGATGACACTGTAACAGATCATTAAACGTCAACGGACACCATACAATAATCCCTCAACATTCGCGAGAGTTAGGTTCCCAAAAAACATCGCGAATGTTGAATCCGCTAATGTCGAGCCTACCTTTGACGAAGAAAGTTGGGTTAGGTTCCTGGATATAAAAAACCTAAAAAATCTGACAAACAATTGCATTAATATTGAGTAAAGGCTAGTACAAACAGAATTCACAATTAACAATCAAAAATGAAGAAATAAAACAATTTAAAACTTATTTCTGAGTTGAAAGTGATTGGATATAGGACTTGGTTATTTTTTTTTTGTTTCCTCACACTCCTCGTTGTTCTAATATCCAAATTTGGAAGAGTTACTGCTTCCAATTCTCTCTTAGTTTTCGAAGTTCTTTCCATGTTCGGATCACATTCGAATGCCTTCTCCACCACAGCTTGTTGAAGTTTTAGAACGCCACTAACAGTTTCGATATTGAGGTTGCTGGCGATTTCGCTTCCGTTACTTCCTTGTTACCTTCGAAGAAGTTTTCTTCATTGTAAAATTTCCCGAGACTCCTCTTCAATGACGACTATATAATGAAAGTTGCACTGATCCTGAATGGTTTGTCAGTTCATGTGTCCAAAACCCGTATCTCCAATTTGACGCAGCTGAATTTAAATACTTTACAACTCTGTTATTCTATAAATGCGAATTGTCAGTTCAACTTTGAAATTTTTGCAGAAAGTGATACTTTGAACTCCGACGCCTGCCAAGTTCGGTTCCGGGATGAAGCAAATAAAGGAAATGAAATGTGTTCGCTTAAAAAAATGTAGACTAAAAGAGGAAGCAAAAGTAAAGATCCTCCAACAAAAAACACTCATTCATCACAAAACTAAACTATCTCTAAACAACGCAATAGCCCTCTACAAATATATTATCCGACCTACTATGACATACGCATGCCCCATCTGGCTAAATGCCTTAAGAACCAACTTAAACAAAATCCAAATCATCCACAACAAGTACCTCAGAACAATAACTGAAGCCCCATGGTTCGTTTCAAATCTTCAGTTGCACAAAGAATTAAATATTCCATACATAATCTCATTCATTACCAAGATCTCCAGCAAATTCTACTTTTTCATCAAACAAAACGACCAACTATCCTATTTCAATCTCGTTCAAATCCCGGATTACCGAACTAGAATTAAAAACAGGTTCCCTATTCAAGCTTTTTTAGACATTCAGTCCGAGTCGTAAAGTAAGTAAGACGCTTCATGAGCTCCCTTACCCTGTGTAGTTAGTTTTAGATTTAAGTTAGAGATATTTTTATTCAGACTTTTTCAAATACAATTTCTAATACAACAGTTAAGAATTAAAGAGAAATATTAAAAAATAAAAGTTAATTAAATGAAAATTAAGTTAATTTAAGTCGCTAAGAATGCATATGTAAAAGTACAAGGTACTGATATTTGTAACTTATATTACCAATAAAAATAAAATGAAAATGAAAGACTAAAAGACGCACTCGCGAATGTTTAGCGGGTTTCCCCCAATTCGCTATCTCCCACCAGCGGGGCACCGACACAGCCGGGACGAACTATGAGCTCCTGGCCGGTCTCCCGGCATGTGTGATAGTGTAGTGCATGTTAGTGTGTGTGTGTAAGGGGCGAGGACAGAACAAGGAAGAGGTAGGCAAGATGGCGCACGGTCCGTGGCCCATTTCATAGGGTACTGCTCCGGCATTCGCCTGGTGTTGATCAGAGAAACCACGGAAAACTACCGATCAGAGCAACCGGCCGCTAGAATTCTCCTCCAGGCAAGGAAGATATTGGTGACGCGAAGGCAGAGTAGACGGTTGTATCCATGAAGACTGCAGACGCAGTCGACAAAGGCAATGATAACTAGAGAATCTGCTGATACTCTAAGAAGCCCTAGAATGAGATGTCGATCTAACGTCCGAAGCACCCAACCGTTTCACATTTATGTTAGACATCAAAAAGTTCGAAGGGGAACAGATATATTATGTAAACTGATGAAGAAAATAAAAATCTTAAAAATTTAAATTGTTTCATTTGAAATGTCTCGTAAGTTGCTTTTCTTTCCACAAACACAACAAATGGGAACAGAAAGATTGCTCAAAACTGTTATTTTCAATCACGTACAATCGTAGGTATAAGTTATATACCTTAAATGAGGGGGCTTCTGAGAAATGTCGATATCAAGAAGCAAATACGCTCGCAACATCATTTTAACATTTTATTATTAAATAATGGCGTATCATTTTAAGATTCGTATCGTTTAAAAGATTGATTTTGAACAAAGAAAGAAAGAATGAAAGAAAAACATTCTTATAGAAATTACCCTCGGAAACATTTCTGACGTTTGTCCAAATCTTCCACAAACGTAATGAATGTTTGTCCATTTATGTTACACAAAAAATAGTTTTCGTCTCTAAGGGTTGTAAAATCAAACTGCGGAAATGGTGTAGCTGATCACAACTTCCAAAGTTCAAAGCAACTGAGAAATAGTCAAACTAACTTTCCAAATATAGGTGGACTCGTAATGAAAAGAAGTCAAAATAAATTTTCCAATATAATTCTATTTTTAAAAAAGTTTCTTCAAGAGTTCATACATTTCTATTTAGTACGAGCTTTTTACAACCGTTAGTGTGTTCTCTGTACTGAAAAACTCATATGATCATTCTTCCGTCTTTTGCCTTGCTTTATCAAGCTTGCAGCATCGTTCAAGCTCTCTGTTGCTCGCCGCAGCATTGATCTTCATTGACCGTACCCGCCGGGGCAAGGCGAACAAAACGACTGCGGAATCGGGCAAACCCGTGCCGCCCTTGAGGTAGGCGATCATTTTCTAACATCATTACTGAGATTAAGAATGTGTTTTCCTATTTTTTGTCGAGGAGCCTCAAGCTACACAACTTCAAAGCGTGCTACCCAAGGACGCTGCCCTCGATCCCCTCTCCCACTCTCCATCACTTGACCCCTGCACTAAAACTATCGCGGCGCTTTCGCGACTTGGGAACTCCAGTCCTGTTACGCACGGATGTGGGCCGCGGAGGAAGGTTGTGACCGATGAACTGCACGAGAGCATTGCCCGCCGCACATGCATGCGGGTACAGAGGCACGGTTTCGCTTTTGTCCAACGGCGTCAAGTAAAACTAGCAAGAGCTATACTGCGATTTTCGTAACTTTGTCCCTGATAGAAATTAGCTGTTCATGATTTCATCCAATCGGGAGCTTGAACGTCACCGTAGTGACGTCACTGTCGCGAAATATAAGCTCCTGATTGGATGGCAGCTTAACAGCTGATTCCTGTCAGGGACAAAGTTGCGAAAATCGCAGTATACATCACATACGTGTTCGCGTTATTGTGTTCATTGCAATAAAAAATTGCGCGAAAACTACTCTTAGAGAAAAAAGTTTTTTGGGGGGGGGGGTTCGAAAATTAAGAGAGATTGCCGAAAAATATGACCAGCACCATTTTTAAGTGTCTTTCGCAATATCCCCGGGAAAATTTTAAACATAATATTAAAAGTTGTTTTTGAGACAAAAATAAAACTGTGTTTTCTTAAAAAAAAAATTCACTAAAACTACACTGTTTGTAAAATAATAGTACATCACCATTTTTAATTACACGAGTTTTTAGAACAAATCTCATTTGAGACAAAAATCTCTATCATCAAATACGCATTACGTCTCCTTCTTCTTCTCCTTACTAATATTATTATTATTATTATTATTATTATTATTATTATTATTATTATTATTATCATCATCATAAACTTGATGACGTTTACATTTGACTGATTGTTCGTGATTCCGGGCGCGTCAACTAATTAGGTCATTAGTCTCGTAAGTGTCGTGTGTGCTTCCCTCGGGAGGTGGTGGTGATCTTTCCCGCTGGGTGGCGAGATCCGGCGCCGACCTACCGTCCACTAGCGGAGATTCCCTCAACCAGATATCTCCCACCAGTGGGGCACCGTCCCAGCCGGGACAAGCTCCCAACTCCCGACAGGTGTCCCGGTATGTGTGGTAGTGTAGTGCATGTTAGTGTGTGTGTGTAAGGGGTGAGGATAGGACAAGGAAGAGGAAGGAAAGATCGCGCGCGGTCCGTGGTCCGTTTTGTGGGGTACTGCTCCGGCATTCGCCTGGTGTTGATCGGAGAAACCATGGAAAACTATTGATCAGAGTAGCCGGCCGTTAGAATTCTCCTCCAGACCGCGACTAAATTCGACCTAGCTGAAAAGTTTAAATTCCACGAATTCATGTTTAATATAATGTACTTAATTTGGGAGGAATATTCAATGGCGACAGTCATGAAAGCGCATTTGCGACACGCTATGCCATGGCATGCCGTGTAGTAGGAATGCTGTTTATGACAAGTCGTCTTTGTTCAGTGTCCGTGACTTACGTTAAACTTGCTGTTTACGTATGTCATGTATAACAAAGTTACACACGACTGCACGACTACGTACGTAAAATATAAATAAACTTTACTCCTGTACGTAAAATGTAAATAAACTTTGATGAAAAAGAACACAATTTGGTTCATGCGGACCACTCTGATACGAATATCTTGATAATCATCCTTCTCAATCTCCCTCTTTTCTTTCTCTCCTCCCTTCATCAAGGAGACAACGAAAAAGATCCACCAGAGAACAGCGCGCATTGGAAATTAGTAATAGTATATTGGTGAGCGAGTGAATACAGGATGTCCACGGAAGAAACTTCAAAACTTGAAAAAAAAAGCTCTTAAGACAATTGGAAGCATATTTTGTCGAATAAACTACGTGAATATTCCAAATGGTTGAGCCGCAATAAGCACTCAAAAGTTGGTTTGAAAAATTGATTTCTATGCAAAAATTTGCATTATAAAAGCATAGTAACACTCTAGAAACATGTAAATTCTTTATTATTTACAAAAGAAATGAACATATTTGTTCGGAAAGAAAAATAAAGCCAGAAGTAAAAAAGCACCCAATTTACACAATTCGACAGCTCTTTATTTCTCGCTTAATTGTTCTGTCTGAGCAAATATATTAATTTATTTTGTATATAATAAACAATTTACATTTTCTTGAGTGTTTCTATGTTTCCATAATGCATATTTTTGCCTAAAAATCATTTTTTGAACCAACTTTTGTGTGCTAATAGCGGCTTAACCATTCGGAATATCCACGTAGTTTATCAGACAAAATATGCTTAGAATTGTCTTAAGAGCTTGTTTTCGAAGTTTCGACGTTTCCTCCCCGGACAGCCTGTATTTGTTCTTTCCGGGTGCGTCGGAAGTACCGTAAAGCTAGGAACCCACTACGAGCTCCCGGCACAGCACGGAACCGCCCCGCGCGGCTGAGCCCCGCTCGGTCCGGCCTCTGACTCACCCATTAGGGCCGGTTCTCTCCGGCCCGGCCCGGCCCGCCCCAGCCCAGCACAGCATGGTTTGTTTGTAAATATTGTGTAAACAATGATTGCTGAACTTTTCACATTATTTCTGTCATTAAAATTTACTGTGCAATAATGTTTATGAAAATCTTTTGCATTACGCGAAAGAAAAAATAATGATTTAATGCACCAACAAATGTTTGATGAATTTTACAAAATAATAATAATAATTTTAAATGAAAAGAACTCGATAAACGAAGTTAAGGATACATCTGTCACATAAATACCGAATTATATTTATTAATGTTAAAAAACCTCTCAGGAACGAAAATTTCTCTGGGGCCCCTTTTCTCCCAGGCGACCCGTAACGTAGGCAAGACGGGACCTCTTCAGGATTACTACTAATATACGAGACACAAATAATATCACGACAATTAAAACTGTTTTATACAGCTATAACTTATGTCAACAATGACAGAATTGCTTGCAATACTTCACTGCCGTGCTCGCAATACGTTGCTAGGAAGATAGATGGAATTTCAAGACTCTATTGTTATTATAACTTTAAATAGAAACAATTGAAATCAATGGTGAGCACGAGCTCACTCGTCGACCATTCGACCATTAGCGCGTTCAGTACATAGTCGTACAGCAACAGTTCTTATTTAAGCAGTAGTCCCTCTTCATTAAAGACAGATTGCTTTCATGGACTATATAAAAGTAAATTAATTTGTTAAAAAAATTGCAACAATTTGTTTAGCAAATATGAAATAATTGTAGGTGTTGACATTACCAACAATATTGTTTATTTAAATAGCACCTTTCGATGACTTGGCCATCATCATCAGTTTCTAGTACAAGAAATATAAATAAAAAATTAAAACATGAGTCAAAACCAAAAATAGGTTTCGAAGATCTATGCAAGAACTTGAACTGAACATGTGAGATTTTGTATCAGAGAAAAACACTTCCATTTTATGGCATTGATTCACAAGTACTGTAATATTAAATGATTTAACACCCTCTTTTTATTTTATTTTATTTCAAAAAATGTTAATTCGGTTTTAAAATTATTAGTAATCTTTGAATCCTAATGTTTTGTTTTGACTCATGTTTTAATTGTTTTTTTATATTTCTTTTACTAGAAGCTGATGATTATGGCTAAGCAGTTGAAGGCTGCTAATCAAACAAACAATATTTTTGGCAACGATAACACCTATAATTATTTCGTTTTAAATGCCAATAACAATTTGTTGCAAAACCAAATAAATGTTTTGCTTTATGAAATCCATGTAAATAAATTGTCTATAATCAAGTGGGACTATTTCTTAATATTAAAGACAGACAGTAAATGCAAAAATATAATGAAGCAATAGTTCTTACATGGCAGTTCTAGAAAGTTTTCAGAAATTTGTTGCCACGCATTGTCCTTCTTCCTGTTATCATGATATCCTGAATTACTAGGATCATATAGAAATGGGTACTCTCTAACTGCTTCTATTAACATTTCGTCAGAACTCATTTTAACAAAGTTCATGAAGTTCACCAATTTCACAAATGACCTGCACGTCAGGACGCCCAAGACAACACTCCGCGCCAGCCGCCCGCCCTAGACGGCCGGGGCCGGCCGGCCGCCCCGACCGGATTTATTCTCTAGGAGGCAATCTGGGCCGAGCCGTGCGGTGACGGGCCGAGCCGAGCGGAGCTGGCAGGTAGCAGTGGGAGACCCCCAGCTGTAAACCACGCAAAAGATTTCGGTCGGGTCTGTGCCGTGCTGCGCCGTGCCGGGCGGGGCGGCGCGGTGCGGTTCAAATGGGTTTCCTCCTTAAGTAAAATGCATGCCCTATGCCGGGAGGTGACAGTGTTCCTTTCCTGCTGGAACGTGAGATTCGGCGCCAACCAACAAGTAATGTACTTCAGCTTCCGGGTGAATGACCCCCATCTCGATCAGGTTTTTGTCCAGTTTCCCTGATCCATTGAGCAAATGCTGAGATGGCCCCTTGTTTTGCTTCTGGACGTAAATGTAGCTTCACTGTGCGCACGTTTTGTTGAGTGCTCCTTTTGCTTGTAGTTCATTACCGTTGAAATTGATTTTCTATAACTCGGGAAAAAACAATTTTGAAATATTTTTATTTTTCTAAAATAATTATTTTCTAAATTCATTTTTTTAAAATTCTGGCCCTCAAGAGAATGTGCGCAGTTAAATTTCTTTCCCCACACGTCATATACAGTTTTTACTGTTTTTTTGACAAATAAATAAATAAATAAAACCCACATGTCGGCTGGTATTTTTTCCTCTTCAGGTACCTTCATAACCGGGGCACCAACCAGGACAAGCTCCAAACCTCCGAATCGGATTCCCAAATTACGTGGCGGTGAAGATTATGTGTGTGTGTGAGTGCGCGCGTGTGTTTGTAAGGGAAGCGGGGGACAAGAATGTGAAAAGTAGCATCACGCGCGGCCCTGGAGGACGTAGGAATCGAGATCAAACGCTGATGGATTTTCGACACTAACAACACAGCTGGGTCGAATTCAACTACTGTCTGGGGGAGAATTCTAACGGCTGGATCTATTTATTTATTTATTTAAGTCAAAAACAGTTAAAAACTGCGTATGGCGAGCTATGGGGAGAAGTGAATTTTGTGCACGTTTTCATAATTCTGTGGTCTCTATCCTAAACCATATTCTAGACGAATTTTTAATACAGAAAAGAGAGTTTTTTTTCGAGTTTTGTTGACAAAATATTCGCTCCTATATAATAAAATATATTTTCAAAGGTAAATTAGCTATAAATTCCTGCCCTGAACCCTCATGTTCTTTACGAAAGAATAATACTTTTTGCCACGATAATATGAAAAACGATAATTTGAATAACTATATTTCCCACTGAAATTCAAAAGACGTGCACAAATAATGAAGTTACATTTATGTCCAGAAGCAAAACAAGGGACCATCTCAGCATTTGCTCAAGGATCAGGGAAACTGGACGAAAAACCTGATCGAGATGGGGGCCATCAACCCAGAAACTGTGGTACAATACTTGTTACAGGTTCTTTAGAATTATACAGTCCAAATGATAAATAATTACATTAACTATCATTGTTAAAATTAATTCTACTTTCCTTTTTGATGCTCGGTATAGTCTCGAATTGTATAGAAACAGTTATGCAGCAGAAAAGATTTTACTTGGGACTTAAACTTTTCTATTGAATTTAATCGTTTAATGTCTTCTGGCAAAGTGTTGTAGAGTAATGTACATGAATTGTATGTGAATTTTTTGTAGTGAGCTGTTGATACTGCCACCTGGTGAATATGATTACTACGTCGTGTGTTATACTTATAGACATCGGCGTTTGCTGAAAAGATATTCCCGTCCTTAAGTAAGTCATTTTTGACAAAAACTACTGATTCGTAAATCAGGAGACAAGGTAATGGTAAAATTCCTAGATTAATAAAGAGTGACTTACAAGAATCACGTGGGTTGGATTTGCTTATTATTCGTACAATTCTTTTCTGTAATATGAAAGTCTGTGAACTATAAGATATGTTTCCCCAAAATATTATGCCATATCTCAGGCGGGAGTGAACATTGGCAAAATATACACAACGAGCTGTATGAAGGCTGACGGAATTTGAAAGAATTCTGAACGCGTAGCATAATGAGCTTAATTTTGTGTTCAATTCATTTAAGTGGGCATGCCATTTGAGGTTTGACTGAATTGATAGACCTAAAATTTTGTTACATTAACATCAGTCAATGGCACACCGTTCATTTTCAATGTAGTACAGAATTTTTTATTTGATATGGAAAACTGCATTGAAACTGTTTTATTTTCATTTACTTTTAATTTGTTATTACGGAACCAATTTGAAACGTCTGATATTGTACTATTTACGGTTTCTTTGTTGCAAAGAATATTTGTATCATCCGCAAAGAGAACTGTTCTTCCGTTTCGAATCGCTAAGGGCATGTCATTTACGTATAATAGGAAGAGAATAGGGCCTAAAATCGATCCTTGCGGGACTCCACGTACAATTGGCAAAGAACCGGAAAGATCTGTACATAAGGTTCCATCATTCCAATAAGGTATTTCTACTCTCTGAGATCGTTGTTTAAGGTACGAACATAGCCAATCTAGAGCAATACCACGGATTCCATACGAAGGTAATTTTGAAAGTAAAATGTTATGATCAATGACGTCAAAAGCTTTTGAAAGATCTAAAAATATTCCAATAGTTGCTTCGTTTTGATCCAATGATGAGGCAACATCCTTAAGAAAAGAAAAAATGGCTGTTTCCGTAGATTTTGATTTCCGGAATCCATGTTGGCAATTTGAAAACGCGTCGTGTTTATTGAGAAAGGTTTCCATTCGCACATAAAAAAGTCTCTCTAATATTTTTGAAAAAACTGACAAAGAGAAATTGGCCGATAATTTTGAATTTCATTTTTGTTGCCTTTTTTGAAGAGCGGCTTAATCTTAGCTGTTTTAAAAATATCTGGAAAAATTCCGGTGCATAAGGATGCATTAAATATGTGAGTTAACGGGTGTATAATGGCTGGCGCGCACGTCTTTAACAAACAATCCGGAAATTCATCTAAACCGGCCGAATATTTATTTTTTAATTTACCGATTATTTTGAGAATTTCATAGGAAGAGGTTTCGGAAACGAACATAGTGTCTAAGACTTTTAGGAAACGTCAGATGTTGAATTTTGTGGCTGAAAACCCTTAGTGAGATCGACAGCAATTCTCGAAAAGTATTGGTTAAAGAGACTAGCCACTGTTGCCGGATCGTTCACATCTCTATCGTTATCTTTTAAAACAACATTCTCTACAATGTTTCTAGTTGGTTTGGTCGCATTTTTTACTATATCCCACATTGATTTTTTTTTTGTCATTTGAGTTCAAAATATCCTGATCGTGTTTCATGATTTTAGCCTGCCTTATGACTTTTCTTAACAATGATTTGTATTTTTTAAAGTACAGGAGGAAATCTTGAGATACGTTATGATGCTTAGAAATGAAAGAAAGAACTCGTTTGTTTTTTACATGATGTTCTAATCCCTTGTGTTATCCATGAATTGTTTTTGCGTGAAATATTTAATTTTCTTTTCTGAAGAGGAAAGCAAGTGTTTAAATGAAATGAAAGCGTTGAAAAAAAAAGAATAATATTTATCGTTTGTATCAATAGTATTATAAACCTGCGTCCCATGACTCCTGCAGCAAGTAATCAATGAATAATTTTATTTTACTTTTAGAAAACACTCTACTCATACGCGTATTATTTATTGTGTCATTGTTCGCATTTCGTATAATGGTAAGAATTTGTGCATCGTGGTCACTATCCTAAATCTTTTGTTTCAATTTCATGTCGAGTAGTGGTTTTGTTAATTATAATTTGATCGATTGCCTACTTTGAATTACTGTGATCCGTGTAGGTACTTTTATTGTAATATCTAAATTGAAGGAATTAATTAAGTTAAGAAACTGCTCTTTCTCGCAAGATTCGACCAGAAAATCAATGTTAAAATCTCCACATACAACAATGGATTCAAAAGAGCGATTGATGAATTTGATAAGTGTTCTCTTGTTTTTCTAAGAACAAAATGTAATCTGCAGCGCTCTTTGTTGGAGGCCTGTAGATGCAAAGCAATATCATTTTTAGCACAGGAAGATGTACAACAGAAATTTCAAAATATTTTCAACGGCATACTCATTGAATTCCGTCAGGAGATAGAATCAATATTATTTTAACGTAAATACAAGAACCTCCATATGCCGGACTTTTATGAGATTCTCTTTTTCTACAATAATAGCCTGCGAGGTAAAAGTTGGAATTTGGAGAATGCTAAGTTCATTAGGAGATAACCAATGTTCTGTAAAGCAAAGAACATCCATTTGATTTAAATCGCTCTGTAGAGCTGCCTCGATAAACTCAGTTTTATTTGAAAGGGAATTGAACATTATGGTGCAATATCTTTATTTTTTGCAAGTACCTACACGAAATGTTTTTCTGCTGCATCTGACTGTAGTTGCTATATATTTACTCCATTTTTACCTCGAGTGCGTGGTCGAAGGTTGTAATGTGTCCCAGCAGTCACAGGTTGTGAGGAAATAGAGGCGTCATTGGTAGTGGGAATGGAAGAAACGGGAGTAGGTTCACAGGAGGGGTAAGAGGGTTCAGAATAAGGGTGGGGGGGTGGGAACGTAAGGAAGGTGAAAGGGATGGAATTTTGGCAGGAGGCTGCGTAGGACTGGAGTTGATGATGTATTGTGCAAGCTTTTCACCGACTGCATGTTTTCCAGCAAGGTTCATGTGGAGACCGTGCCGGGTGAAGTGTTTTACTGAGAGGAAATTCATTTCAAAAAGTGTTACATCTGTTTCTCTCAGTTGCAGTTTTAGTTGTTGGTTTTGCGTGCTTAATCTCGCTGCAGAGTGTTGGCCTTGTTGTACCAGAAGGGCAGAGTCGAGAGTACAATGTTAGTAATTTTGAGGCGGCACATTGTAATTTGTTTACATGTTGTTCAGGTGGAATGTACCGCCCAAATTAATGTCATTCTGCCCTCCGATGATAAGACTGTGTCCTGATTGGTCAGTGTCTTCGTGTGAGTGTCCAACTCTGCAGTCACGTCTGCAAACCTCCCGTTAGGTTTAAAAAATAGACGAGACTGAGTAGTTGGGGGGTAACTTCCTACTGAGAATGGAGGAAAGATGGCGACCATGGCTGTCAAGCTAAAATAAGTACCTGTTTTTTAGGCTCAGTAGGAATGGCTTTGTTTTCAAGTGGGCTAGGATGCGAAGCTTTACGTGTTTTGGTTTTGACACGCTTCCTAGCCTGTTTGCGTTGGTTTGTGCATGTATTTGTCGATGGAAGGGAAGGGTTGTGAGGATCAGGAAGGCGAGGAAATCTGTTTCATAATCTAAAACACTAAAATCTGTTTTGAATTGCGACTGGATGTGGTGTCTGTGTCTATGTGCAGTCACGGGTGCACGGTTGGGAAAATTCGCAGTGTTGCCTACTTGTGCCCAACCGTCATTGTAGAGAACGACCTCTTCCAGCCTTCGGATATGTTTATCTAAATTACTGTTTACGTGTGTGAAGGCTTTCAGAAGGTCGGCTTTGAGGGTTGTAGAGAGTAAAAGAGTAGAACGAACAGTAGCCATGTCACGAATGCGTGTTAAAGTACGTGATAAAATTGGAATAAATACAAGAAAACTCAGATAAAAGCAACAGTCACCTCGCTTAATATTTTAAAAGTGTAATATTTATGTGTATTCGATAATTAAAATAAGACTCGATACAAGAAAGAGAAGGTATGCTAACTTACAAAATCTATTGAAAGCTAGTACTTACAAATTTGGCATGCGGTTACGTATTTTCCGTTCAATTAAGCTGCAACTGTTTTTGCAATGTCGACCTATACTTTAGCGCCCTGTGCTAATAGATAAAATATTAGCTGGAATTTTGTCTTCAAAATATTGAATAGATTTGAAACATTCAAACTACACGATACACCCTTTTCGTAACGTTCAATTAACTGAATAATCACTCGCCAAATAAATAAACTGAATAGTCACTCGTCCAAAAATAGAATAAATATTTCAGTAATTAAGTTAAAACAGTGATATAAAATCGAATATAAACTGCTCTGTTTATAGATGTTGAAACTTGATCATCAACTCGTAATTCTGAAGTTCGTTAAGGTTCAGTAATATTAAAATTCGTTAGCTGTTGTTTCGTCTTGTTAGAGCAAAAACCAGACAAAAGTATATTTCCAGCTAGGGAATTTCCTAGCTCGGGTATGGCGGGGTAAAAGTATTAGAGACGTAACGTGAATATACGAGGCAGTCAATAAATAAGTCGCAAAACGGAATTGACGCAAAAATAATCAAGTAACTTTCAGACATTTATTTCACTTTTCCATGTAATCATCTTGTACATTCAGGCACTTATCCCATCTCATTGAAAGTCTTTGAATGCCAGCAGCCATGAAGTTCTTTGGTTCTGTCGCAGCCAACGGTAACCTCATTGATTACGGCATCATCTGTAACAAAATGACGGGCACACAAATCAATTTTTAGGGGCCCAACAGATGAAATCACTGAGGGCTAAGTCAGTGTTGTACAGTGGATGTTCCAAGCGTTCCGAATGAAATGTCCGTAACAGCTCCTGCGTTGGTCTTGCTGTTGTTGTCATCTAGAGAATCACACCCTTTGACAGGAGTTCAGGTCGCTTGCGGAATGGCCTTCGGAGTTCCCACAGAGTTGTGCAGTACGACGCGGCATCACAGTTTCAACCATGAGGCATTCACAGTTTCACCGTATCTAACGTGTAATCTATGAGGTTGACACGTTAGCTGCGACAGCAACCAAAGTACGTCTTTGGCTGTTGGCTTTCAAGCACTTGTAATGAGATAGGATAAGTTCCGGAATGTACAAGGTGATTATGTCGAAAAGTGAAATAAGATCAGAAAGTTACGTCATTAGTTTTTCTTCATTCCGTTTTGCGACTTATTTATTGACTTGCCCTCATAAAAGACGCGGCGGGGGCCTTACGTGGTGGGGGAGTGTCGGCTCGACGGAAACTGCTCCGAATCCTTACTGTGTTTTGGCGGCGGCAGGTGCACCGTAGGAAAGCACAACGGAGCAAGGGGCCAAGAAACAAGGGGTGCGATGGGGTGCGTTCCGCGCCGCGAGTCGGTGCGGGCGTTGCCAAGACGTGAGGTTGGGGGCCGACGCAGAGAGAAGCATTTGCCCCTTCATAATGCAAACTAAACGTAACCGTAATGTAGCAGCAACTCTAGAAATGGGTTATTAAGCGAGACCATATCACAAGCCTTACGTAACTTGAGAACATACGTAAACTAAAAAAGAGTTCACGAGCACCAAGCTTTTTTACGTTAAGTTACGTCGACATTTTACCGAAGATCAATCAGAGATTAGCATGAAAGGCGATTTCAGATTTGTTCAGGTATTTTGGTTATGTCATTTCATTATTGTAATGTAGAGAACTAGTTTGCGAACGGTTTTGATGCGTGTAGTATTTTTGACTTACATTGACATGGTGAATATATAATTACGTTTCGTCGAATTACTCGTGAATTTGTTACCGATCAGAGAATTCTTTGTTTATATGATGAAGGAAATCGAGCACTAATACAACAGATACTTGCATACACATTAAGACAAAACGATAGGAAAGTCGAAGAAAAGGCTAGAAAACATGGTAGAAAGATCTTTGCACCATGCTAGAAACGAATCGATCAAGCTTCAGTACATTGAATTGTGAATGGTTCAGGAAAACTTACGTTCCAGCTTACGTTCGTCATTGTGAATGCTTGTTTTTACTTTTTGCTATCACATTTTACGGCTACGTTTACAGCATTACGTTCCGTTTAAGTTAGCATTGTGAATGAGTCCTTATGCAGGCTGAGGCGATGGATTGATCCACGTCTTGTGATCACAAGAATACCTGAGGGTCACGGACGGTGAGGAAGAGTGGGAACGCAATAGAATGCAGTGGAGAGATTGGACTGTATTTTATTATTGAGTGACGGATCGGAGCTGTAGTGCGGATGCGGAATTCGCGTGGCGGCGGGGATGAGAGTGAAAGAAAGTGAGCTGTGTTGTGGGCGCGGAACAGGGTTGCAAGAGACATGGTGAAATAGAGGAGAGACGAGCAGGATTGTGGGAGTTGACATGGTGGAATGTGGTTAGGAGTATAACGGAGTTGTGAGTAATGACGGGGTAAAGGGATACAGATACACGCGGAATTTGGAATAGGAAGAAAGATTCCATGACGAGAGCAGAATTGTGGGAATGAAATGAAAACTTGGATTGCATATTACATTGGTATTGGTGTGGTGGTAGGTTGCGGTGGAATGTAGTAATGGAAGGATTGATAATAGAAGTACAGAAGTTGTGGGAAAGAATGAGGATCATACCTGGACGGGGAAATGTTTGGGGATGTTTTGGGCAAATTATTTTCATCCGGGTAGAAATAGAAATAGAATAAAAATAGTTTCTCAATTATTAGATAAGAATGAAACTAGACGATATTCCCGCTCACTTGTATGTATGAAAAAGAGAAACAAAGACCTATCAAGAAAGAAAACATGAGACAAACGATGATAATTTAGAGTTTCCTGCAGCTCAAGGAAAATGATTGGGTTTATTGAATTATTTGAATTTTAGGGGACACAGCCAATGGAATCGCCAGAGGCAGCTCATGTTTTTGGTCTAATTTGGTGAAAATTTCCGTTTCAAATTTGGGGAATTTTCTTTCATGCACTGGTTATTTGGGGAAATTCCGTGGTAGTGGTGAGGAAAGAGCACGCGACACACCCTGCTCAGGTGTTACCCTGTCCATTGAGTGGGCGTCGGGACATCGAAGGCGACAGGAACGTCGCGGGAGGCAGAGCGGTGAGGGATTTCTGGGGGGGAAGCTGGTGATTCGGCGGAAATGAAGGCTTCCGGAGTCGTAGGGGTGTCGGAGCGGAGGGAACATCGGACGGCGTCGGGTGCGGTCCAATGGTTCGTGGAACGTGGGGATTGACGGGTCGGCGGCGTCGGTGGTGACGTCCGGAGTGCGAGAGGGTCGAGAAGGGGCGGGAGGGCGTCGAGGGCGACGTGGGGTATCATGGCGTCGTAGGTGTCGGAAGGCGTCGGGGAGCGTCGGGAGGCATGGGGGCATTGGGGCGTCGGGGACGTCGGGGGGACGTCGGGGACGTCGGGGGACGTCGCGGGACGTCGGAGACGTCGGGGGACGTCGGGGCACGTCGGGGGACGTCGGGGGACGTCGGGGGACGTCGTGGGACATCGGGGGACGTAGGGGGACGTCGGGGACGTCAATGGGACGTCGGGGACGTCGGGGGACGTCGGGAGACGTCAGGGGACGTCAGAGGACTTCGGTGGGCGTCGGGGGACGTCGGGGGCGTCGGGCGACGTCGGGGGACGTCGAGGGGCACAGGGGTGTCGAGGGCATCGGGAGCTGTGACAGTGTCGTGGGGAACAGAGGGAAGATATGGGTGGCGTCCGAGGGCGTTGGTGGGCGTCAGGGGAGTGACGACGGGAAATGGGGGACGGGAGCCAGAAGGGAGGAACGCGCTGTTGCTGGCGCACGGCGGCAGTGGTGACGTGCAGGCAGAGGCCACAACGGGCGGTGATGGAACGGGCTGATTTAAAGATTAAAACTTTAATGAGAGATTAAAAGTATTATATTTTAAAGTAGATTTTATGTACGCCGCAAAACAGTAGAATTATGTCCAACGTTGCGAGCTAGATCTGCTTTATTTGGTACGTTTAAATATAGAACTCATTCTGAATTTCAGTGAAGATAAATTGAACACAATCAATGACGAAGATAGATTGTGTTCAGAGACAAAGACACACAATCAGACTGAGACAGGGACAGAGAAACGGAGAGACACAGAGAGAGAGAGGAGAGCGAGAGGGGGAGGTGAGACGGAGAGAGAAAGGGAGATGGAAGGGGAAAGAGGGAGATGGACAGAACAACGTCTGCCCTATTCCGCTATAATAGAAGAATGGAGTTGTAATTACAGTTCTGGTTATGATAATGAGTCGGATATTACTTTGAGTTATGTAATGATGTATGTTCATATTATATTTCTTCATATTGTTATTAATCCATCTATATATAAATAATAATTACCAGTTAAAATACGTAATTATCGCTTTCCAAGTGAACGTTCCTCCGTCATTTTCGTACATCTTTGGAACAATGTGTGCCCGCTGCCGCGTCGGCATTACCTTTGCTCTGCCGCAATGCTCAGAGCAGGCGAACAGATTTCTGTGACGTCACAGAGCATTGAGTTGGCAACCATGATCTAGGCAATAACAAGCAATAAAGTATCAGTAAAAGTAAAGAATTGTTTGCATGTATTATTTGAAATGCAATAATGAAAATTATAGAATCGGGTTACGAAAAAAATATGAAATAGAATGATGCAACATTATCTTATGGAGGGAATTACGCAGAAGGAATTATGAAGGGAATTATGAGAGGGAAATAAGAAAAGACAATTCAAGTCAACATTTATTTAATTAGTAAATAAGGAAATGTGAATAATTAAATTAGAAAAAAGTAAAAACGCGTGTACTACGGGCGTTAACTAGTTCCAACGATCGAGCGATGATAAAAAGCCGACGGGTCTTTGACCGAAGACATTTGTCGTCGTTCCGTAATTTCAACCCTTATAATTCCCTTGATGCATAAATAACTATTAAACATAGCGTCATCTATTTCGTGATCATTTTTATGTAAACAAAGACCTTAAATTTCACCACACCTGAAATGCTTCGACCCTAGCCCAGTTGATAATTTCTGCGTTTAAAAAAGTCGCTGGCAGTCAGTCTAGGGGAGTAGTCGCACTGTCTGTGTACAGATCGTTCAGACGTTTATGAGATTACACATGTTGGTACTCATTCATGCTAAACTAAAGGGGGGGAGAGTTGTTGGTGAATATCATGTAGCTTTGATTCGCATTAATCTCAAGAATGGCAACATACTTGTGTAGGGGCTATGGATCTCTCGATAATTCTGATATTCCGCCAAAGTGGAGGAAGTCTGCATGATAAAAATTATGATTCTAGAATTCCTGAATGTACTTTTCGAAACTTCAATTGAAAGAAATATTTGCATGGATTATTCTTTGATTAAAAGTAGATATATTACGAGTTTAGTTTAAAGCGCGGAGAATGAGTACAGCGTAAGCTCTGATATTCCGTGATTGCCGGCTGGCTGTAAAACTTCGACATTCGTGGCCCTACTTCAAATTTATCAATGAAACATTTCATTTTAATTTTCTCACATACATTATTTGTTTCATTTCTCAGTTCTCTTACTAACGATATCAGTGGAATCTAAATGACCAAAAAATATGCCTCTCCCCAATTACACTTGCTGAACTGATCTACGAGCAACTATCAGCTAGGGCTCATTCATCTTCATGGCAGAATAATATTTTTTCGCGGCGCCCGGAGATGCCGGATGTCGGAGATGCCCAACTGTTTTATAACCTGTCAAAATTAGATGCGTAGATGGTACTATTTATATATGTAGTGACATAAAGGATCAATCGATGTTGATTCCAGGAATTAAAACTTCGGCATTAAATACATTTATCGTAGCTCAACGTTTCGCAAATTCAGTACGTGCCTTGTCAAGAGCGATACTGTAATCGGACGTGTAGGTCGGTTGTTGGGAATTTCAGTGGGAACGTGGCTTTTTTTTGAAATTTTGAAAAAAAAACAAACACAAAGTCGTAACCACAAACATCTATATTCTCGTGACCAAAATGAACTTAAAATTCAACAAATTGAATACAAACAAATCTCTAGTGAAATGAGACATGCCCGCAAAGTGACATCAGAAAAAGAGCACATGCATTTTGCATAACGGAATATGAGCTCCTTCTGCCTACAAATAACGAAGGGAACTCTCCTTCAACATACCGCATTAACATTCACATGTAACTTTCTTGTACACAATTCACTGAAATTAAAATAAATTATCTTTTGCACAACTTTACTCAGTATCAAAAACACAGAATTACCATTAATAATTTTTAGAATTGACACAAATTGAAATCACATCAATATTCTCTGTGACCAAATTTGAATTGAAATTCAAATAAATTGAATAGATCATAGTTTTGAAAAGCACTGAAGTACTCACATGAAATTACTACATATAATTAACCTGTATTATATCACACCACCCCTGGTTGAAACCGAACTCACGCCTTACTTCCTCTCAATAGGTATCCAAACCTCAATATAATCGAATTGTTCAAGTTCATCTGGATTCTCCAATATTCGAAGTAAATACAATTTTATAACTTTCTTAACGATTCATAAATGTCTCTAATAAATTTCTGACCTCACCCAGGGCCAACACTGCCCTCCATAATACTCCTTTCAAAACAGAACCGCAGTTACGTTCCATTAACATGACAAAACTCCTCCAAAATCAGCAATGCCTTCTCACACGAAAAAATAACCCACTTCAAATATCTCCTGCACATGTTACCAAGCCACTAAGAGAATACACGTGAAACGGATATACCCATCATCAAACATGTGTCACAATGGCAAAACAATCTATGGGATTGGACCACAGGAGCAAACTTCAACCTGCGTTTTTCTAGTCAATTACGCTTCAGTATTCTCAGTTCTCCTTACGATATCTGGGCGTTCACTATAGTCAATTCAAAATTATTTTGTGTTGAATACCGACCTTAATTCGGTGGCCGTGGCGTTCGTCACAGCGCAAAACTCACAACGAAGAAAATGCGGCTTCCGGCGCTCTATCGTGCGCCTAAGCACAACGTGCCCTCCATGTAACCATTTCGAACTCCAGTACTCCAAGACCAGACGCCTCCGCTCCGTCGATCGTGCCTCTAGCCACCACTGGCACAAACAACCTCTCCTTTCCCATTGACTGGGCTCGCGGCCATCAGCGCAAAAACTCAACCTCACACCTCATATTTTCGTGACTTTCTGCCCCATGTTCCCTGCCTTCAGCAAGCTACCACCATACTTCCACGGAATCTCTATTGCAACTTTATTCCCTGCCTTCAGTCAGCTACCACCATACTTCCACGGAATCTCTATTGCAACTTTATTCCCTGCCTTCAGTCAGCTACCACCATACTTCCACGGATCTCTATTGCAACTTCATTCCCTGACCTAGGCCGGCCCGCGGGCGCAGTGGTTTCCTACCAGGCGGCGCGCGCGTTTAGGCGGCTGTCGCGCGGGAATTTTAATTGCTAGTGTGACCATCACACTAAGGATGGCCAAAATACAAGTATGTTAACGGTTGACAATGGTATTGAAATTGATATAAAACAGTGGAATACAAAATTATTGAAATAAATATTTTTTTATAAATTTGATTAAGTTTTTGTACGTCACTTTTTGTGTTCATCGCATTATTTAACATTATATATATTGTGACCGTACTTACCCTTGTTGGTTTCATGAGTACACATATCAAATTTTTGTGATGTTTATTGTGGGCACAGGGGTTCTTTGAGGGGGGTACTTTAATCATCATTACCTGAATTCAAAGAATCTACCGTCACAGAAACAGAATTTATTAAGAAAAAGAGACAACAAAACATCTTCACATTACTAACATAATTTACATCATTGACCTGGTCGCAAATTCTTACTGAATACAAACTAATGGTTTATCCTATACGTCTCCGAATATTCCTATCATTACATTTATCATTTCCATTATATGACCTCCATTTCTCTGGAAACGGCATGCCATTCGTGAACCACTACAGACACCATTGCTCTCCTTACTACTCAGTGAGCACCCTGAACTGGAATTCTACTCGATTACCCCTATATTTTGTTCATAATTATTGTTACTTATCTGCCCTCCACAACCGTCGTCTTCTACGCGACGCGATGCCACGTGCTCCGCCCGTTGCCGAGAAGTGACCTTGGCGCCAACGATGTTCTGCCTGCCCGCGTGTCGCCGGCGGCCCGTTCCCATGCACCGGTGTCGCCTCGCCACAGTTTCCTTCTTCACACGACGAACTTACTGTCTCAGCTCACACGGCTCCACCATATAATCCCGCATCCGCACAGCTACACTGACTATCACAGAACAGCATTGCCCACGTGTCCGTGCACTGTCCTCTAATCTCGTCAAATTTCGTGATTATTCTTTCCACTTGAGTTTACCACAATCCTAACTCACAGTCATCATTAAGTCCACCACAATTATCCTTCCTTTAGCACCAGCCGTCCCGATTATTCTCGATTTATCTGTTCGTTACCACATCGCTCTCTTGTCGCCATCACACCTCTGTCTTCACCTCTCGCTGCTCAACTCCCAACTGCCTTTCGCGCGGTCCGACCGACCAATTCACCACCTTCCGGGCGCTCGTTCACGGCTCGGCCCGATTCGTTCCGCAACGATTCATCAACCTGCGCGCCACTTTTGAACGTTGTGGAGCGCCTATTATTTACGTTTTGACCAATACGGTCAAAATATATATATATATATATATATATATATATATATATATATAAATTTCCGCAATTAGCCTTTTTGATGTTTGTTTCTCATGATGACTCTATCAAAGGGATGGGAAGCAACCATCTTTTCAAATTTATTGTGAAAAGCTTGCACAGGGTTATTCGCCCTCTGGTGGCCATGAAGAGTAGGCAAGTGCATGTTCCAAATAGCTGGTGGATATTTTGGGGGGACAGATCGTCTTAGTCCATGAGCGGGTCTGCCTCTCACGTATGTAACGTGCATATAATCAGCCAGTTCCAACAGCACGTCTTAGATATTATCATATAAAAACTCGAAATTATTTTCCAAACCTAAAAATATTAAATGGCAGAGGCATGAGTTCATGAGTTTGCTGTCTGAGATGAGGCGCTTTCGTATTTATATGTAATTCAGGTAAATCAAGGCTTACGACTTTAGCGATTGCGTAAAATAGAACAAACAACCTTTAATGCTTCAATGAGGAATGTGATGTGCTGCGTTCATGTCCGCCCATTTAATGTCCATTAAAATGGTTTGCTGTTGTAGCTTCAATTTGTTCTAGGTGCTTGTTCCTCTAATTGGCCGTATGAGTAGAACTGAGTAGAACTTGAGTTTTGTCAGCAAGCAAAATATAACGTAAATGTAAAATTATTTATGATTCCATGTACAGTGAATAACTGAAGGAACTCAGACGTGACCGTTTTGAATGTGCCATCAGTTAATTCACTGCTTTTTGCCACATTTTTCACCACATTTTCGTTTGTTGAAAATTCTTTATTGAACATTTTTGTTGGCGGACGTTACTGACTCTGGACGTTTTGTAGTGGACACTAAGCGTTGGACATTTTTGTAGGCGGGCCTTTCTATAACTGAACATTATGAACTGGACAATTTCCCAGGAACCGGCAGTGTTCCCCTCCTGCTAGACCGTGAGATGAAGCGCCGCGCTACCAGTCGGCATGCCAGGTACAACCAGGTATTTAATACCCTTAAATATATAAGAGTATTTAAAACCCTTTTTAAACACTCTTAGTTATTTCCTCTGCCCAATCTGGGACACTATGTGCAGAAAGTTGTAGAATTTTCTTCCAGACAGCGTTTGAAATCGACCCAGCTATGTAGCTATTCCGCCACTACCGGGACTCGAACCCTACGAACTCTGTGTCAATAACGCTAAGACTGATCTATCGCACCCGATGCCTCAACGAACAGTAGTGTCCGTGTCACCGTTGCTGGACGTATTTGTGCTCACTAGAGCAGGACGTTCATTTCCTTTTCCGCATCGCTCATCATAAATTACATATGTCGTATAGAGTAGAATATGTATGTTGACATTTTTAGACCGCCTGTGTGTTTTGCGTTTTTAGCTGTGTTCAATCAAACCAATCCTGAGAAGCGTGGAGTGCACATTTTCGTATCTTCCTGTTCACAGGTGTCGAGTGCTAAAAAGATCACAGCGACCTAAATTATGAACGTTTATAAAGAAAGTGAAATTACTAAACTCCATTCGAAAAATTAAATAATAATTAAGAGTCAAAGTGGCAGTCTGACATGAGGCCAAGTTGGGGGTAGCAGGGCTTGAGGACAGAGGTCGCGGAGTCGCCCGAGGACGCCGCAGGAAAGAGTGAATGCGACTCCTGAGGAAGTCGGACGCCTTGCGGAGAAAGGTTGGGGAGGAGGGGTAGAGAGAAGGGAGCGTGGAGGTGCCGCCCGGGGGGAAATGAACGCCTATCAATCTCCGAAGTCGCGCCGCACCTTCTTCCCGGAGGAAGCGGAAAGAGGTACCTTGGCGCCGATGGATGGCGGAGCGAGGCGCGTAGGGCGGGGAGGGGCGGGGAGCGACGGGGCGGGGCGGGGCGGAGCAGGGCGGGGCGGAGCAGGGCAGGGCGGGGCGGAGTTGGAGCGACGTGGCGGGGCGGAGCTGGGAGGGGCTTGGCGGGGCAAGGTGTGGGGGGGGGGAAATGGGGGGAGAGGAGGTGGAGGAACATTCTTGGACGATGCTTTCATCTGGAGGGTGTTGAGAAAAGGTGGGCGAATGTTTTGAGTGGGTCGGGAAAGAAATGGACTGAGGGAAGAAAGACGGAGTAGATGGAGGAGTTCGGGCGGTGAGGGCAGAGAAGAGGGAAAGAGAGAAGTTTGGGAGGAGAGAGTGGTACGGTGAGATCGGGTCAAAGAGAGTGGGGCACATTGCGTAGGGTTGAGAGGGTGGGATTAAAACGAGAGGGACAGAAATTAAATGGAGAGGGCGCTGCGGGCAGGGTTGTGAAGAGGAGAAGGAGAGGGTGGGAAGAAGAGACTTGGGAACGGCGGGTATGGCAAAGAGAGAGAGGCAGAGAGGATGTGTAGGGAGAGGAGGGACGTGCGTGAAAAGAAAAGGACAAGAATATTGAGGGTGGAAAGAATGAAGGTGTGGAGGGAGATAGGTCTAAATAACATCAACAGACGACGGGTATAGTGGAGAAGGGGAAGGAAAGGCAATGGGCTGGGGTGAGATGGGAACGGGCCGAAGTCAGCCGGCGGGTGGCAGAAGGTTGTTAAGGAGGATCGGTGGTGGAACCGGAGGACAGAACGGACACTTTTCACGCTGCGAGTTGGGGCGGGGCCAGAACGTGTCGAGCTGCAAGGGGTGGGGCGGGGTGGCAGCCGCGGACAGCCTAACGAACTGAGGGACGACGTGGACGCCAGACGGAGGGCCAACGCTCATTCGGACGCCGCGTGCCACATTAACGCGCAAGGCGCTACAACAGGAAATTGTTTTTTTTCGCTCAGTCTTGTAATTTCATTAATTAACATCCCCTGTTCTCGTAATTTATTAAACATCTCCTCCATTATTAATTAAACAAAGCTTAAAAGTAAATCTTAATACTGGATAATAATGTTCATTAATTAACACACTCATTTATTTGCGACTTTCTCTTTTATTGGAACTCGAACGACCGCACTGTTTTTTCTCTTCACACTACAATCACATTAAAATTCCTCTTACTGTATGTAATAATTATGTTTCTCTACGACCATTTAATAATATACGTATTCCTGCTGTATATTTAATCGACGAATGACATCGACTACACACCTCGTGGATTCCAGTCGAACAATCACCATGGCCTGTCCCAGTTGAACATCCATGGCCTGTCGAATAATCACATTCCAGTTTCGGAATCCACGAGCAGAACTGCAATCTCTTTGCAATCTGCAAATAGCGAGTTTGAAAACTACAATTATTTCCATAAAAACCAAGCAAGTATTATGAACAATCATATACATTTATGGACTGGTGAAAGAGCAATAGGGTGAATTCGTTTAGCGAGAACGTTTTTTGGCTTACTTTACACGGAACTTTGTCAACAGTATAAACTCAGTAGTTAATGCAAGATTTACTCAATGTAGTTAATGAAGCCCATTGTATATACTGTTTGATGTAGGTGATTCTTTTACTTGAGTTTCCACCACCAATAAACACCTCAACAGATAAATCATTCACATCCATTGAAAAATGCGAAGAGCTGGTACCCTACTTCTCATCAACATTTATATGGAACATCTCAAAACCATACCCTGAACATAAAACGATAAACAAGTGCAACAAAGAGACAGACAACGGCCCACATCACAACATTCATTTCACCAACCCAGCTGAAATTCACAAAATAATTAAAAATGCTACCTACTCCCGCTGCAATAGCATATATAGCTAATATTTACAATTCCTGCTTCAGAATAGGTTATTTTCCTCAACAATGGAAGCATGCCATAATTATCCTCATTGCCAAACCCAACAAATATCATGCCCACAAAAAAAGCTACCGACCCATACGTTTACTACGCACCTTATCACATGTATAGTTAATTTAAACTGAGCTCTGTATTCACCATTTGTGTAAATAAATGAAAAAAACTTGAATTTCCAATAGAAGAAAATCTGTTCAAATTCTATTCTGGAAATGTCAAGGTCCTAGAGAAAGTATAATCTTCTACTCGCGCATAATGGTTATTATTCACTCGAGAAATTGATCACTCGTTCCTATGTCCCTCGTGTTGTAAACATCACCTCGTGAATAATAGCCATCATTATGTGCTCGTTGAAGAATATACTATTTTTCCTCACTCTTAAAAGTTACTACCCGATATCAAGCGTACGTATAAATACGATGCGTGTGTTTAAAGTATCGTTTTGGAAGAAAACTCATAAAACTTGTGTTTCAAAACATTTATGTTTAAATAAAAGAGCATTTCTTGAACTATCATCCTACATAGTTGTCACCATTGTTCAGACATTTGTCACAGTAGGAAAACAACTTTTCTATGCCCTCTTCATAGAGAGAAGCTAGAAGTGAAGACA
>JAHLJT010008446.1:284200775-284303754 GCA_031308135.1 Acheta domesticus | reverse complement strand
GATTTTATCTCGTTATCTGTAATTGTTACGCAATATTATACAGCTACATGAACGTGCAAAAGTGTTTCCAACCATCAAAATCTTTTTCTCCGGCCTAGATTCAAATTCACGCTCTTCGAATCAACAGACCAAGCACGTCACTTCTCTACGCAGGTACCGGAAAGGGCTCGCTTTTCCCCACGCTTAAAAACTAAAGGTCGGTCCCATTCCATCTAGTGCAATTTTGGACAATTCAAAGAGTTTAACGCAAATGAGACCTGCTCCAGTTTGCGTTCTACACGCTAACAGACAAGAAAATTTAATAAAAAAACTTGGAATAATTTTTGAGAAAATGTTGAAAGTATTGTTGAGGTTTTATGTAAAATACCTCCAAAAATCAAAATATTATTTTCAAACTCTCAGGGCAGGTTTAAATCAATAGGGGAAAATAAATTATTCGGAACAGATTAGGAAGTACAGTTGACCACAATCATTGGGAAAGATGGATGTGTCATCGTCAATCGATTTTTCGGTATTAAGGACCCACAACACATGGATTCTGACTTCATAACATATGTGAACAATATTTTCCCTCGTTTTCGTCACTACGACCCCTGTCGAAAAATCACCGACTTCCGCCACACGATTACAGTACTTTCTTTTTACATCATAAGTAGTAAGACGAGAATAGGTAATGCAGTAAAAACCATACATGTGGTGTGGGGAAAATTGCAACTACGAACTGAGAAAAAATAGAATTGTACAGTCTTGCTTACCTTATAATAGCAACGTCTGTTCTCCGGTCTCCGACCTCTGCGGTTACTATAAAACAAGCCTTGGGACAAACAACGTATTTTACTGCAGTTCACAGTAACGGTCCTCTTCCTCTTTCCCTCTGCTTCAGTGAACGGGGCAATGAAATCTTTTCATCTCTTGATGACGTGCATGGTTATGCCCTCATTACATCACACTTTTCAAGCAAAAAAATGGTTTACAACAATCGTCGAAATTTGTCGTTAGAAATTTCGACAAACTGTTGACGTGTTTCGTCGCTAAGTAGAACATGAACTAGATTATGTTTTCGTGAAAGATCTCAGGTTGACAGTACCGTCACTCGTGTTCCAATTTCAGACTGCGAAAGTTCTCCTGCAATAATTGATTTCGCAGCTCTTGATGTGTTGAAATGTCTAAACGATGATTAACCGCAAAATCGTATTTATCAATGACCTCCATCTCGATCAGGTTTTTGTCCATTTTCCCTGATCCATTGAGCAAATGCTGAGATGGCCCCTTGTTTTGCTTTTGGAAGTAAATGTACCTTCACTATGCACACGTTTTGTTGAGCTCTCCTTTTCCTCTCTTTTTGAGCCTTTTCTCTCTCCTTGAGCTCTCGTTTTGGTAGAGGTGGAGCTGAGGGTGTGTTACTGGTTTGTTAGCAATGCAAAACAATCAAATCTGCAATTCGTTCACCAATGCAAATAAGCTTTTTATAACTTAAGAGCTAAAAGTCTATTTTTTCAAATATTGCTAATCTTGCGATTGTCAATATATTATTATTATTATTATTATTATTATTATTATTATTATTATTATTATTATTATTATTACAGTTCTGTCTCTGGATAAAATCTCAGGATTGAGGTAACCGTACGGGCTCTTGCCAAGTAACGGCCCTTTTCGATGTCGAAGCAGGATTACATGTATTAGGCATGAGTAATACTATTGTTGAGGAACTTTCTGACTATTGCGCAAGTATTGAGGATGGCTTCTTATTATTATTATTATTATTATTATTATTTTTATTATTATTATTATTATTATTTTTAATAATGCTAATATCGGCCATCACGCCCCACACACCATGTTATTCTCCTAGCAAAGTAATATTTATCTGAGAGAGATTAACGTGCCTTCACTCGGTATGCGGAACAGCCTTTTCAGCAGTATCCATTGTTCAGACAAGGTTGTTAGCCTTGATAGGATGATAATGAGGAGTGAAGGGGTAATCACAAGTACGTTCATACCTACGGAGGATTCGAACCTGCAGATGAAGGCAGGCGCAACCACCTGCGCCACTGGGGCCGGCTATAATTGATATTATGATTATTATTATTATTATTATTATTATTATTATTATTATTATTATTATTATTGTCCGCGAATAGTCCGCCTTGGACCACGGGTGCATGCATTTACCAGAGTTCAATTTTATTATCTGGGTAGCAGGTGCATGCAAGTTTTATTAACGGACCAGCATATAGCTGGATTCTATTTGTATTCCCCAGAGTTGTAAGTCCTGGGGGTATGGAAAATGAAATGATGATGATAATAGGAGTGGAAGGATGACATACATATATAGACATACACAAGCACACCCACTCCTGAGGCGGGACTCGAACCCGCGATCTATCCGTCCGAAAACGCCACGACACTACTGGCTTAGCGAACTCGGCTATCCGGACAGGCATTATTGTTATTGTTGTTGTTGTTGTTGTTGTTGTTATTGTTATTGTTATTGTTATTATTATTATTATTATTATCATCATCATCGGAATTTTTCACTCTCTGCACTATATGCGGCAATATTCAACTGACTATTCCTAATCTAGGCTCGATTGATCTCGCGGAGACAAGACAGGAGCAAATGTTGCTCTCTAGACATTTGAGTCAAACGTGGCCTAGTCTCCATTACATTTTTACAGGAATTTACTCACTATTCGACAGCTCTCCAGTATTGCTGATTTTTACATTTGCACTACGTATGAAAATGAGAATTCCGTGTATGCACTTGAAGTGCATACACTATGTGTTTTTGCATTATTCCTTTCGTGGATATGATCATCGGTTGTATGCCAATATTCTGAAGTGTCCATTGATGGCGAAGCTCTTGCGACTGCGGGACTTATTTTTGATGTTTCAAGTTAAAGACAGAGTCTAGATTGCCATTGTTGACAACTGTAAAATCGATTATCACTGCTGTTTTCTTGAGATTGTGTAGATCTATTATATTTCGCCTATTGTTCTAAATTGTGATGTCTAAGAATGCTTCTGTTTCAGTTTAGCTTCCATTCTTCATTTTCTAAGATTGTAGAAGGATGGTATTGGTAGTATGGAATATTAGAGGACTCATGTCCGTATTTTCTTGATAACCGCCCAGGAATTATTTTACCCATATTATCGTGCCTGACTTTAGAGGCGGATGAACCCCTCACACTACAACCGGAAAGGATGTGCTGGATGTTTTCGTGTTGGACATAATACCTTCTCCATTCACCACTTACTATGGAAATGGATCTTTTTATATATCGCAAATAATTTCTTGTAGCGATTACCTAGTCTTGAATGGCTATCATAAGGCTTCTGTTTTTCTGTAGAGTAAACCAAGTGTCAACCACCTGTTAGATACTTTAAAATCTATGGCCTGGCTTGATATTTCATTCAAATGTTTATCATGTAACTCTTTCCGACAACATTGTTGCGTAAGGCTTTCATAGCTTGTGTACTCTGGTTGAAACGGAGCGTTTGCAAGATTAAGAAACTTTTAGAAATTTTTATTCAGACTTTTTCAAATACAATTTCTAATACATAAATGAGTTAAAAGTTAAAAAGTTAATAGTTAAAGAAAAAGTTAGAAAAGTTAAAGTTTCAAGAAAAAAGTCTAAAGTTAAAGAAAAAGTTTAAAAGGTTAAAAGTTAAGAAGAAGAAGAAGAAGAAGAAGAAAGGGCATTTAATTGGGATCTGCACTGTCCTGCTGCATGAGGGACGAATGTGGCACCTGTGACGCGAGTGCTGCTCCGGTACTGCTACCGTTGGTGCGGTGAGGGCGGGGGGCACAGATCATGTCCACGATCTCTCTCTACTCGCGCGGGGCGAGGTAGGGCCTGGCCGCGTGGGCGAAGTAGCACGCCGCGCATCCGGTGATGGCTTCAGCTATGATGCGCTGACTTAGTGTTTTCAGCTTATAGCCATTCGAGACCTTTAGGAGCGCAGCATCGCTTCCTGGGTACCATTCGTTCAGGACACCCACCACCATCGGTATCATTTCGGCGGAGGCGTAGCCGGCGCTGAGGAGAGCTGCACGGGAGGCACTGTATTTACTCTTCTTTTCCTCGTATCTCTCCTGCAGCTTACCGGCGCGCGCCGCCACTACCGGTGCATCCACTACCGTAGGCCCCGCGCGAGAACGAGATCCGGGCGCTCGCTATCCACCTCTACCTGATTTTCTTTAAGGGCCTTCCATCCACTCGCCACTGCGGCCTTCTGGTAATACTCGCAGATGTTGTGGCTAGCGTGTCACTGCGCCGAGTTGAATCGGCACTCATTCGTGATATAACCAACTGTCTCGAACGCGACAGTGCCGTCTGGGCGGGTGCAGCCCTTCCCGCAGACCTTGTTGCCAGGGCAGTGGCGGGAGCGGAGTTGAGGCGGGCCGGGAAGAGAAACTTGTACACAGGTATTCTCATGTGCTTCTCGGTCCGGCTCCCGCGTAGATCCCTTGGGACTTTTGGGATCGCCATCACCGCGACTGCGCCTTCTGGAATAATTCTCGTAGGCGCCTCACTAGTGACGACCTGCCCGAGGGAACCATGGTGGCCACCTCCGCACTGTCATCCTCCATGTGTGTCTGGCGGTTTCCAGGGTTGTGGGCGGCTGCTCCTGCTGGGCGCCCGGGCCCGGCCATGGAAGGTCCGTTCTCTGCTCCGGGGTACCCGTTCTAGCCGCTGGCACAGCGGTGGGCGGAGGGCGCCAGGGTGACGCCGTGGCCGCGTGGCTCGTCGCACGTATGCTGGCTGCGCGGACGAAGCTCTCAGGTCGTTGGTTGGGCTGATTGCGGCCAGTACTGGGAAGTCGTCGGCGTCGACTCGCTGGGTTGCGGCCGGCTCTACCCTGTGTGCGTGTGTCCTGGCTACTGAACTACACCACAACGCGAAATTGGTAAGAACGACGCTCGAAAGCTGTAATCTGGGAAGAGGAGCGGTCCAGGGACAACCAAAGTTCTCCAAAGATATTTCAGTATAAGCCGCTCACTCCATCCGCCTTCTCGATGCACAAAGTAAAGTCCACGTTTTCCTTATATTCCGTAAAAAGTGGAGGTATTTATTAGGCCTCAATGCCCGCTAAAATTGCAAAACCTCAGGACCAGCCTCCTTATTTGGTTGGTCCGCAGTTGACTCACTCAAAATATTTCTTTTGCGATCGCCAGAGAGACAGAATACTCTACGAGTAGAAATTGGTATAAATAATTTCGTAGCTAGAATTGTTAATCTTAGGAAGGATCCTTTGGGACAATATAACATTTTCAAAGTGTATATAATTATCTATGTTGTTTTGAAAAGGGCACTTTGTTTCTGTTTTTTTCTCATCTTGTTCTTTCACAAACTGTGTATCTTTGTAATTTCAAATTATATCGTGTATGTTGATTTTCCAATCTTGTCTACACATTTTTGTTCTAAACTTCTAACATTTACCATCATTATTTCCCTGAGATCACTTGTTTTATGTTTGTACAATTTTCTTTGCGGCGAAGAACAAATCTGGACCATAAGCCATTGGGGTGGAATGCTACACCCTTCTCCGTAGCTGTATGGTGTGAGAAGCCCCATCGCCGTACGGTGGATGTCCACTTCGCCCACCCGCGGGTCGGTGTCCAGTTTCGCAACGAGAAAAAGCATGAGTGATTGCACGCACCACGCGGAGGTCGCATTATATTGTTATTTGATTATGCTTTACATATAATTAAGGCAAGCAATCGCCTGTACTTGGTACATTGTACGTTTAATCTTGTCAACAATGATTTATCTAATAATTTATCTCCTCATTTAACTCTCTTGTGTTTAGATCCATTGTGATTATAAGTTGTTTATAATTTTATACACATTTTATAATTTTAAATATAAGATATATTTCAGTAAACTTTGAAAATGAGACCGGAAGAGCCCTTGAAACGTTGGTTAAGAACGTTTTATCGTTTAATGTGAAAATAAAAAAAATATAAAAAACCGACCATCTATAAATAAATTCTGGACCATTACCCTGAAAACATAAAAAAAGTGTACAGTGTAGAAAACTAACCAAGAACATGTCTCCACTTTTTCGACATCAGGGCCCCACAATACAAGTATTTCTGACAAAAAATCGCCAGTTTCCGTTGCAGCATTACAATACTTTTTCCTTACTACACAAGTACGTAGTATGCTAGACAGTAAAATCTCTAGCATCAATACTTTAAGTATTGAGGTTTTTAAGAAAATTGACGTTATTGACGTTTTTAAGAAAAACACTTGTTCGATATTCGCTGGCCCTAAAGCGTGTATTTACTCGTACATCAAAATCTCGACACCGATTTTATATTACACAACTTTGTCTACGCTATGTATTCGAGAAAATAAAAATATGCCCTAATTAGTATTTAATTATATATATATAAATTATATATATATAAATTATATATATATATATACTGTATTATTATTATCATCATCATCACCGTAATCGAAACTCTCTAGTCGCTGTTAAAATTCCTCCTCATTCAAAGACCTACATTCGACATGTGGTCCAGGCGTGAGATTTATTGACTGCACTGCTGAGGAAAGGGTGTTTCCAAGGCGTTTCGGTAACTTCCCAATACCTTTTTTACTGGGTCAATGTGGTGCATAACCACGTAACTATCTACTTATACATGAAACAGATTTTACGTCGTATGCAGCGATCGTTTCCTGACCACCATTATTCTAGGGTAGTAGAGCGTGACATTCTCACACTAGATATTGGTGGCGATAGACTCGACGGGAGCGTTTTTGGGACGAAGACGTCGGGAGGGGACGACGTAAGAGAATGGTTTTTATTTATTTATTTATTTACGTCAAAAACAGTTTAAAACTGTGTGTGACGAGCTATGGGGAGAAGTGAAATTTGTGCACGTTTTCATAATTCTGTGATCTCTATTCTAAACCATACTCTAGTCGAATTTTGAATACAGAAAAAAGAGCGGTTTTTTTCAAGTTTTGCTGACAAAAATATTCGCTCCTATATAATAAAACATGTTTTCAAAGATAAATTAGCTACACTTTTTTGCCCTTAACTCTCATGTTCTTCATGAAAGAATAATACATTTTGCCGCGACAATATGAAAAACAATAATTTGAATAACTATATTTCCCACTGAAATTCAGAAGACGTGCACAAATAATGAAGTTACATTTATGTCCAGAAGCAAAACAAGGGACATATCAGCATTTGCTCAAAGGATCAGGGAAACTGGACGAAAAAACCTGATCGAGATGGGGGCCATCAACCCAGAAACTGTGGTACAATACTTGTTACAGGTTCTTTAGAATTATACAGTCCAAATGATAAATAATTACATTAACTATCATTGTTAAAATTAATGTTACTTTCCTTTTGATTCTCGGTATAGTCTAGAATTGTATAGAAACAGCTATGCAGCAGAAAAGATTTCACTTGGGACTTAAACTTTTCTATCGAATTTAATCGTTTAATGTCATCTGGCAAATTGTTGTAGAGTAATGTACATGAATAGTATGTGAATTTTTTGTAGTGAGCTGTTGATACTGTCACCTGGTGAATATGATTCCTACGTCGTGTGTTATACTTATAGACATAGGACGGTGAGGGGCGATGAATCGGAAGTGGGGTGGGCGTGCGAGACGCATAGCTAGACGACGTGAGAGGCTTGACAAAATGTGAATAAAAAAATTTATGCCTTTGTGAACATTATCAAACTCTTTCTGATATTTCCGATTCACATCCCTTCTCGAACAACACACTTAACATTTTCAGTATGAAAATATTAATAGTGGCCATGATATTTTACTATTTGGTCCCTCGTGGAAAAGATGTAAACGGGCTATAGCACCAGTAATCAACGAAAGCAAGTCTTGATTTGGTATTCGACAAGGTACAATTAAGATAGAGAGAGATAAACATAGGAAATTTTTAATACTTGAATTATTTATTATACATAGTGATTTTGGTGTAATTGGTAATACATTTTGCATATAGGTAGGAATTTAAAATAATACATTATCAACCTCAATAATGAAATATTTTATCTAAATATTTTAGTATTTCATTTCATTTATGTATTTCAAAGAGATTTATTAATGATCCAAATTTACAATATTATAAGTCGAATTAAAATTGTATTTGAAAAATTATAAATAAATAAAATTAAATGGCTGGCGTTCTCTTCCTTGAAAAGTTAATTTCGCATGATGTAAGACTTAAGTGATGACCTACTGAGTAGTAAAATTCAGTCGGTACACGCAGAATGAGATTTGGCGTAATATCGCAACCAAATATTTGAATTTTTGAGTCCAAATCGTATCATCGTTTTTTGGCATTTTTCTCGAGTTCCCGAGCTTCTAACGAAACAATGAACATCTTCCACATGGTCGGAGGCTGCATAACTTTCTTTCAATTTTTGCGCGCTTTGGAAATTATTAATATAGATTACTAATTTCCCAATAACCAGTTTAAATGTAAACGGTAAAAGAGTTTTACAATAAGCTAGTTTCTCCAAAATGTTCAAGTTTTTGCTTAAATACTTTCATTAAAAATATTTCTTTTAATCGACATGTCAAAAGCGGAAACACTAGAATGCCACTCTAATAATCGACAAAACTATTTGTATACATTTCGGTAGAAGACATAGCCATTGATACAGAGATTAAACTTCCTTGGACTGACAGCTTAATCAAAACGAAAAGGAGTTTAAATCCTAAACTCTTTCTCATATCACCTAAACTTTCGTTTCGAAATTACCGCGATTGTAAATAATAGAATATCATCATATAACAAAATATCTTTAACGCATACAATTTAATTTGAGTACTTAAATGTAATTTTTTTCTTGGTTTGTTATTTCATTGATATATTAATGTACGGGATTGTTGCATTATAATAAATTAATAACATGCATAAGAAAAGATGCAGGATAAAAGCACCAGCAGTGGCCATAGTTAAGAATATTTTCATAGGCGTAATGTTTTCAAATTCTATCAAGATTATATGTGGTATTTTATCAAGAATAAGTGTTTCCTCTAAATATTTTTAAATACCCTCCTTCCCATCTACCTATGTTACTTATTTCGTTTATAACCGATTGTCCCTAAAAATTTCCATACAGTATCAGTTAATGAAAAGTGATTGTCTATAATAGAAGGATTCTAAAAATTTCAACCGAATTAAGTGGCAATCAAATTGTGATCCAGTTTCTGAACATTGTCGTTGGTTTCTCAAAATGTTTGGCCTACATTACTAAATTCGTTATTCGAATCTCCCATTGAGTTTTGCATTGCTCATTCTGAATACCCCCCTTGACTAAAAACGGTAAATATTTAGTTTGTACAATTTTTTTATTAATTTATTTCCAAATCTCGATTTTGTTCCAGCAATGAAACCCTCTGAAACGTGTTTGAGACCATAAAAGCCCAAAAATGTACCAGTTTATGTAATATTGTCAACATTAATAAGTTCGTTAAATATAAAATAAAGGGAAGAAAATCATATTCGTTCTAATTCTCACCTCTAGAAGGCACAAGCTCCAGGTTCTGCAAGTTTGAAGCAATGGGATGCCTCCATTTCTTATTTTCCAAAGTTCGCAGGGGGAATTTATGGTGTCGTTAGCAATTCCATTTCATATTGAATGAAAAATAATTCTATCTGAAAATGATTCAATCACTGTCGCAATAAAACTATCGTTAACGTAACAATTGGCTTTTGAAATTTATTCCACCTATACAGGTGTAGATAAAACCAAATCAATTGGGTAGTTGCTACCCCATTTCTACGCCTACAACAACAGCAACAACAATAACAACAACAACAAAAGATTTGTGAGATTCGCAGAATTGGGTGAATGTGTATTTTTGTGAGTTTCGGGAAATCTCTTGAAATCGTACAAGCATAAGTTACCTTCTCGGCCTTCATGTAAAAGGCAAGAAAACAGCTCATACTTTCTTGTATTATTCGTAACGCTTACGCAATATAATAATAAGAAGGAACCGTTGAATAATTTTGCACATTAGAATTTGACTGCACATGTTTTCGAGGATATAGTCGGGTTACGTCACTGGGGATCGCCTCTTCGACCTCACCTCTGCTTGTGTACCTATCACCCGAAAATATTTACTTCAGACGTTGGTTTTTGCGGCGAGCACGCTAACCATCCCGCCGTTGGGTTCTTCGACAGTTCATATGCAAATTTCCAGATGTATCCACACAAAAATATGTATCTTTCATATTTGAAAATTCAAAAGCTGTGAGGCAAATGGAACTTGTGCCAAATAATTCAGTATATTTTGCTCTACTCTTAGAAAAGGTTTACAGAGAAATATTTGGAGCAGTTTTTGAGAATGTCTTGTTTATGCATTTTCGGGAAATTGAAATAAAATGCACAAGAAGTTTCCGAACACTACTCACATTTTGAAGAAACAAAATTTACATGAAATAATTTAAATATGTGATATTGGGGTTGCATTAAATATTGTAAAGAAATATCTATGTTTACTTTTGAAGGTGCAGAATAGGTTCGAAAAAAGTTTTGCGATGTTCGAAGTTTGAGAGATTTTAATGAAAATTTGATGTATACTAAATTCATAAACATTTTTCTAACAGAGCATAAAAAGAAAGAAAAAATGGAGCATGTTCTTTAGAAAATTTTGAAAATATCAATGCAGGTGTAATACTGCAGTATGTAAAGACCCGCAACAATTAAAAAAAAATTGTGGCAAATTCCAAGGACATGAGATTGGGCAGATTGTCAGGAAAGTTATTTACAGATGGACAAGTGTTAAAAACACACTTTTTCAGTGCCAAGATCTATCAAAACTTGTTTCCCTCAAAATTTAAGCATTGATTTTTTGCAGTATTACTATTTTCTCTCTACATTTTATATAGGTGTGTACAAGGAAGTAAAACTCAGTTGTGGGGTGAATGTTGACGCACATTGCTTATTCATTTCTAATGAATTTAAACCCAGAGGTTCTGAACAATACAGTCGGCTTGAATGGGATATGGTGATTGTAAACCTGTGAGATTGCCCAACGTATAAAATAATCATGTAAGAGATTAAGCAGTTTCAGACCTATCCAATAAGTGGTTACGTGATGGGACGTATGGTAACGAAATGACTGTGCAGATAACGGGAGAACTCCGAGAAATCTTGCCACAAAACCGTCACATGTACCGCCCCGGAAATCGAATCCCGGTCCGAGAGGCGTAAAGCTTTACAACTATCTGTTGAACGAATGGACGCATTTGTGGAACTGCATTAGGCGAGATCTGATTGTGGGTGGATACCAAACACAATGAACCAGATTTAGTTTGGGTCGTGGTTTGGTGACCCCTGGCCTATTGCGCGCCTGGTGCAATTGAGGTCACCGGGCCTGTCGCGACTTGCCCCTCGGGTGTCTTGGAGATTCTGATCCATTGACAGGTCTCCAGAGAAGCTCGACGTAGTTTGCATTCCAAACAGTAGCTAGCACAGGGAAGTATTTATTTCGTTGTCAAGCTCCGGATTAGTCACCGGCATTCAGGAAAACGACATAGATAAACTATGTACCGCGAGTCTAGGATGTATAATATATTGGCAACATTTACACGCTCGATGTCGACCTTCAGGATCTTTATGGATCTTTCCTCAAGGTTACATTAGTTTTCAATGTTAATTTTTTAATACATTCTCCAGATTGCACCCGACACGTAGGTACGAGAAAGGCAGGGGGACTAAGGAATCTCCCTTGTTTTCTTCTTACTTATTAGCATATGTTCTACGAACCAATTTTACTTTTACATCCGTGAAAGCATCATAAATTTCTTCTCTTACTTCATAAATCAAATTCTTTCTCACTTCTATGAGATCAGCATGCCCATGTGATCGAAGGATTAATTAATGATTTATTCTGATCATTTGCCTACTAAATGACAAAATGGTTATGGATTCTGAGAGAGAACCAAATACTAAAAGCATAAGGACGCTTGAGGACACATTCAATGAACGAGCTGGATAACAACATTACTACTCAGAGATAATGACCAACTTTTGATCTTTGTATTTCAGCCTTTTTTAATATCACCAGAAATACATCAAACGACTACTTTCGATCCATCGAAGAAATGCTGATTTTCGTCACCTGCGACAGAGCAATCAGGTCAATCCACTTACCTTCTGCCGCGCCCTTTTGTCACGTTCATCATCTTGTTACAAGTCTGACATGCATAAAATGAGACAAGCAATACATACAAAAGCGTTGTTACAGAACGCGAGATTGTGTAATATTGCAAAAGTGCGCGAATGAATACTAATTAAAAGTAAATTCCATCAAACAGAGAGGGAGAGAGAGAAAAAAGAAAGAGAGAGAAGGAAAGAGCGGGGAAGTGTACAGAGAGAGGAAAGAGAGAGAGAGAGAGTGGAGAGAAGAAAAGTCAGTGCAGTGTATAGTACTCTATCCTTACAAAAAATTCGAAGAAAATCTTTAGAGCTGATTTTCGAGGAAATTATATTCAAGCTTTTACTGAAAATTGCCAGGATTTCACTCAAATTTATACGCTAACTCATAATTTAAAAAATAATATTAAATTATTTATAATGCTAATACAGAGAATTAGATTGAATTAAGAAAAATGTTTGACTTGAATTATGAAGATATAAGGAAGGTTCGAAAATAATAGCCATTTTACCAACTTCGGAAAATGCAGATTGTAAGATTTATCCGGCATATAGCAATATTATTAAACACACTGAGCTCTACGTGCGTTAAATAAAAACTTTGTAACCCTTACCAGGGGCCCCCAAAACATACTTTCGTCAAAATCTCAGCGCAGAATTTCTCTAGAATAACATAACTTTGTATGACCTATATACTACTAATAGAAAGGCGAAAATATTACCAAGTTGTTGGCTTGGATTTAGTCTTCAGTAATATGACGTGAATAATGTAAACATCAGAATCGGGACATGAAATTATAAAGCAATTTTTCAATTTTTCTTACGAGAAGGCATATCGAAACAAATGAAGGTCAGTAGTTTCTGCACTAGTAATCCTATTCGACCGTTTATAATCTGCGTTTCAAACCCTCTTAGCTTCTTAAGCTCTCCTTCACCCAGCTCTTTGTGTCTCTTGACAGTCACTTTTGACGTGGAAGCAGACTGCGCCCAATTTTTGATTCCTCTCTCTCCAAACAGCACTCATCGTGATGCGGCCTCATTTCGCCCTGTGTTTGAGAGCGGAGGCCACGGCTAGTGGGCGCAGTGGCAGGTAGCGATGCGACATCGATTGATGTTTTCAAACATCCATATTTTTGTAGCAGCATCGGTGTTATGAACATCGATGAAAGTGACGCCGATGTTTTTCTAACATGGGGTGTTTTGTGATCAATGTTTTTCCTTTTCCGATATTTTTTAAATGAAAAATTCCCATGATCACAATACTGTAAAAGTTAAAATACGAAATAATAACTGATGGTAACACTTACTTATTACTTCATGTTTTGGAACCAAAAAAAAGAATTCACTTATTCCAGGAATTAATAAACACGAACTGTCAAATTAAAAGCACACGAATTTAATATTAGAAGTTACTATACCAATCTAAAAACATCGAGGTTGAAAAATCATCCATGGTTTTTAGTCAATGAATTTGGAACATCGATGTTTGCTGACCTCGATGTTTGTTATCGATGTCGCATCACCAGTGGCAGGACCAGGGGCAGGGGCAGGACTAGGGGCAGAACCAGGGGCGCAGCCAAGAGGAGCAGACGAGGGAGAGTGGAAGAGGTAGGGAAGGAGAAGGGAAGAGTGGGGTTTTACTAAGAGTGGGGAAATGTAGGGATAGAGATGTGTAGGGAGGGCGATTGTGGTGCTGATAATGGTGGTGGTGTTGATGGTGATGGCGATGTTGTAGATGGTAATGAGGACAATAGTGATAATGATTATGGCAATAATGATAGTGGAGATAATGATGTGATTCAGGGGCGGCGGCAGTTTCTGTTTAAGTCTGTGACATGTCACACTTTCTCCAAAAAATGTGAATTAACATTTAATAAAACATGTTAATTTACGTAAAAAACTATTGTATTGAGCAGAAACGTCTAAGAGTTAATACAATTAAATTAAAATAATAACATTAACATATCCTCCACAAAGATAAGTATAAAATATTTCATTATTCAAGCCACAGATTCATCAATATTATTAAAGTGCATTTTTATAGAAGTGAATTGACACTGGCGTCCGCAATATTGAAATAAATTTTAAAACTATAATTAAAATTATAAAATTTCTGTACCGTATCTTCTCTTTTCCTGCCTTTAAACTTACGAGTATCATGTAAAAGTTTAACTTTTTCTATGCAAACATCAACCTGTATAAATCGCCTTTAAGCTCACAAGACTGTTGAAATTAGCGCCATTCGCCCACGTGTTCGCAAGTGAAAATGAAAAATGTTCGACAGCGTCCTGAACCTCACAGCTCCGAGCGAATGTGTTCGGTCGGCGGTTTGCATTCGTTTATACGGAACGAACATAACGAGGTAAACGTTCGCATCGTATCCGCCAGCCGTGATGACACGATTCGCTATTTAGTTTCCACTGTCTGAACGTACGAAGAATTGTTCGTTCGGAAGCGTTTTCGCTCTCGCAGTGTAAACTCACCTTTAAGGGGGGTGTTAGGGAGAGCGTAAGAAGGAGCGTTAGGAGAACGTTTGAGGGGAGCGTTTTTGAGGAGCGTTAGAGAGCGTTAGGGCGATTTTAAGGGGGGCTTAGAAAGGTGAGTTGGGGGGCAGCTTAATGGAGGCTGTATAAGGGGCGGAGCTAGGATGGCGGCTTAGGGAGTGTGTTTGGGGGCGGGTTTAGGGGTCGTCGTTACGGGGTGGCGGTGTTAGGGGGTGGTGGTGTTAGGGGGTGGCGGTGTTAGGGGGTGGGCGGTGTTAGGGGGGGTGGCGGTGTTAGGGGGTGGCGGTGTTAGGGGGGTGCGGTGTTAAGGGGTGCGGTGTTAGGGGTGTGGCGTGTTAGGGGGCGGCGGTGTTTAGGGGGCGACGGTGTTAGGGGGCGACGGTGTTAGGGGCGACGGTGTTAGGGGCGACGGTGTTAGGGGGCGACGGTGTTAGGGGGCGACGGTGTTAGGGGGCGACGGTGTTAGGGGGGCGACGGTGTTAGGGGGCGATGGTGTTAAGGGCGGTGGGCTTAGGAGCGGCGGCGATAGGGGCGGCGTTATGAGGTGGGAGTTGGGGAGAGGCACTGAGTGGGTGATGGTAGGGGCGGTGACATCAGTTAAGGGTGAGGGCGAGAGGTGGTGAGTGGGCAGCGGCGTCGGAGGCGTCGGTGGCAGCGGAGGCGGCGAGGGAGGCTGCAGCGGGGAGGTGCGGCGGAGCGCGCGGCTGTGCGGGGCTGAGGTCAACAAGATCCGACGCCCGCGGCAGCCCCCCCACCCCCGCTAATCGTCGCAGGGCGTCGTTCCTTAGACTTGGAGGACCCGCCAGCCGCGGCGCCGCGCCGCCGCACACTGGTTCCAACTGACCAAAAACCGGGCCATAATTAGAAGCTATGTATAAAACTCTACGAAAATGTGAATATTATGTTTTTTTTCGGGGTCGCTGAATTAAGATACTGATGTCAAAATTGGAAAATTCAATATGGCGGATGAAATATTTAAAAATAAAGCAGATTCCTGTGAAACTGTGCATTTAAGTATTTTAGGAATTGATGAATATGAATTTGTTGACCAAATTTAAAAATTCAAAATAATTAATATTTTATTGTATTTTGTACATAATAAAATGCTAAACGATATATAAATAATATTATATATGGATTGATATCATTAATAATTTGTCTCTCTGTATATGACTCTTCTGTAATTTTGAATGTTAGGTATAGCTATCAGAGGTAAACGGACATGTAGCCTGTAGCGGTCAGACGGCGCGGACCCTGGCATGCCATACGGAGACAGGCCAGTTACGCACTCCAGTATTTAAATGATCAAACAAAAAGGGCCAAGTATGTGCAGCTGCATTTTGACATACTGATAGAAAACAGACAGAGCTTTCAGACAAGCGAAATTTCAGAGTGGTACTAATCGGTACAAAAGTTATAGACCTTAATATATATATATATATATATATATATATATATATATATTTATATATATATAAAGGGATAAGTGGAAAAGGTTAGGGTACACACACCTTACTCGTCAAATACGTAGAAAAGTAAACTTGCCAGATATTTAACATACCTTCACATGTATTATTCATTCGGTGGAAAAAAAAATCGAAGCAAAAATGTTAAGAAACATCGTTGTTACTGACGGAAACTTGCTTCACAATCTCTAGTATTTTGCGACGTTCAGATACCGCTAAGTTCACTATCGAATATGAGAAGGAACTAAGGTTGGGATTTGTTTGACACTCTGGAATATAATGCACTAAGGACATTTGTACACGATTTGATGAATTAACCTCTAAGCGTGAAGTTCCATTTTTTGAATTAGGGCCAGGTTTTCGGTGAGTTGGAACCAGCGTGTACAATGTTATTCCGGGTCGCTTCCTTTTGCACCTCACGTCCTAGTCCTTCCTTCCTCTCTTCGCGTACGTTTCAGTTCGCTTCGTAGTGTTCTCCCAAAGCCCCACATTGTTTCATAGATACTCGTTCCAATGGTGTTTCTTTCTTTCTCCGGTTGAAACTCCTGGGATTGATCTAGATATATCTTATCTGAATAGTCTTCTGATGAAATCGCGTTTTACTTTCGCAATAACCACAGACCTTACCAGGACATAGTCACTCGTCAATATGGCTTATCGAACTTTACTCTTCAGTATTCTTTCAAGTGTACAACTTGTCAGATAGATCGTTGAGCGGTAAAATGTTTCCAAGATTGTGGAGTCCATGGTTACTCTTCCTTTTTCCTTTACTTTATCTGCTTTCTTCCTCTTCCTCTCTTTTTCGCCTTGATGCTTCGAAGAATTGCGGAGGATGCTAATTGGCTGGTCCGTGGAGACCAGACCAAGCTACAGGGACACTATACCCATGGCCAGATGTTAGAGGGTAGAGAATGAGGAATTATTGAGCCTTCCCTGGTCCATTGTGATGGTACTGCTTTGTAACCCGTCACGAATTGCTCGGAGAAAATCACTAAACCGGGTTGATCAGAACAGTCGAGCAATGAACGCTCCTACGTATAATGGCTTCATGATTCAGCTCTTTAGTTTTGTGTTGATGAACCGCTACACGAAGAATGCGAATGTGGGAGCTCATGGCTAGCGAAGCATCGAAAATCACAAATATTCTAGCGAAGAAGATATACTTGGGTTTTTATTTCTTGGCGCGTGAGGGCCTGTCTTCACGATGGAATATCTCACGGCATTTCGCGTGTTTCTCGGTCATGCCAATAGTTGTCGCACGATCGCGACCGTATCGAGCAGTGCTGGCAACCATGCGACATTTAGCGACATGCCCGAGAAAGCCGCGAATTGCCGTGAGATATTCCATTGTGAAGACAGGCCTCCACGCACCCCCAAACCCAAGTATAATAATATTGTCGTGGACCAAGGTCAAAGATTTCTACAAACAAACGAAAATAATTTCATGTGTTAATCTCAATCCTAAGCATATAAATCTGACTCAGAAGACCTTAAACTACAAATACAATTGATCACAATAATCCAATTGATCGCAATGTTTTTGAAGACGTGTTAATGAGAGAGCTTATTTCAGTCCATAGATTTTATACTTTATATTAAATATCAGTTTCGCTTCACTGAAATTCGTTGTACTAATGCACGATTAAGAATACATTATATTTGGATTATATAAATTTATTAATTGTACTAAATTATATTTTTCTGAAAGCCCTAATCTTATTTAGTACAATAACTAGTGAAGCTATAACAACAAATGGTTTCTTGCATTTATGTGTAAAGGCTACGCAACATTATAATACATTAAAGGTGAAATTAAACGAGAGGCAATACAAAAGCACACAATTTCTCGTTTTATTTTCGACATTTTGAATTTTCGAAAATTCAGAGACTTGAAAGAAAATGAGATCTGTGACAATTTTTAAGCGTCCTTTCCTCTATCTATGGAAAAAATCTCTATCTATGGTTTTCTTTAGAAAACGTTTGAATCAGTTTTGAAAAAATATTTTTTTATAAATTGCATGAACGTCAAGCAAGAAGTACGCGAATATTACTCGTTTAAAAAATGTTCATGATTTTTAAAGATATACTTTCTAGAACAGATTTCATTGAAGAAAAAATCTATCATCAACAATGTACCATTGCAAGGTTAATTATTTGCAATTTTAGAAAATAGAGTTTACCGAAAACGGAACTTTGGCCATTTTTAAGCATCTAATGTTATATACGAAGAAAGAAATTTAAAGAAAAATATTATAGTCGGTTATAAGAAAAATAATTGAGTGAAAATGCCTATATTTCATGCAAAACTGCGCGAAACCCACTCATACATATTCGAAAAATTGTACAGGATCTTATTTAAAGATCTGCTTTATAGAACATATGTAATTAAGGAAATAATCTCATCATCAATATTGTTGTTGTAAGAGGATGCCGAAAATATTTTAAACTGTTGCAATTTTCGAAAATTGAGAGCTTTCAATAAAAATGAGACCTGTGCACTTTCAAAACGTCTTTTACGATATTCGAGAACGAAGTTAAATCAAAACATTAAGAGAAATTTTTCACAAAATTCTGCAAATGTTAAATGTCGATGTAAAGTAGTAAGGCATAGTAAAGCGAAAAAGTAAAAATCAACCAAGGGTATGAAAATACTATTTTTTTATAATGAAATGAGGGTGTTACTGAATTTATTTTTAACCTACTGTTTAATAGTTTGTTCTATTATAACTATTTCTCCAATGTTTCAAAGATTTAATTCCTGTGACTTATTGAAAAATTCAATTTAGTTGTAAAGTTTGGTATTAAGTAGGGACTTTATTGATTTATTTTTTACCAATGTCATTACTGTGTCATTATTTTTCTCTCACCAGATTTAATTTTGATATTGTAGTGTCTGAAAAGGTGAGACACAAAGACCCATCGAACGTTGCCGACTTAAAATAATTGTAGCCTCACTACGTTGGAATCACTGGTGTTTACCTGGAAGATTTACCTGAAAAGGTCTTAAATTTTGGTGCATTCATTAAATGCATTGTTGTAACTCATACACAGCTATAATAATTGGTACACAGTTTATTGTTTGTTTCGTTCAATGTTATACAACTTTCCTAACGTCTGCTCATGGTCGTCCAGCGTGTTACACATCCCAGGTCTGTATCCTCGTGTCTCCCCCCCCCCCAACGCTCCCATCAGCGCCCTTTTTCCGGTTTACAAACGAGGTTAGAGGCCCGGCGCGCGCCGATGGCTGCAGAGAGAAGCCTACGGATGAGGACGGAGGCAGCGGTGGGGAGTGACGTCTAAAGCTGGGGAGGAGGCTGCAATGAAAACGGTGGCGAGAGCGGAAGAGATGGCGGGAGGGGAGGTCGGAAAGAGGGTGGGAGTTGGTGCGGGAGCAGAGGAGGGAGAGGCGGCGGAATGGGAGACATTAAAGAAGGCGGGAACGAAGGAGGGTATTAAGGAGTTTTTGTCCAATCGAACGTGAAGCACTATCATCTTCTGCTCATGCGCAGTTCAAGTTTCACATCACTACAGAGTTTTGCACCCTCGAACGTGAAGTACTATCGAACTGCTCATGCGCAGTTCCAGTTTTGCTTCGCTTTAGTGCAGTGTTTTCAAGGTCGATGCTACGAGCAGGAGACCGTGGCACGAGTGCCACGACGAAATCGCCCCTCCATGCAGTTCATCAACCCGGGCAGATACTGGACTGCAGCGGGTGCCTACCACCCGCCGTCTTCCGTCTGTCATACCTGCCTACCAGGTGTAGTGGCGGGTCGAAGGCAGAATAGGAGGAACGATAGCGGGACAAGGGCTGGAACGACGATAGAGCGAAGCGGAGGCGAGATTCGAAGGCAGACGGATTGCGAAGTCGTGAGCGGCGGCGGAAGGGAAGGCGAAGGGTCGGCCGGAGAGCCTTTCCACGAGGGATAAACAGCAGCCTTTTCCTGCAACCCGCTCGCGGAACGATCTGGGGCAGACGGCTATACTTCGGTTTTTCTTTCTTGGCGCATGGAGGTGTGTCATCAAAATGGAATAACTCACGGTATTTCGCGTCGTTTTCGTTTGGCCCGCAAGGACGCATGATCGCGACTGTATTGAGCAGTGCTGGCGATCATGCGAGACTAAGCGGCACAAATGAGAACGACGCGAAATACCGTGAGATATTCCATTTTGATGACACACAACGACGCGCCAAGAAAGAAAAACCGAAGTGTACGAGGATTACCCCGGGACCGCAGGGCTGTAGGTCGTGGCAGGCAACTCCACAGTGAGGTCACGTTCCTCATCTCAGATCGCCGCCTTCTTCTGTTCTTTACTGCTTTTCGATAGCCTTTCTTCCAAGAGTTTGTAAGAAAGCAACGTTCACGCGAAATCCTATTAACATAGGCATTCTCCAGACTGTATTGTGTGTGGAAATGAAATTTTGCTTGTGATACAGCGAAGCAACTGTTCATCTATTCTTCGCGTTTGGAGCATTCAAGAGCACTTCTGAAGAATGAATATGGAGCGTCCCGTTTATCGCCGGGTGTCGGGTTCAATAGGTAAATGACACGGTTGCTGCCGGCGTAATCGCTTGTGAGAGTGTAGCTGCTTGTCACGGTGGTGTCCGTACAAGTCTATTCGTAAGGAGCGAGTTATGATTAGTTTGCCATCGGCAACTAATAAACATCTCATAACTGAAGCATTTTCATTAGTAGCGACCGGAAATTATATAGTATGAAACATCAAAATATGTACGTAAATATGTAATCAAAACTGTGAGAACATGTAATAAATGATATAATATGGAATATGAATGTACAGTAATCCCTCGACATCCGCGAATTCGCTATTCGCGAGTTCCAAACATTCGCGATTAGAGAAATGCTACCGGTTTTAACACTCGCGACTTCAACACTCGCGAGTGCGTCTTTTGTTCGTGCTACAGTTTTTTGAAACGAACACAATTCATTTCCTTTATCAGTGTCATCTGGAAAACGAACTTGGCAGACGTCGGAGCTCAAAGTATCACTTTCTGCAAAAATTTCAAAGATGAAATGGCAATTCACATTTATAGAATATGGAATGTACATATAACAGAATTAAACGCTAAATTAAGTTCATTATGCTATGCATTCAGAATTCTTTCAAATTCTGTCAGCCTTCATGCAGCTCGTTGCGTTTATTTTGCAAATGTGCATTCCCGCCTGAGATATATCATAATATTCTGGGGAAGCTCATCCTGTAGTATTCAGACCTTCAGATTGCAAAAGAAAATTATTCGAATAATGAAAAAATGCCTTCCACGTGATTCCTGCAAGCCTCTTTTCATTGAGCTGGGAATCCTACCATTGCCTTGTCTATTTATTTACGAATCTGTAATATTTGTCAAAAATGACCTACTTAACGCAGGGAACATATTTTCATGCAATATTGATATTTATAATTACAACACACGCCGTAGAAATCACGTGCATCAAGTGTCAGTATCAACAGCTCAGTACAAGAAAATCAACATACAATACATGTACGTTACTTTACAACGCATTGCCAGATGACATAAAACAATTAAAGTCGGTACACAAATTTAAGTTAAAAGTAAAATCTTTTCTGCTGCAAAACTGTTTCTATACAATTAGAGACTATACTGATCGTGAAAAAGAAAAATAATGTTTAATGTAACAAAACAAAGATATATAGTGAATTAGTTTATGTTTGCATTGTATACATTTAAAAAAATATTTAATACGCCTGTAACAAGTAATGTACTTCAGCTTCCGGGTCAATGACCCCCATCTCGATCAGGTTTTTGTCCAGTTTCCCTGATCCATTGAGCAAATGCTGAGATGGCCCCTTGTTTTGCTTCTGGACGTAAATGTAGCTTCACTGTGCGCACATTTTGTTGAGCACTCCTTTTGCTTGTAGTTCATTTACAGTTGAAATTGATTTTCTATAACTCGGGAAAAAACATTTTCCAAATATCTTTATTTTTCTAAAATAATTATTTTCTAAATTCATTTTTTCGCTTTTTTCGTTGTTTTTTTTAAAATAAAATTCAGGCCCTCAAGAAAATGTGCCCAGATAAATTTCTTTCCCCACACGTCATATACAGTTTTTACTGTTTTTTTGACAAATAAATAAATAAATGAATAACACAATTGTAAAATAATTCAGTTCATTTGCGTCACATGGGAGGTAAGATTGTTTGGCCACATGAACAGAAAAGCTATTCAGGATCAACGCAACTTTCATTATAATGACCTCATTGAAGATGAGCTTCGGGAAATCGTCAGTGAAGAAAACCCCTCGCAGGTAATGAAGTAACAGAACCGCGTCTTGGAGCAACTTCAATGTCAAAACTGTTTATGGTGTTCTAAAACTTCAACAAGTTCTGATGGAAAGGCCATTCGAATGTGAACCGAACATGAAAATAACTTCAAAACTTAAGGGAGAAAGAGAAGCAGCAACTCTTTCATATTTGGATATGAGAACAACGAGGAGGGTGATGAAACAAAAAAAATAACCAAATCATATATCCAATCACTTTCAACTTTGAAATACGTTTCAAACATTGTTTTATTTGATTGTAGGCTGTTAGTTGAGAATTCTGTTTGTAATAGCGCTTACTCAGTTCTACTGCAATTGATTGTTAGATATTTTTTCTTTCTTTTTTTAAACAGTTTTTCTATATCCAGGAATCCTAATCGACCTCACTTCATTAAAAGATAGACTCAACATTCTCGGATTTAACATTCGCGAACATATCTCTCGCGAAAATTGAGGGATTACTGTACTTTTCGTAAATCAATATGTAATAAAACTGAAGAAAATTGATGCAATAAAAATATTTTGTGAAAATAGCAAAATATGTAATATAGTACTAAATATGTAAAAATACGTAAAGAAAAAAATTGGATACTGTGTTAGAACGGCGACGATTCGCAAAGGACGAACGAAGGACACAATTTTCAGAACGACAAGTAGAAAGACAAAAATATGTAATTACATAAAACTTCGGTCTCTATTCCTTAGGCCTGAGAAATATTTTCCATTATACATCTGCCATCGTAATAGTTCTTTGAAGACAAGAAATAAAAGACTTTTAAACTAAGGAAATAGAAGTATTAAATTGGATATAATACGGTATATTTTAACACAATGAGCAATGGACATAATATAGATAGCTATAAATAATCAAGAGTAAATCCAATCCTATCAATACGATAAGGAATTGTTAGGAGGAGACGTTCTAATTCTGAATTTATATCGTGGGAACCCTTGGAAAAACGCAGAGAGAAATCGCGTCTGAAGTTCGGACAAGACTATCAAAACCAACCTACGTCTCGCGGAAAGATCATGGCTTCAAAATTCGGCAAAGAAAACAGAGAACAGATGTATGTAAATTCTCATTTATTAATAGAACCTTAACAAAATTGGAACAAATTACCTGCAGCAGTGCTAGAGACTTTTCCTCAGAATGTCAAAAATTTTAAAATTAGATTAAATAAATTGTAATTTTTTTAAGAATATGTTAACGTTAAAATTAATTTTTTTGTATTATTCTTGTTATTTTATATTAAGGTTAGCTTTAGCGTAGGGTTAATACATTAATTTTATAAAATTGTATTCAGTAATTTTGTTTGATGTTCATTTTGTGTATTTGTTGTATTTATGTAGTGGTTTGATGTTTGTTTTATGTAAATTAATTGATTGGAAAACGCTACCACCGGAATTATTTCATGTATCCTAAGTAGCGAAATAAATATTCTATTCTATTCTATAACATATTAACTAAATGTCGTTAAGACTAATAACCGTTCATTGTGAATTGTTTCTCATGCACGAGCATGTTCGAGTCTGTTGACGCTCAAGAGCTTGATGTTAATGTGAAGAGATATTTTTCTGTATGCTGCTACGATTAGCACCAAGAACGTGTATTTTATTTGAATACACTAGCTCGACTCCCAGTATTATCCTCGGGCAGCGCCTTTGATGCAAGTAATCGTGATCATTTAAAGCGTAGGCAGATATGCGTATTCTGAAATACAAATGTTAAATCAAATACAAATGTATTTGAACACCAAGTAGGATATTGAAAAATTACAATATCACTTCTGATGTCCCACCTCCAAAAAAGGGATAAAATAAAATTTAAATAAATTTTTTAAAATTTTAAATACTTTTGTTTGAAAAATGTTAATATTGAAAACGTGGTAAACATCTAAAGATTTATTTATTTATTTATTTACGTCAAAAACAGTTAAAAACTGCGTGTGACGAGCTATGGGGAGAAGTGACAGCTCAATAAAACTCACTTTAATATTTATGAAAATATCGATACTTATGAAAAAATTGATACTTATTTTGTTGCTTTTAAAGATTCTTGAGGAGCCAATAACTTATTTATTTATATAAAATATTACCTTGCGAGAAGCTCAAAACACAAATAAACAATACACTTTGTGCAATAAAATATCCTCCTCTGTTTCAAGTTAAAGCACTGTCGGCGACATACAAGTGATAAACGATAGTAGATATAATCTCACGCCCATTAAGCAGTTATCCCATCGAAATACTGTTGATAAATATAAAAATAGTTAATCTTAAATTTCTATTATCCACAAATTTTTGTACACATATTTTAAAAAATTCTTGTGTCTTCCCAATACGTCTCTTAGTTCTTCTTGGATATTGAGCGTATCTGGAGTAATCTTCCCATAACTTTTTGTCTTTCTGTCTCATCTCGTCGCCGTCAGCCTTTTATCCCTTCGGGCGGCCGCTTGGTGCCGTTAGTAACCTAGGTTGGTAGACAGACACTCGACCAGGAATCCGTTGCGTCTCGACAGAGGCAGGATTCAGGAGGTGGGGGCAAGAGGAGGCAACTGCCCCCCCCCCAATGCTAGGGCAAATTTTAAAAAACTATATTTATACATATCATTTCGCCGATCTTCAACTTTATTATCTAAAATATTTTCTTTTTTCTGTACTTTTAGAAGAAATTTAATAGTAATTAAGCGAATAATAATTCTATTAAGCTGAGTTGAAAATATATATTAATTAATAGGTAATACATATTTCAGTATTAGAAAACACACGGGATAATTTTCAGCGTTACTGTGAATACCCCGTATCAATTAATCATCTTTCAATTATATTTTGCTTTTAAACGTTATTTCCTTAGAAATTAAAGTTTCATGTCTACAATCATGAGTCATAACTAGGGCCCGGATAATTATGTAATTACATATTTCCGTATGTTAACTCTATCAAGTCAAAACCAGAATATATTTACGTTTTATGTCGATTAGTGCCGAAAATCGATGACTTTTTAGTACATATATTTACATATTTTACCCGAAAGTACATATATTTACATATTTTTCACAAAAGTACATATTTCTAAATATTTCTTAATATTTTCGTTTTTCTGCATTCTTTTTGTATAATTCTTCATTTATCCTACATGTTTTTGATAAGGAATAACCAAGACAAACAATTCAGCATTGTCAAACAATTTTTCGGTAGCCTCCTCTCTAAATTGGCGCTATTCTATTGCGTAAAAATGTTGATATTGCAGCACGCAGAATTCTAAAAAAGGGCATGGTGTTGCACTCCAAAGCTTCCAGTGTGTAGATTTCAGCGCGAGTAAAGCAGAGAACAAAATACTACTCAGAAAGAAAGTTTGTGTATGAAAATGGTATGTCTAGCAAGCGATAACTCGCGCCCACAACGTATTTTTCAGAGGTCTCTCTTGATCTTAATGCCCTTCGCCAAAAATTACACGCACTAACGCAGCTCAGAAAGCGCCATTGACAGTTTTCTTTTCCCGTTTGTTGCACTGGAGCCTAAACCCTTGTTTGTAAAGTATCTCTGTGAGGTGAAAATTTAAAGTAAAACCGTGATGTGGCTCTGCAGCTTTTGGATAAGAAAAGGACAGAAAATAATTCACGGCGATGGGCTTAAACCTTGTGGTAACGCAGACTGGGAATTTGCCATAGAAAATGTTTGATTTATCTTTTCAGAGAAGTCACGCAATTCTTGGGTAAGAACATTATTAAAGAAAGCTGAATTTGTGCTAAGAGTCAATTGATTAAATATCAACCAGCATTGTTTTTATTCCCTAATCCGCGAATAGCATTGAACAGTGACATTTTGGGACAAAGTTTAAATATACACTAGTAACTTCATGCGATGTGGAACACTTGGTCGGTACAAGGCCTTCGAACAGATAATAGGAAAAATTTCATCCCTATAGAGTATTTGAGTAAACTCCTCGTGTGCATGCTTGCGGATGAACCATTTCATCTCTCACGGGTAGACTACGTCCCGTGCACTAGTGGAGACAAACAAGGTGTCATTCGACGCGTCTCGGCGTCGTGATGAGGAACTGATAATTTGTTTCCAGAAATGGCTATAAAATTCTAAGAAATGTTCAAAAACGTGTTTTTTTCGTGTTTTGGCGCTGTGCACAATGTCTACTTTTTTCGCACCTTCTTATTAAAATTAATATTATTTAAACAAAGAGCATTTAAATGACTTTTTAATAAAACTGAAATTTTATTTTTTTTATAAAATTGCTTACCTTCCAAATTTACCTCCCAACAAAAGATCCGAAATTCCGCCTCTGTATCTCGATATGGTTAAGCTCAGTGACATCGCGAGCACAGTTGAGCAATTTGGCTAACGACACCGGGTTAATGTTAATTAATGCATTGTATCGGTGTAAATAATGGAACACGAATTCAATCTTTTAGAGTGATTATTTGAACGACTTTTACTCAAATAATATCTAAAAGCCATTTGTAGCGTCCTCTGTGCCAACGTTTGTATAAGACCTTTGTTAAAAACTGGAAATAATGAAATGTTATTGTTAAAATATTGGTTCCCTTCATCGTGAACATATATTTAAATAAATAACTCAGCATTGAGCTGCCGTAAATAAATACTAATTTTTTGATAAAAGTCTTGTTATTTATATATTTAGTACAAAAGGCTTTTGTTTCAGTGCAAAATTTGTCTTTCATATTGTTTACAATTCAAGTACTAGTATGTCAATGTAGTTGGTGAGGATATTGTTTGGACTAGACTGTGGTAGAAGAATTAATTCAGAACTACCCGGACTCATTCAAAACGTTCGTACATCCTCTGACCACGCAAATTTTGTTACGCTCCATTCACCAATTAGTGGAGAAAGAAGATATTTCTTGGGCGACGAAACAGGCGGTTAGAATTTAGCTCAGAGGCTTCATTTAGGCTTGAGAATCTTTTACATGCAGTAAATCTACTAACACGGGACAGCCGGCTTTACTTCCCCTCCGAAGGAAGGCGTACGAAGGATTTTTTCGCCCCTTTCGTAACCAGTGGGACATATATGTCCCACTAAACATATTCCTCGAGAAGTTCCCTGGGATACATATAAACCTCAACTGGTGCATTCTGCAATCTTGTAGTGTGTCTGTGTACTGAATTCTAATGCTCAGTTACAAGTGATTGCAAGAATTTTCATTGTTATTGTCATTGTTACAGGATAGTGCGTATTGTGTTCTTCGTTTTGGACAGTTTAATTTTTTCTAGGCGTTTTATTTTGTTGTGTGTTTTATTTTTGTTTGTTTTAAATTATCTAGTTAATTGTATTGCTGCTAAATTTTTTTTCAAATGCGGTGTTACAAGTGATTTTGCTGAATTTTTTGTCTTGTCGCAGTTTCAAAAAGTTCCCCCATTTGGAAAGTTTTGTTTCTTTTCCTGTGATTTATATGTCGTTTTAATATTTCTTATTTATTATTTAATTCATGATATTACATCCTAAATTAATTTGAAAGTTTTCCATATTCACGATGATGCGTATTTTTTTGCAGTTTCAAGGCAGCAGTAAGAGTGTAGCAAAGGGAGAAAAGAACAGACTCCATATGCCAAGAATGCAACGTTACCCATTTCAATTGATTTTTCACTTTCATTTTTTTAAAATAAATGTAATTATTATTACTTTTTGATTATTGTGTTGTTTTATAATTATAATCCTAGATAAAAAATAATTTTCCTCTCAGTATTATTAAGTTCCATCATAACCGTAGGGCTCAATGGGACAGATATGTCCCACTAACAATTTCTAAAAAAATTAACATTAACGACAATTTTCAGTAATGAATATTGAAATAGTAACTAAAAAGTAACTTAAATACAAAGTTTTGATTCAGAATTCCGAAAAAAAATTAAATCGGTCACGAAAGGGTTAATAATCCACGGCTTCAATCGGGTTTAAACCCGCGAACTTGTGTATAACAGTCCGTTACGTTGTTACACAATCGACGCCGCGAATCGAAGAGTAGCAACACACAGGGCGCGGCGCGAGAGATTCAGTAGCGCATATTAATCGCACATTTCTTGACCTTGCTCCCCTTTCCCTAGAACAATAAACAGTTGAAGGCAAAAGCTCGCAGCGAGCACTGATAGTAACATTCCAAACACATATGTGCGTAATAGAAACTATTTTCTGTTAAAGGCGAGAATATCTGACAGTTTTTTTTTCTCCAAAAAATCTAAATAATTGACAGAAGCAGGTGGAGATCCATCACAGGAGATATCTCGAACTCCTGGGAAAGTTAGAACGCAAATTATTGAGAAAGTTGCGAAGGCATGACTGATTCTCCAGGGATTGGCATTGCTTCATAAAATCTAGTGGCCGATGTCGTAACTAATATCCCCATTCCACGCACATTTCTTCAATCCCTGTCAAGAAAAGTTGCGCGATTAATACAGAGCTCGAAGCGACGAGACCCAAACTGGTTGAAAGTAGTTGAAAAATGGCGTTGTCGAAAGCACGAGAGTTATGACTATATTAACATACGTATTTAAAATGAAATGTATATTTAAAATGAAGTCGTAAGTCAAGAGAGTGGATGCAGCAGCATGAGGAGTTTCACTATTTTACAATAATTTGCAATAATGAAAAACACTTCAGGTTTGCATGAATAGACGTTGGTTAGAAACTATATGAGTTACGAGAAAATAAAAACGACTACTACTTGAAGAATCCATTACCTGGTTAATTTCTTCCCACATCTTGGTAATAATAGTTCACCTGGTGCTTGTGCTTACTCCGCCAAATTGGCGACCTCGAAAATACTTCGTTAAATAACGGTTCTCCACTCAAGATCACTCACTGCCAGTTTGCGCGAAAAAATCAAACCCGACTGTTCGAAATCGCGCCGCACCGCACGGTATATGTCCGTGCACCGCGCCGTGATGCTCACCGTCGTGTAAGTTTCAACCAGTGAGTTAGAATATAGTACACAGAGTGGCTGCCCCAATAGTTTCAGCGCTCTTGGTGGACGCTCGCCGAACTAGTCGCCGCCCAAAGTTTTTGCAGACTAAATACGAGACGTGCCTGATGAAGGCATGTAGAACTGTTGTACTAAATCGACGTGTTGTTTGTATCAGATATTATTTCTATATAGTTGCCTTTTCTTTTATCTGCATTTAAATTATATTCGTGGTAATAATAATAATAATAATAATAATAATAATAATAATAATATTAACAATGTTTTCAGTATGTTCGGCTAATAACTGTAAACATAAAAGTCATCAAACCACAAATATTTCATTTTTCAATTTAGCCGCCTTATTTGCGATCTGTTTTTTTCTTCTTGTTATTGCCACTACATTCACTTTCAGGCGTTATGCAGACTACAATAACATTTCAACAGCTCCCATTCTGATGGCAATAAACGATGCAGGAAGCAACGTGTATTTAAAGTTTCTCAATTCCCTCTCCTTACATATTGTGATTTCGTTTTCAAATGATTGGTTTTTAGTCGTGAAATACGGAGTAAGAGGATGTATATTACGCGTGGCCAGCGCCCACTAAGACGTAACCAGCGCCAAACAGAATACTAGAATACTTTTTTCTCCTGTGATCCCTGTTTTGACTACAAAAAACATGGTTTCAATTTGCTGTGAAGATGGAGACCCTTCAACCGCTCTATGTATTATATTCTAGGTTATTAGTTTCTACCCTAAGTGAATGGTTGCAGCATATCCCCAATCTCTGATGTCATTGGGACATATGATTCAGATTATTGGGACATATGATTCGATATACTCACGCTGTAGTATTTGAAATCTACGAATAAAATACGAGCGAGGAACGAGCGAGTATCGTAAACTTCACACGAGTGTATGAATACCCATTATATCGAGTTTCATACGGTACTTTTCGACGGCTTTTATAATTTAAACATTTACAATGAATAGTTGCGCGGAATTTGATTCAGCCAAGGCCACCTAGCGGACAGCTACCTAAATCTACCCTCCCATGCTCCCTTAGGTGGCTGTGGTTACCTGTCCGCCTGCTAGAGAGTACTGCGCTAGTCAAATAGGATAAAGTAAATTACATTTCACTTTATTTAAAAAAAATATAGCACAAAAAATACTACTAATAAAAGAAATTAAAACTATTGAGCGTAATATAACATCAAATATAATTTTAATGTACGTAATCGAACGAAACATTTGCTAAAACGATTCTCAATGTTCAATTGTCAATACTTGGTTTGTGAACTTCTCTGTGATTGGTCAAGAATCTGTATCATAATGAAAACTGTATAGAAATTACTATTATTATGCAACTGGTTGCAGTCATCAAATGAGGAGTCACCATCAAATGTCATCATAGGAGTAGAAAAACATATGGTTAAAACACCCATGCCTTACTCGGAACTCTCCCGTAGCAACCACTTGGCTGTTCGAGAGACCTTCTACGCGCTGAGGAATATCGCAGAATGGTGGCCGAAAAAGTAGCACCTGTGCCTAGAACGCGGCGTCTCCCGGACCGCCGAGTAGTTACTGATTCCGGTTGCCGATGCCTACCCTCTCGCCCGCAGCTGTCATCCGCTCAGCATTCTCGAATGCTGCTTCATGCCCATCCGCCTATGAATCAGGCTTTTAAGGGATACCACCTTTAAATGATGCGAAGGTTGTACACACTGGAGTTGCGCCATTAGATTACAAAAATTTCACGAATCTTTTTTATTATTTTTTTATTTTTTTTTATTTTTAATCCCATCACCATCGCGGTTATTAGCGACTTCCTGTTACAGTTACAATACAGTTACAATATAATTATAATGCAGTTACAGTTACAATACAACAGTAGAAAATTATAACAATTACAAATTACATTTCCAATTATCTTACAATAGTAATATTAATTCAGGGGGACAATTAAATTTACATGAATCCACTGGCTTTAAATGTCCATAAATATGTTAATGGCTAAACAAAATTTGATTATTTTTTCTTAGTCTTCTTTAGAATGCAGTATTAATTTGTGGTTTAATCCATCTGACACTCTATGACTGTCATACCTGGAACATACTTTACAAAAATTTCACGAAACTTGAAGGATACTGGATTAATGAATAGCTGTGGAGTTTTGTCTCAATATGTAAAGTAGCCAGAGTTTGAGTTATACGAGTCCAACGTGCATTTAGTTCTAAAAAATGCTTATTAAGAACGTCAAAACCGAAAATGCGTGGAATTAATGTGCAGTGAAATTTATCATTGAAGAACCACAGAAACTACAAATTTAACTTTTTGCACAACATTACAGTAAGTGTATTATGTAGAAAATTTCCCTCGTCTTACAAAGATGTTCCTAAAAAAATTGGCACGTTTTATATCTTGCATAATACATCCCGAGCTATCGTTTTTATTCCTTCACCTTCTGCCATCGCAATTACTCAAAACTCATGACAATGGCTTCTCTAGGGTTAAAGTAAGGACGAAGATTTGTCTCGGAGTTTCCTCATACCTTTTTCTAAGTTCTTTCATATAGACGTAACACTAAAGAAATGTCCAATATCTATTCTTAACGATAACTGTCAGAGAATAGATTTGTCATACTTGCTATGTTCTTTCAGTTTATTTTCGTCAGCATCAAAACAAAGAAAAATTAAACGGTATTACTTTTCTTGAGAAAACTTCACATCATCACTCGAAATTGATATACAGTTGGAAAACGAACACACTCAGTATTTTTAAATTGTTTTCTTAGGTATGATATTACAAAGACGGACGGAAGAAAGGGGTCAAGAAGACGGACATGCGGATGGACGGAGTTTTCCGTAACAGGTACCCCCAAAAGGTTTATTTCCATTAAAATCTCGACATTTGGTTTTTCGATTATTACATAATTTTCCCATCTAAAGTAAAGGAACGAAATCACACTCCCATATTGATAAATCATTATAATGATTAGCAGAACACAATTTAATTGCGTTCATCCGAGATATCAGTTTTTCCATTTAAATATTTCCTTTATAGCAATACTACTTTGATAGATGTTTGCGGGCATGTCAATTGTTATAGTCATCATTCCCGTTACTGTTGTGATTGTCTTAATATCAGGGTGTGGGGTTTCTCTCCCGTTGGACGGTGAGATGCGCCGACACTGCGTGAGATTTTTCCCTCGAGGTATCTGCACCAGTAGGGCGCCATCCCAGTCGGATCTTAGCTCCCCTCTAGGTTCCCGAGATGTGTAGTACCATGTATTACGTGTGTGTGTGTGTGTGTGAGGAGAGAAGATAGGACCAGAGCATTGGTCTAACAAAACACAGAAAACTACCGATCGGAGCACTTAGTCTCTAGAATTATTCTCGAGACAGCGGCTGAATTCGACTCTGCTATACGGCTAGAGTCGAAGATCCGCCCCCTACTAACTCACTAAAAACCTAGGACCTACCAGTCAGAGTCGCTGAAGAGACATCTGCAATGTGCAAAACTCGGCGGTAATTTGCTTGATACGTTTGGTAAACATAATTCAGGGTTGTCTTTTAAGCTGTCACCAATTTTAGCTTTATCCTCAAAGGAGATGTCTTCGGCTGAGATCCTCACTGACCGTTATTTTGCCTTCCTCAAAACCCTTAAGCCACTCATTGAACTGCTTTCGGGCCATACAGTCCTTCCAGTATGCTTTGTCAAGCAATTGAAATGAGCCTGTAAAATGTTTGCCAAGTTTGTAGGAAATTTTCACACACTCGCGTTGTTCTTCTAGCTCTTTCATTATCCCTTTGTCACTAATGCAACGAAACGCTCGTGAATGTGTTTGCTTCCGCGGCCAGAGCTCGGTTATAAACGGGCATGACGAAACAAGGCAATTGGCAATTAGTTGGCTAAACCCGCCGGTAGATGCGCTTAAAATTCGCAACTCGTTCCCTTGTTGGTGTACGCACCATTTCAAAAGTTCGGACTTTTAAAACACTTTTCTTATTCAGATACATAAATTACCAAACCTCTTGGGTATCACTGTTTATTATTGAATTAAAACCGACAGTGCCAAAGAGAAACGATGGTGATATTGATTCAAATTAATCATGGATTCATCATTAATTTGTGGAAAGAAATCAAGTAAGATAAGAATTGTCTTTGATCATATAATTTTTCATTAACTGTCTTATCATCGTTAAAATTATTGAGGAAAGTTGACAAAAAGTAGCACTTTGCCTGATTACCTAATGTACAAGTATTCTCCATCACTGAAGACGAAAATACGAAATATCACGAAATTCGGCATTAATATATTTTCAATTATAGTTTGTAGGATTTTTGTTTCTTTAAGATTATAATAATTTCATTTTGTGGGTTTCTTTAAAAATGCACGAGATTTCGGCAGTCTCCATTTCTTTTTAGTGTTCGTTGTATTTGTGTTTGTATTGACGTTCACTTCTAGACGAAAGATTCATTCCAATCATTTGTCAATAGCCTCAAGCCGTATGCATATTAGATTAGGAAATTGTGTATTTTTATGTGCCTCATTCTTGTTAATGAAAATAATAACAATATAAATAATAATAATAATAATAATAATAATAATAATAATAATAACAGGAACAGCCCACATTTTGCGTAAAGTATTGTAGAGGCACTGATAGTCACCGGATCTGCTCCTTAGGTAGCTGGTTGCAACCTGGAGTAGATTTTATATTCAGCCGACTCATAAGATCTTTAGTCGTGATGTAATGGAATAATAATAAAAATAATGGCATGTGAGCAGAACTGTTACGTAAAATGTAAACAAATTTTATTTTGTATGTCCATTTCTTTCACACCTTTATAACTTATCTCTACCTGCATATGTAACTTCATAGCATCCTTGTGTTATTTGAAATACTCCGTATATGATTAGTATAACCATTACGGGCAGGCGTGATCACTTAACACGGGACACTTTCCCCGTTTTCGATCACCTCAGTAATATTTCATATATGAAGGTTTTCTTCAAAAGGTTTTTGTGTTGAATGATTTAAAATGTGATTACTTGCTAAGGTTGACTAACGTAGTGAATTCTTCGAACCAAAATGTAAGGATCTTTGTGAATGTGAAGAGTGGGGCACATGGGGAGCGGAGCTCAAGGCTTTATAATTCCCTCCTCAGAAGACGTGATACATCTTAAGTATGTTACTCTAACTAATTTTCTATGATAATGAAAGTCATTCACTCTATTAATTGTTAATGTTAATTATAAACCATCAAATAAAAATACTTTTGTATTAAATGAAAAATTATTTGTAAGAACACATGAAGTCATACTGAACCAATAGTCTTCCCACTCAAGAAAAATCCTTGATGAGTCTCCGTAAATGGAGATAGTTTTTTGTGTTTATTGTATTTACCAGGAAGAAATTGACATAAAAGTAAAATTGTTGTTAGGTAATATGTAAACAATCTTGATTTTGCTAGGCCACTTCTGAAATTCGACAATAAACTGTCTGAATACTGCGATTTTCGTAACTTTGTCCCTGACAGGAATCAGCTGTTGACGGTTTCATCCAATCGGGAGCTTAAACGTCACCATAGTGACGTCACTATCGCGAATGGAAGCTCCCGATTGGATGGCAGCGAAACAGCTAATTCCTCTCAGGGACGAAGTTAACGAAAATCGCAGTATAGCTCCATAACACTTCATTCAATCCGTTGTTTATTGAAAACCCTGTATATGTAGTTAATTCGCATAGGGATAGGTCTAATATAGACTAATGACATCATAAACGAACAGCAAACCACGGACACCTTCCCGCAGGGCATCGTGCACCCGTCCGAGCAAAAGCCGTTACCACGGTAAACAAGTCTTAACGGTTACCGCCGATTAGCGTTCTTATAGTAACTGGCAACAGTAGTCAACCAACTGATAGCTCTTTATTTACTCGTGAATCATAACAGTGCGTTCCCCTTGCAAAAGCTGAGAGCAAAACATATATAGTTATTTAACTGCATTGTCCATCCCTCCCAGTTATTATAATCCTTCTTGGCCATTATTTGCTGAACTGGTTCAGGATTTAATTATTGGACTTTTGGCATATAATAATCATTTATTTATAAATTTAAATTTTGTTTGAGGCTTCTGGAAAAGTACCTGCAAAAATCGAAATATCTGTTTCAAACTCAGAGATTTTTGAGATTCTCCAAATCGATCATGGAATGTCAATTTTGGAGAAAATCGTTTTAACGATTTAGGTGCTAGCGTTGACCACGAACGGACGCATGGTATTTTGCCGTAAATCGATTTTTTCGATCAACAAAAGGATCATCATGGACCCACAAAATGTAGATTCGTTTTAGAGGAAGTAATGACTACATACATAAACCAGATTTATCCATTTATCCACAACGTTACCAAAACGCGCCAATAAGAATTTTTCTGTCGAAATATCGACGATTTCCGACGCACGATTACAATAGTTTATCTTCATGGCATTGCTCTAGATTGGTTATATACGTATATTAAATAACTATCTCGGAGCATAGATATATCGTACCGGAATGATGGGTCATTATTAGTTCACGTTTCCGATTCATTAGCAATTGCAAATGGTATGCCGCAGGGGTTGTTTTTAGTTCCTATTCTCTTCGTGCTTTACGTAAAGGATAGTCCTCAGCGATTGGAAACGAAAGAACAGTTCACTTTGTTGATGATACGAACATTATTTGCGTAAGTAGTACAGTATCAGACCCATAAAAATGGTTCCGTAATAAATCTTTAAATGTAAACGAAGAGAAAATGTCAATGGAGTTTTACATTTCAAATAAACAATTGTTCACTCTATTGAAATATGAACGACGTACCATTGACAGATTTTAAGGGAACAACATATTTGGGTCTTTCATTCAGTCAAATTTCAAATGGACTGTCCATTTAAATAAATTAAACTTAAAATTAAGTCCTTTAAGCTAGGATCTCTGAATTGTTTCAAACTGAGGCAGCCTTTATACTGCTTGTGTATATTTCGTGAATGATCATTCCTGCCTGAGATTATTGGTACTGGTATTTCTTGTGCAATTGAACACAAGCCGATGTCGTCCACAGGGGAGATGAAAGTAGGGCTGCACCTATTCGCCGCCGTCTGCACAAGGAGGAGGTTGTGTGGCGAGCACAACGCTCCGGCCGCCTTTACCCCCAGGAAAGTTCCTGATACTTGGAAAGGAGGCAGAGTCCAACCCAGAGCCGCCCTGAATAGAAAACACCAGATAAAATTCCCAGCCAACGCCCGGGTTCCAACCTGGGTCCTCCATTCAGGAAGACAGTGCCCTACCACTGAGCCACCGCGGCGCATATCCCTAACAGAATTTGCTGGGGAAAAATATTCTTTAGTTTGCAGACTTTTAGAATAAAGAATAGAATTTTACGTACGAACAATAAACAAATCCCAGCCACGTGATACTTGTAAGCCTCACTTTAGGAATTAGGATTCTGTAAATTTACCAATCAGTGACTTTTGTAAAGCAAGTCATATTCAAGGGTGGGATTATATTTTCAGTACATACGCACTATAGAAGTACAAAACACACTGAAATAACATTAAACGATTAAAATCGAAAGACAAGTTTAAGTGCCAAGTAAAATCTTTTCTGATGCATAATTGTTTGTGTACAATTTGAAACTACACTCAGCATCAAAAAAGAAAATAATATTAATTTTAACAATGATATTTAATGCATTAGTTACCATATGGAAAACTGGACTGTATAATTCTAAAAAATAAATATTCCTGTAACCAATACGGTACGTCAGCACTGGGTCAATGACCCTCATCTCAATCAGGTTTTTCGTCAAGTTTCCCAGATCCTTGGAGCAAACACTGAAATGGTCCTTCTTTTTCTTCTGGACCTAAATGTAGCTTAACTCTTTGCGCTAGTTTTCTGGAATTCTGAGACTGTAGATATTCAGATAATCGTTCTCCATTTTTCGCTGCAATAATTCGATTTCATCATGTAGAGCAATAAGGATATTAAGCAAAATATATAGATTTGCCTTCGTAAATATGTTTTATTTCAAGGGAGCGGTTTCTTTCATACCGATTCTTCCGAAACACACGCTCGGACCTGCACTCGTAATTCACTACTGATATGTACAGGAGTTACGACAGAGTTTCCAGAGGTCAGAAACCAAGCACAGATTGCACTTCTGGCAACAGAAGTCCACCCACAGCTTTAACTGTTTTGACGTTAAATAAGACGAAAAGAAAAACAGAAGAGGAGGAAGAAAATGAATATGATGATGAAGCGAAAAGGAGCCTCGCGTGGCCCTGCACTTCACAAGCGCGGCTTTCGCGCCCGTTGGCTACGAGCGAGCGGTGCTGTGCGTCCGTCGCCCCCGCCGCTCTTAAGAGTCCCCGCGGGCAGTCAGTGGCCCACATCCCGTGAGCTCCCCGGGCCCGCCCCCGCCCCACCACCCGCCACGTGGAATCCCGCTGCACGCCCGCGGAAACGGTGCCTCGTCATCATAGCAAACTCACCTCCGCGCTCGGACGGCCCGCGCTGGGACCCGCGCGTTTCCGGCCATTGTGCAACGCTTGCGCTTGACCCTGTTGCCAGGAGAGAGAATCGGACTGTGGAAAATGTTCAGCCTGCAGAAATTCGAATGATGATCATTAGGATGTCGTTGTGACCGGCCGTCATAATAGCCACCGCTGACGTTCTCATATCGTCCATCGCTATCACCCTCAATCGTTATCGTCATCACACTAATAATCGCCATCGCTATCACCATCTTTCTCATAATTGCCTTTATCCTCTAATCGCCATCGTCCTCTAATCGCCATCGTCCCCCAATCGCCATCGTCCTCCCAATCGCCATCGTCCCCCCAATCGCCATCGTCCCCCAATCGCCATCGTCCCCCAATCGCCATCGTCCCCCAATCGCCATCGTCCCTCAATCGCCATCGTCCCCCAATCGCCATCGTCCCCCAATCGCCATCGTCCCCCCAATCGCCTTCGTCCCCCAATCGCCATCGTCCCCCAATCGCCATCGTCCTCCAATCGCCATCGTCCTCCAATCGCCGTCGTCCTCCAATCGCCGTCCGTCCTCCAATCGCCGTCGTCCCTCCAATCGCCGTCGTCCTCCAATCGCCGTCGTCCTCCAATCGCCATCGTCCCTCCAATCGCCATCGTCCTCCAATCGCCATCGTCCTCCAATCGCCATCGTCCTCCAATCGCCATCGTCCTCCAATCGCCATCGTCCTCCAATCGCCCTTCGTCCTCCAATCGCCTTCGTCCTCCAATCGCCATCGTCCCTCCAATCGCCATCGTCCTCCAATCGCATCGTCCTCCAAATCGCCATCGTCCCTCCAATCGCCATCGTCCTCCAATCGCCATCGTCCTCCAATCGCCATCGTCCTCCAATCGCCATCGTCCTCCAATCGCCATCGGTCCTCTCAATCGCCATCGTCCTCCAATCGCCATCGTCCTCCAATCGCCATCGTCCTCCAATCGCCATCGTCCTCCAATCGCCATCGGTCCTCCAATCGCCATCGTCCTCCAATCGCCATCGTCCTCCAATCGCCATCGTCCTCCAATCGCCATCGTCCTCCAATCGCCATCGTCCTCCAATCGCCATCGTCCCTCCAATCGCCATCGTCCTCCAATCGCCATCGTCCTCCAATCGCCATCGTCCTCCAATCGCCATCGTCCTCCAATCGCCATCGTCCTCCAATCGCCATCGTCCTCCATCGCCATCGTCCCTCCAATCGCCATCGTCCTCCAATCGCCATCGTCCTCCAATCGCCATCGTCCTCCAAACGCCATCGTCCTCCAATCGCCATCGTCCTCCAATTCGCCATCGTCCTCCAATCGCCATCGTCCTCCAATCGCCATCGTCCTCCAATCGCCATCGTCCTCCAATCGCCATCGTCCTCCAATCGCCATCGTCCTCCAATCGCCATCGTCCTCCAATCGCCATCGTCCTCCAATCGCCATCGTCCTCCAATCGCCATCGTCCTCCAATCGCCATCGTCCTCCAATCGCCATCGTCCTCCAATCGCCATCGTCCTCCAATCGCCATCGTCCTCCAATCGCCATCGTCCTCCAATCGCCATCGTCCTCCAATCGCCATCGTCCTCCAATCGCCATCGTCCTCCAATCGCCATCGTCCTCCAATCGCCATCGTCCTCCAATCGCCATCGTCCTCCAATCGCCATCGTCCTCCAATCGCCATCGTCCTCCAATCGCCATCGTCCTCCAATCGCCATCGTCCTCCAATCGCCATCGTCCTCCAATCGCCATCGTCCTCCAATCGCCATCGTCCTCCAATCGCCATCGTCCTCCAATCGCCATCGTCCTCCAATCGCCATCGTCCTCCAATCGCCATCGTCCTCCAATCGCCATCGTCCTCCAATCGCCATCGTCCTCCAATCGCCATCGTCCTCCAATCGCCATCGTCCTCCAATCGCCATCGTCCTCATATCACCATCGTCCTCATATCACCATCGTAATCATATCATCGTTGTCATATCGCCATCGTTCTCATAACGCCATCGTGATCATATCGCCTTAGGCATCTACTGAAAAGTAGTCTGTTACCTGGTCCTGTCCCACCTGACGAATTTTCTCTCCGTAGACTCAAGTGGCGCCCCATAATTCTTACGCCATTTGTTCTTTGGCTTAAAGCGGCTAGTAGGTGGGGGTCATCTCTACCACGTAGTATTTTCATCTGTCTACAAACTATAAATAGTGAGAATACAATTAGTCACATTTCTTAGAATATTTCGTGAGTGTGGTGGTGATTCATATCGATAGTATCCTTTACTGATGTGAAAAATACCATAAATCTCATCTCCGCGTTCTAGTTTACGATCTCTTCCTTACGTCTAATTGTTCAAACTTCATTCAATTTAGCAAGGTTTGTAGACTGTCACCGTTGTAGTAGCGTACTTGAAGCCGCAGTAACACATAACGTACAGGAAGTCAGGGGCGGATCTAGCCGATGATTTTTGGGGGAGGCACCGTAAATTTTTATTAAATAATAAACATATTTGTTATTACATTGCATATTATTTATGTACTGTATATATGATGCAGTATTTGAAGAAAACTGAAAAATGAACTTACTATCGGTAACAGGGTCACTTGACGTTGTTACTCTCTGTTTTAACAATTATTTATTTGAACCCATTATTGGGAAAATTGTTTTACTAAGAAAGAATGAAAAGTTTTTTTCTCCCATATTGAGAAAACATTTTTAGGGACTCATATGTTTGCAATAATTGTATTTGGATTATTCACGAATGTGTTCGACCTTCTGGTCGTATTTAACTCCCTGCTTGATGCCCTCCGACACAACTGAGATCCTAACGACAGAAAGGCAGATAGCGGCAGATAGCGGCAGCCCGCGGCAACAGGAATGACGATTCCAAAAAAAAGGTGTTCAGCAGTGGGTGTCTTCACTGGCGGCATCATTCTCTAAAGAGAGCATGCAAACGTTGATTTCCCGCTATGAATGTCTGAACTATGGTGGCAAATAGGTAGAAAAATGGTTTAAGAAATAATCTTTCATATAAATATAAATTTGCTTTCGAAAAAAAGTGTTTTTTTCCAAAATTGTACTTACTTTCCGGACACATCCCGTATTTACTATTTGTTTTAATAAATTTAATTTTTAATCTTGTGATGCGTGTTTTAATATTCGTGGTTGATTTTACTTAAATAAATTTTCTGTATCTGAATAATTATGCATGATATTTAACAAGAAAATTATTATCGTTTCCAGTATTATGTGCTGTCTACACCATCTTGAACATAGATAACGCAGATTAACTGACACACGTGTCTTCAACTCCCACATACCACAGAATGCACTCCCACATAAATGTCGGTGAAACAGGGCGACAGGAAACAAGATCTGAACTTCTCTTTTTTAGATATGAAGATGGCTGCTAAGGAGTACCCGGAATTGGGGCAGCACGTGACCTAGGGACTCGAACAAAAATAAAATTTAAAAAAAATCGGCCAATTCGTCATTTGTCAGTTTTCTAAAACAAAATTAGACTTTTTTACGTACGAACGGAGACAATTCTCAGTAAAAAGAAAGTGTTTTCGGATATCCAATATGGTTTTAGCAAATCAAAATCTAAATAACTGCCACATTTTCTCTTCTTAAAAATGTTGCATCTGTGGAAAAAAGAGAAACACCTATTGGAATATGTTTAGACCTCCAACAGCATTTAACGTAATTCATCATAACATTTTACTCTCAAAATTACCTCTCCTATTATTGCTCTCGAATGATTATGTTCATACATTTACAAATTCAGAGGGAACAAAAACCAAATTGGAATGATGGAACATATTTACTCATCATTTCGACCCATTCCCAATTGCACTCGGTGTCCCTCAGGGTTCGACTATGATCTTATTCTTTTCCCAAATTGCGTAAAAGATTTGTCCTCTTAGATTCGCCACAGAAGATCAATTCTCTTTGCTGATGGTACGAATAGTCTTCGCAGTAAATACTGTAAATAGCACAATCAGATATTTCAAATTTGTTTCTTAACAACCAGTTAATGGTAAACGAATGGAAAATGGTTTCAATGTACTTTCCATTTCAAATAAACCACTATCCATTAACAGCATGGAATGGAAATATAGTTATTCAGCTGGAAATATAGTTATTCAAATAATAGTTTTAATTGTCATTCAAATAAATGTTCTCTCTTGATGTCTATTCCTTCACGTTGACACCATAAGTGATAATAGACAAAATGTGTAGATGATTTGCTTTTGCAAATAATTTTTATTATGATCTCAGAACTCAAAACATTGAAGCTTTGGTTAAGTTTATCCATGGGTTGAATATGGAATCAAGACTCACCACCTCTGTTTTTTTATCCGTCGGTCAACGCTATTTTAACCATAACTGGAGCTTTTCTGGCTGTTAACTGTGTAACTATTAGTTGTTATAAAACACGTTCTTTATGGAAATCAAGGAGTGTTTAGAGTTGTTAGAAATGGAATATTTCTTTCCTTGCATTTCGAAAAGAAGAATAAGAGACGGGGTTGACAACTACTTAATGTTCAACGAAAAACAACTGAAATGATTGATTGTTAGTGATTCCGGGCGCGTCAAATAATGAGCTCAGTCCTGTAAGTATCGTGCGTGGTTTTTCATCGGGAGGTGGCGGTGATCTTCCCGCGCTGCATGGCCATATCCGACGCCGACTTACCGTCGACTAGCGGTGTTTCCCCAACCAGATATCTCCCACCAACGTGGTATCGACCCAGCCGGCAGAACCTCTGAGGCCTCGACCGGTCTCCCGGCATGTGTGGTAATGTAGAGCATGTTAGTGTAAGTGTGTGTGTGTGTGTGAGTGTGTGTCTATGTGTAAGGGATGAGGATAAGACAAAGAAGAAGGAAAGACCACGCGCGGTCTGTGGCCCGTTTGTTTAGGTACTGCTCAGACATTCGCCTTTTGTTGACCGGAGAAACCACGGAAAATTGCGGATCAGAACAGCCGGCCGCTAGAATTATCCTCTAGACAGCTGACAAGCTGACGAAAATCCTCCAGCCGTCAGAATTCGAACCAAGGATCCTCCAGTCAGAGGAACTGCAGTGATATCAGTTGATGCACTGAGCTACCTCTCCCGGTATGAACAACTTAAAACAAGATTCCATCTTTTAAAAGAATGTAATGCACATTATATGACATTGTGGGAATCTCTCTACAAATCACAGACAAGAGCGCAATTATTAACTGGTTTATTTAAAAAAAATGTTTACAGGCAATTATTGAACTTATATATGTTCAGCTCTGGTAAACGGACCTCAGATCGCATGAGCAATCCGTAACTATAGTGCGATTTTTCTAACTCTGTCCCTCAGGCTCCTATGGCCGCGATGGAATATCGCACTGCATTTCGCGTCTTTCTCGGTCTTGCCGGTAGAAGTCGCATGATCGCAAGCTCGCAAGCAGAGCTTGATACTGTCGCGATCATGCAAAATCTAGCGGCACAACTGAGAAAGATGCAAACTACCGTGACATATTCCATTGCGAAGATGGGCCTTGAGGGGCAAAGTTAGAAAAATCGCGGCATACTTGCAATTAATTGCCTGACTCTTGGCCCTCGCCACTTTCCGAAGTCTTACGCACACCGTTCTACCACGTGACCAGTCACAAGTGGAAGTGATACTCCACTACGGTAGATCGTAGGAAGTGATACTCCATCTCGATAGACGGGTTACCACACGAGAATCGCTTGTCAACGCATCGCTCTGGGTGCTCGTTTTGCGCATCCGCACGAAGTCGTCCACACACCTCAAGTCCCACTTCCGCGATTCGCCTCCTGAGTTATATACTTTCAACCCATGTGGTTCTCGACGTCATATTCGCGTTCGCGCGCCACCAACGTCACATGGTTCTGGCTGCTACTAATTCCTAGAAATTTCCAAAATACTTTTGGAATAGAATATAAAAGAGAAAAGAAGTTAACTTCCACAAAACAAATTTATTGACGAGCTATTCGTCAGTTACATTCATGTTTCAAAGTATTTCCACTTCATAATCAGTGTATTTACATAAATGTAAAGGACAACTGAAAAAAATCAATATAAAACACATTAATTTATTTGTATTTTTCCAGTTTTTTGTATTGTTTTTGTTTATGTTGTATTTTTCTAGTTCTTTTACATTTCTGTAGATACACTGATTACGAAGTGAAAATACTTCGAAACATATCTGTAACTGACGAATAGCTCGTCAATAAATTTGTTTTGTGGAAGATTACTTCTTTCCTCTTTTATATTCTATAATGGAGTTCTACAATATTTCTGCGGAAACCATTGAGTTTACTTTTGGAATGTTCTACCTTTGCCTTTCTGGCTTTTCCAGCCCCCACCCACTTGCGACATCCTAACAGCGTCTGCCAAAGCCCTAATCCCACGAGCAGACTTCCGGCCAGTGGCGAGGTCCGTTTGCAATACCATGAGTTCTATGAGTATTAAGGAGATTTTAGAGATCAAGGTATTAGCTCCACATACCATATTTCAGCAGGACAATGCTCGACCTCATGTGGCGAGAAATATGCAAGCTTTCTGCGAAGAACGACCGGTACCGCTGCTTCCCTGGCCCGCACCTTCTCCTGACATGTCATCCATCGAGCATGTCTGCTGGCCATCGGTCAGCAACTTGTTCGTTCTGGTCCTCCTGCAGCCAACGTCGATCGTTTGTGGTCACTCATAGAAACCGCGTGGCAGTATGTTACCCAACAGCATATCCAGACTTTCTTTGAATCCATGCCACATCTAGATTCTCTGATGGCAGCGCCGTACTAAATTCTCAAGGTCAAAATACAGGTTCTACAGTTCTGAAATTCTAATCATTTGTATATTGTGATATTCCTAATCTGTGGAATAGATTTCATTGTAATAGTATGTTTACTTCTTAGTGATGGAATTTTCACAAATATCAGGGTATCTCCCAGGACAATGCGACAAATACATCAAACCATACATTTTCAATGAATTTGTTACAAATAAGAATACATTTCTGAAATCTGGCGATGTTTTAATTAAGGCGACCCTTAAACTTGATTTTGCACTCCTGAACCTAATTTTTAGGTGTACTAAGAGTAGAACATTGTTTCCAGAAAGGGGAAAAAGTTCATGCGATAAAAATGTTTTTGATTATACTTGTTGGTAATGTCAACATTTGAGTGGCAATGTATGTAAATCAGTTTTATTTGTGTGTAAATCAGTTTTATTTGTATGTCATCTAGAAACAAGTTAAGCTGGATTTACGTTTTTACACTTCTACAAGGTTGATAATATCAGTGTAAGATTTCAGTGGGATTAGTGAGGAAACAGCTTCTGCAGTAATTTATGAAGTGACGTTGGCAATTTTCTCATTATGAAACGACTGCATAAAATGGCATGGTATTACGTAGTGGCAAAATTACCTACTCCTACACCGGCTGTAGTAAACCTAAACAAGGAGTTCCACTAACTATGGGCCACCTCCATAACTTCTAAACGGTTCATGATATCGAAATGCAGTTTCCGTTCGACAACGTGTAATCATGGGGCAAGTAATATGCTATAGAGATATTGTTTGAAATATCTTTAGTTTTCGAGAAATTTAATCTTTGAATTTTTAAATGGAACTAAATTTTTGTCATTCAAAAGATACAGTTCGGCGCCCAAAATTAATATTTGTTTCATATATAATTTATAAGTCGACACTAGATATCTCATTCACCATCTCAACAGCAGTAGCAGAAGAGTTTGGAGAAAATATAAGTATCAAAATAACGTGTAATTCACGATACCGCCGCTAGAAGACTAGTTTATGTAACAATAATCGACAGAGAAAGACTGACGATGCAATAGCGATAGGCGGCTGTTTCTCCTGCATGAAACGAAAAGTCTAGTTGTGACTCAAACACGTTTTCGACAAAAATTTGACACAGGGAAAATTTGACATTTGGAACGGAACCATCCATAGAATGCACAGTCAATTTGGATTTCTTACTCTAGCGTTTCGACATATGGATCATTTCACTCAGGTTTTCATGTCACTTCAAAGAAGGACAATTTTGGTTCCCCAATAGTCCAGATGTCAACCCATGTGACTTCTATCTTTGGTGGAACCTGAAGAAAAAAACAAAATGCTCAGATGAGTTAATTGAGCTCAGAAGAATTATTCTTCAGGCATCACAGAAAATTTGTGTCGTAGGATTACCGCTAACGTCAGGTTTGTTTGCAGGCAGTTATCAATCGTAATGGTGGACATTTTGAGTATGTGCTGCGTTAGAACAATTATCTAAAGAGTGTCCATTGTAGTATATGATCCTTTGAGTTTGTATTGACAATAATTTCTGATGTAACAACAAAATGGAGACTTGTTTCGTGCTGCTGAGTCGTCAGTCTTCATTTGTCGGCCATTGTATATAAACTAGTCTCCTAGCGGTCTCCTACGGTTTCGTAAATTATGCGTTATTTCGCAACTCATTTGTTTCACCAAGCTGTACTGCTACTGCAGTTGAGATTCTCAACGGGGTACCTGCGACTCATACATTATGTAAGAAACAAGTGGTGGCTCATTTCGTGTGCCACTCTGTAGATCAGTGGTGTCAAGGTCTTCTACTCGCGGCAGTGGCACGCGTCGTGGCATTATACCATGCTGCGAGCTTCTCTGCGCAACTAGCGTGGGGAAAGGGAACTATTAGTAACCCCGCCGTTTTACTATAGGGATAGCTAACACAGGCGGCCAAGTCTCTCGCATTTCCATAACATGATATACATAACTTTTTTGGTCCAAAGCACCTCTGACGGACAAGGAAAATAATAGTAAAATAATATAAAATGATTAATTACTTTTAACAATAAATTATACAAACGAATAGTAGATTTGTTACAGTGTAATTCACTACTACTATTATTATATACTATTTATTCCTTTTCCTACATAAACGAAGAGTTTTTACTGTTTTCATACTTTTAAACATTATTGCTAAAATCTGTATAAATGCTATCTGGACCCAATTTTCAACCCGTTTTTCATTGAGTAGTCGTATAAATGTATATAATAAAATTTTCTTTACCTATGGACAAATAAATAAAGTTTTGATCATCTTCAATAATGTCAGATATATACCAGTTTTCTTTTCGACATAAATAAATAAACAATATACATTTGGTGGAATATTATTATTTCACACCTAGAACATGTTCCGTTAGATTCATACTCAAAAAACCGTCTTAAAATCACAAAATAAATAGTTATTTAACTTAACATCCTATGCCAGTGATGTCAAGGTCTTCTCCTGGTGGCAGTGGCACGCATCGAGGCTCCGTAGCATGCCACGAGCTTCTCCGAGCAACTAGCGTCGGGAAAGGAAACTTTTAGCAAACCCGCCGTTTTACTATAGGGATTGCGTTGTCTCTGGTGGCGGGGTAATGAACTCCGTGGAGGAGTGATTTCGTCGGGGCACCCGTGCCACGGACTCCCGCTCGTGGCATCGACCTTGACAACACTGCTGTAGATCATAAAAAGGAGAATGCAATGATGTGACATATATTAATGTTTTGATAATATTTTGAGCAAGAATAAAATTATACTTTCTAACATGTGATTTTAAATTAAACTAGGAATATTTCCTATAGCAGCCCTTTCAACTCCCGTTTTTGGGGTAGGTGGCCTTCGCAATCTCTACCTGCAACAGTGCCGGCGCCGCGAAGATCACCGTCCCAAAAGGTGACAGTTGCAAGGACTGTTACAATATTGTACGTTTAATTTAAATTCACACGTGAGAAATCTAATTTTACATTGAAATTACTATATAATATTAACATATGATTCATCAGAATATTCCTCCTTTGAGATCTATCAATTGACGGCGAGAAAAATACATAATGTCGAATTAAAAAAGTCGAAATTGATTAAATTTCTAGAAATCCAAAAATATTTCAAAGAATATCTCTCCAGCGCATTACTTGCCCCATCATTCTTATGAGGTTGGCCCATAGTTGGTGAGATATTCTCTATAATGAAGCGCGCATTCGCACATGGAATGTTGTGGAGTGGAAGAACGGTGTCTGGAATTGTCGCTTTCTAGTCGCTGATTGGAAATGCGCTTGAAATTGCATAGAATTCAAGCACATATTTTAGATCCTGCAATATTCGATAATTTGCAATAGAAATTGGAGACGATTCTCGTGGTGGTGATGATGATAATGATGATGATGTGTTTGTTCCACCTGCAGGTAATGGGGAAGTGAATAAAATGACATTACTGCTAAGGGATTATTATTCTAGATGATAAAATAATAAATATTGTATTTGTATCAACTTCAAACTATTTATTGCATAATAATTTATTTACAACTTAAATTGCAAGTCTATTTTATAATTTTCTATTGATAATGTTCTTAATTCCTTTTTAAAATTTCCATTTCCAGTTTGTGTTCGCTGCTATTATCCCTTGATTCTAGTATTTATATATCTGCATCATCACCGTTATCCGCATATTTGGGGGGGGAGAGTTCTATTGTTATATTTGTCTTTACTTTTCATTTAGATGAACTATTTTGTTGTAAAGAAGATGGTTTCCACGAGTCCCATTTTATTTAGTTCTTTTCGTTCCTCATTCACAAAAATAATCTCTTGTCCCTGCTGCATCTGTAGATTCACCGATGTATTTAAGTTCATTGCAGTCAGTGATAGAACCGCACTGGTAGTTTCAGTACATACATTTTTTTCTTTTTGAACATTCTGTTGAAAGTCAATACTATTATAATCAATGTCACAGTCTCTAAGACTTGGAAGGCTACCAACACTGAGTAATATCCTATCCTAAATATATCCTGTCTTCATAGGCTGTAGCTGTACAGAAACAGATTTTCTTCTGGTTACTTTCTTCGTCAGGTTCTATTTGTTTTTCAAACCTTTATGCTTTTCTCAGTTGCTAACTAAACGTTAAATTTTTCTCCATCTGACTCCATGCCATAATGAAAAGTTATATTATAAAATAATTGAGGCTAAGCTAAATTGCAAAGCTAAATGTGTTAAGTACTGAAATTTTCGAAATGAACATTTTGACATCTAAACATAATATAAATTGGCGCCAATACGCAGTTAAAAGAGCGATGTTCCAAACACCTCCCAAGTAGTTATAAATCTAATACCTGGTGAAGGCTCGGGTTGTATGTCAAGACTAGTATGCTTTTCTAAAAGATCTATGTGCCTTGCAGCCTAATTTAGTTATCTTTCGTGAAACTAACTTTATTAATATTTCCACATCATTGTTCCAAAAATTTGTTTCCTTTATTTTAATCCATGAACAAAAAATATATCAATAACACCGCAATTACAAAGACCATACCAAATTACAACTTGACACCTGGATATTACGATGATGATCAACATACACATTATTGACACTTGAAAAGCCAGAAATGAATATTCTTCTGGGCAACCTTGTTCTTTTCGTATCACAATTGGTGTAACTTCATTTAGGCCTTTATACCAAGTCTTCGTCTCAACAATTATCATATGACAATATGCAACACAAATTATGAAAATACAATGTCATGTTATGTCGCTATGTTAAATATAATCTTGCATTTCATATTTTCTCATACCATTTATCCTATTATTTCACAATTGATGAAATACTCCACTTAGCCATTTAGGCTCATTTACCAAGGACTCAGCTGAACAACATTAAACAGAATCGTCAATATGAGTTCAAACACATTTTACTAAACACCAATGTAAAAAGTATAAAATAATATCCTAATGAACTTTATAACATCGGTAAAACAGTAAATATCTCGGGACAAGAAACATGTGAGTTGCACCACATGTGAGGCCCCGGGAGCTCATATGTTGACGTGTTATCAACTCTGGTGTAATTCTAAAAATAAGCAACGTGGGCACGATAGTCAACATGGAAGGAAAGACTTCACTTCGGCTATTAAATCATCTCCCCCGTGGCGTCGCCGCAGTGTAAACTCAGGCGATTGACCCAATGGTGCGAATGAAAGGGTAAAAAACATAATAAACGTCCCTCAATGGTACGACAGGGTTTTTAGCTGTTTTTGACGATTGGGGCGTTAAATGAACTCTGTCGATTTTATGATATTTCGTAGCGATACGAAATTCATTGGCGTACACGTGTCGTAGCCATTAACTCCAGATTTTCTATTTTGTTGCCCTATGTAGTATAGTTGGTTCAGCCATGGAAACAAATATTTTGACACACATGGTAAACCAAATTGAAGGCGTCGTCTTGAGTAACCTGCACAAGAGATTCGCATGACACAAACGTTGGCATCAAACGTTAAGGGAGCATTTTCCAGTCTCACATAGTCAGTTATTTTAAGTTGCTAGAGCTTAGGGAAAGTGCCCTTCAAAACTTCTATTCAAAGAAATATTATTTACAGCAATTATTCTTCGATTAAAAGGGCTATTGCCAAATTAATTGAAATTGTGATAAAAATTAACGGAGAGGACACTAGGTGACTATGGGCTCAAAGATGGTTGTCGACGTACATAGCTTGACGTTTAATTTTTCTCAAATGCTCTGCGATATTCGTACAATTTTTCAACATTGATTTTCGTGATTTTTTGCGAAACATTAAATCACTCGTGAAAATTATTGACGCCCTTTGGTTCAGTAATCACTGGACTGACACTTTCGAGGTATTATCAGCTGGCGTTTCAGTTTATTTCGCTGACAGAATAATACGAAAACCTCGGAGCAATAACATGCTATGACACAATACGTTTTGTGAAAACGGAGAGTAAAGATTTAGCCATTTCATTCTACACATTGGGATAAAGGACATTAATTTATGAATTACACTGCCATCTTGCGGCGAATCTTTAAAACAAAAACCCAAAATCTAGATACATGTATGTGGTATCGAAAAACAATAGTGTCTCAATTTCTACGGAAATGTGGCATAGCATGGTATTGCCCCAAGATCTTCAACATGTTTCGCGACACGATGAGCCGTGTTGCGCGATCTTGATGGTCAACTGTTTCGGACCAGTCCAAATAATAGATATAGATATAAGGTTTATTGTACAATTGGGCTAATGTTGCCCGGTGGCAGAAAACAGAAACATTAAAGTACATTTACAATTACAAAACACAATCAACAATATACAACAAATATATAAAAAATTATTATAAAAAACAAATTATTTTCGTCATTACCTAGAATATCCAAGTGCATTTATATACATATACAACAAATAATACATATATACTAACATTTAAGTAAATAAACTTACTTACATATTACACCAACATTCATACATACAAACATACACGCTTACATACATATCATACAAAGACATAGGAACACTGGCATACACACCATCCTGCACTTGACTCACAATCATATTCAGACAAATATGGATAAACATTTTTACCTACAACAAAATAATATACAATATTTATAATAATTTGTACATTTCTAACACGTAACAAGCTCGTTAACAAATCAATACCAACTTTTGTCAGCCTATAAAAGCCTGTAAAAGACGCTTTAGTTTAGCGAAATAAACAGAACGAAATTAAATCACTTCACTGCACTGCACTTCACTTCACCTCATAACACTTTACCTAAATACTAATAGGTCAATACTTTTTAGTAGACTACCCATAATCGCACCTTTCACTTCACTTCACTACACGTTTTCACCCTATTAATTAATTTCCTATATTTTTTTCTAAAACCACGCACTGAGCAAGGAAAGGGCTCAAAACCTGCCGCACGTAAATCGTTCCAATCTACGATTGTTCTGTTTACAAAGGAGAATTTGCCTACGTCCGTTCTTTGCATTCTCGCTCTAATATTATATTTATGATCAAATCTTCCCCGTATTTCCTGCCATGCAGAGCCACCAGTGCTAATGATAATCGGCGCGCGAGGGCTGGGGGCATGGGCCTCTGGCGCCAGAGTGCAGGGTCAACGTCCTCTGCGCTGCCTCGTTGTTGCAGGGCGTTGCACCCGAGCCCTCCCCCCGGCCTGCGCCGCGGTGGCCATCCGCACCTCCTCACGTCCCGCTTCGAAGCCGCGGCGCGCCGCGCGCCGCTCCCCTTCCGCCCGCCCGCCCAACTTGGCTCGCGGGTCACGCCCACCCGCCCCGCCGCTGCGCTCCACTCCATCCCGCTGGGGCCGCTCTACTCGCCTCACCCAGCTTCGCTCCCCGCCTCGCCTCGTCTTCCTCACCCTCCCCACCTCGCTCTGAGCAACGCCCGCCCACCACTCCGCTCCCCTTCATCCCGCTTGGGTCGCGTTACCCCGTCTCGCTCCGCTTCACACGGCTCCGCTCCCGCCTTGTCCCCGTCCCGACCTGCCTGGTCTTTCGTACCCTTCCCGTTTCGCTTTTCTCTCCCCGCTCCCTCCCCGCACCACCCCCGCTCCGCACCACCCCACTCCGCTCCCTCTCATCCCGCTTTGGTTGCCTTCCCCCGCCCCGCTTCGCTTTACCCAGCTCCGCTCCCCGCCTCGCCTTCCTCACCCTTCCCACCTCGCTCTGAACAGCTCGCCCCCGCCCGCCCACCACTCCGCTCCGTTTCATCCCGCTTTGGTCGCCCTACCCCGCCTCGCTCCACCTCACACGGCTCCGCTCCCGCCTGGTCCCCGGTCCCGCCCCGCCTCGTCTTTCTCACCCTTCCCGTCTCGCTTCGCTCTACCTGCCCGTCCCCGCCTCTCCCTGAGCAATCCCGCTCGGTCACGTACCATCATCCTCTGCCCGCCATGCCTTCGCCCGGCATCGCCCCGCCCCGCCTCCCCTCGCCACGCCTCGTCTCGCCCCGCCCTCCCTCGCTTCCCCCTCCCTCGCTTTGCCCCACCTCGCTTCACCCCGCCTCCCCGCGCCCCGCCCCGCCTCCCCTCGCCCCGCCCCGCTCCGCCTCGCCTCGCGGCGCCCTACCTCGCTTCGCCCTACCTCGCTTCGTCATACCTCGCTTCGCCCTACCTCGCTTCGCCGTACCTCGCTTCGCCCTACCTCGCTTCGCCCTACCTCGCTTCGCCCTACCTCGCTTCGCCCTACCTCGCTTCGCCCTACCTCGCTTCGCCCTACCTCGCTTCGCCCTACCTCGCTTCGCCCTACCTCGCTTCGCCCTACCTCGCTTCGCCCTACCTCGCTTCGCCCTACCTCGCTTCGCCCTACCTCGCTTCGTCCTACCTCGCTTCGTCCTACCTCGCTTCGCCCTACCTCGCTTCGCCCTACCTCGCTTCGCCCTACCTCGCTTCGCCCTACCTCGCTTCGCCCTACCTCGCTTCGCCCTACCTCGCTTCGCCCTACCTCGCTTCGTCCTACCTCGCTTCGTCCTACCTCGCTTCGTCCTACCTCGCTTCGTCCTACCTCGCTTCGTCCTACCTCGCTTCGCCAGAACCGTCCAGCTCCCATGTTCTCCGCCTTTTCTTCCTCGCCTCGCTCGGTCCGCTCCTTCCTCCGCTTTGCTCCACAGTCCGCTTCTTCCTTCCCCGCGTCGCTGGGATCCGTTCCTCCTCGCCACGCTCCACTCCACTCCGCTCCGCTCCGCTCCATCGCCCGAAGGAAACCACAAAAAGGCTGCAGGAAACACCGCAAGGTTAGAAGAGCGCCAATCGTAAGCGGGTGTGTGGGGGAGAGCATCGTAGCGGTTCCGCATCTGTGCGCTTGCAGCCTTTTGTCTCGCGGGCATCAGTCGCCGACGCGACCTGAGGAACCCTCGGTGTTGCCGATATTCGCGGCACAGTGCCACGCTTTCTCCGGCCGCACGCACGACACTCCACCAGTTTCACGCACTAGTTTCAAACCACCGGTCCTGCCGAAATATTGGCGCCATATACCTGACACGATATTGGCAAATTGGATCCTTGGCTCTGGCTCTCCTGACCATTAGCTTATACGAGGTCCGGTAATTAAAATCGCCATTACGGAATTGTGTTGCAGGGAGATCAGCGTTTTAAAAGTAGCAGAAGCGGATTTCGTATTTCAGAAGGGAACAGGACAATTGCGGTTCGGGGCCACATAATTTGTTTCAAGAAAAAGACACTGTTTTAGAATGTCAGTCGTACTACAAGGGAGGGATGCATTTCATACCTTTCAAGATCACCAGCACAACTTTAAAATTTCTAAAACTAAGGTTGTATTTAACTCTTACCGGTAGTAGAGGAGTGTTAAGGTAGCGCCTTACGGCTTGAGAATAATACTGGTGATTGGAAGGTTTCTCGGGTTCGATCCCCATTTGGGTGATCAATTAGCGACGGTGACTTTGTGGCGTCTGCTGGCTGACTGCTCTGATTAAAGTTTTCCGTAGTTTTCCCTTATCACATCCAAAGAGAGTTAGCTCGGGACATCAACTGATTTAACTGTGACTCTAACCGATGTCCTATGTTCGAGTCTCGACAGAGGCAGGATTTTCGAAATAATATTGTCAACTATGTAGAGTTCAGTCGCTGTCTGGAGAAGAATTCTTGCGGCCGGCTGCTCTGAACTTTTCTGCGGTTTCTCCGATCAAGACCACGCGAATGCCGGAGCAGGGCCCAAAAAAAGAGGCCACGGACCGCGCGCGATCTTTCCTCCTCTTCCTTGTCCCATTCTCACCCCTAACCCACGCACACTTACACCAACATACACTACACTAATCATACATCCCTGGAGACCGGTCGGGAGCTTAAAGATTGTCCCGACTGGGGCGGTGCCCCACTGGAGATACTTGGTTGGGAAAACCTCACTAGCCCGGCAGTAAGCGCGCGGGGTGCCCGAGTCACCCCAGCATTGTTTCAGAGCTCACTATACTTCTAGTTTTATTTATAATCTTGTGAGCTTCTCAATACCTTTCGAGGACAGCTTTGTGAACATATCTCCACCCTTCTCTTTCAACCACTTCCTGTCCTTTCGTGAAAATTTCGTGGCAAAGGCGATGGCGCGCTGCGTGGGGGCCACCGAGTCACCTCGCGCAACCTTTGTTATCGTTTCCTGCCACGCTGTTCACAGTACATCTCCGGCAGAACGGGGCACAGAGAGAGGTTTATTTTCAAATATTCACCATGGTAAGTGCTTTTGTACGATAATATTTTTTTTATAACAAATAATTTAATGATATGATTATCATATATTTATATTATTGTGATATTTGTTTGTATATTTGTATTATTTATTTATATTGTAATGTATATTGTACTCTATAGTATGTTTACATCATATTATTATATTCTTATAATTTTGACTTTTTTTAGGTGCAGAAGAGATTGTATCCTCTACGCGATGAAGAGAAAATTCTTGAGCTCCCTCTTTGTGAAAGTTGTTTGCAAAAAGAACATTGTTAAAAGTTAACATTTTATTTGTACTTGTTTACAAAATATGTATAAATACATGGAAATAAACACGTATTTACTAAAGAAATAAAATAGTTACTGTGGGGCGACTGAGGCACCCCGCGCGCCTCAATTTGTTACAAAACTTGGCGCGCCTACTGCCAGGCTAGCCGAAGGTAGGTTGACGCCGGGAGACCACCGCCACATCCCGAGGAAAAACCATGTACTACACTTACTGAACTTACTACACTTACTTAATGTCTTTAGCAGTGATGTCGTAGGATTTCGCGGTCGAATCCACGACCTTGTCTATCCGGGTGACGCCGCGTCGCAGGCTGAGTTGCCGACGTTTCGATCGTCACGTTTCGATCTTCTTCAGGGCTGTATGCATACAGCCAATTCACCCGGACAGCCAAGATCAATATCTTTAGCAGTTGACGTGCCCGGAATCGCCGACAACCAGCCATCCAAAGAATGCCAGAGCGTCGCCTCAGAACACAGACATGGACCGCCTGCGAGCATCCTATTCCCATTCTCTGTCCATTCTCTACTCGGGATAGGGCTGACCAATGGTGAATGACCCATCACCCAATAATCAAGGAAAAAATCCGTCTTGTGTCAGAGAAGGCCATGGCGCATCTATAACTCCTGAACCATAAAGTGAAGAAGGAGGAGGAGGAGGTTATATTTCAATGTTTCGCAGCGGTGTTTGCGTTGACACTTAGCGGATTGTTGCTGGAGGAAAGCATTCTTGTTTGAACTTGAGAGCGGTACTGTCGTGAAACTGAATGAGAGGGACTAAGGTCCGATTAATATAATTTGGTGATTGACAGTTGTGCTTCTGAAACAGTATCATCATACAATATGAGTCTATGGTTTGATTTTTTAATAAGTATGTATTTCAAGTTATTTTCGCGTCCCGGGAACACGTGTTCAGTGGTACAGAACAAGTCACTGTCGCTCCTTTCCATTCTCAACTGTCAATCACCAACTTCTTTCAATCGGACCTTGGAACAAGGGTTCCCAACGGGGTTGGTATCATCCCCCCTAGGGGCAACGAAACTTTGAACTCGGCCAGTGATGATCAAGGGGTCGTTTGGGGTTCTGTAGCTGGATATGTATCGGCAATTGATAGCTATATTCAAGATACCCACGATTACAAAAATTATTAATGAACTTGGTAATTAATTATTCCCTGATATAAAGTGACACAACCTATAATAAATTACAGATTCGCTCCTCTTCTTTCGTATCCGTCGTTCGTCTTTAGGATCCGGAGCGTTGCTAGAGTGAATCAACCGGTGCATCGCAACCGGTGCATAGCACGGGTCCCCCTCAGTTACGAGGATAACTAGAGGCAGTATTTTTATGTAATCACATAATTTTTGTCGTTCTACTTACCGTCCTCAAAGTAATAATCTTGACGAATCGTCACCTTCCTAACACAGTATCCAAGTTTTTCGTTACATAGTTTTACATATTTAGTACTACATTACATATTTTACATATTTAGCTATTTTTACAAAATATTTTTTTACTTCTTCAATTTTATTACACATTTTTTCACTAAAAAGGTATTTTGTTTAATCAGCATTTTTCTCCACATTGTTACTGCGTGCTGTGTGAAGACACGGTGGGATGTCCTCACAGTCCGGCGCGCCTACTCGTTATCTTAGTAGCAGGGGGTGCGCTTCAGCGACTAAGATCATTTTTAGTTTTAGATGTAAAAAATATCATTGGCGCAGTGTTTCGAATCCTTTAACCCTAATTTCCAAGAAACTTTGGCGATCGCCGACGTTTAACACTTCGATGAGAATGCTGCAGGCTGCAGTGATTGCTCGTCCATATCGCTAGTTGGTATGATGACTTCTATTGTGCCTAGTCTGGCTGCTAAACTAAACTAAGAAAAGTCTTGGTTAGCAATGGCCGAAATGTTTACTACTGACGGGGAAGATGTATGGTGCAAAATCTGCATCATCTTGTGCTCTCCTAATGGTATTAAAACGGTTGTATTATTTTTAAAATCTGTATAGGACAGATGTTATAAATGTAACTTCCTATTATGTAAATGTGTTTTTATAATTAGTGTATATTAATAATACATATTATATCCGATTCTACATATTTACTACATAATCTTGGTGTTTTCATTACATATTTTCGTACACATTTTGAAGTTGCATACCACATATTTTTTCGGTCTCTAGGGATAACTATACTATATCGCTTTTAAAAATGACTCCTGCGGACAGGTATTGGCAAAAAATAAAACAAGTCGAGCTGCATGCTTATTTTCTCCATCGCATCAGCCACATTCTTCTACTAGTTTTTCAGAACGAAAACTCTTAATAACACGTTTGTTGCGGATACAACTGCCCTGTTTCGACTTTCTGCACCAGGTCCATCCGACCTACGCAACTACTTTGGTGGACAACTCTGCTACACAACTACTTTGGATGATTAGAACACTCATTAAATTAGAACTATCTATTAACAAAAAACTGTTACAAAAGAAAAGACGGCGATATGCACTGGAGAAATGTTACGGGAAGTTAAAAAATGCTCAACGTTTTGTAAGCATTGCACAACAACGAAGATAAGAAACTCAGTTGCTCAGAAGCGGAAGTGTCTTCGATTTTGAAAAGTCTAGATATTTTATAGCAAAATATTGTTCTATGAAACGTATATTTAAGAGCATATTTAAGGGCGCTTATTTGTTATGATTATGTATGCTTTATACAGGCTGAGTCACGTAATTTTAACACCTCCTATAACTTTTGAACGGTTGAAGTTATTGCAATACAGTTTTCACGGAACTGTATGATGGAATATTGCTAATTAACACGTGTATTCATTTCTATTTATCACTTGTATTTTACGAGATACTTGAGGTAACTGTTTTTTCAAATGGAGCTATACATATTGTTTCAGTCTATCATGACGAGGAAAAAATACGAATCCAATGACGTACATATTGTCGTATGTTAGATAAGCATTTTTTTAAGTAATTTTGATTTTTTTTGCGATTTGTTATTAACGGATATTTTCAACGGAACAGTCCGCCACACAAGGCCACGCAGCACTACTAACAAACGCGGGCTGGTGAAGGGATCTTAATATTTGAAGATATGAAACATATTCCAAATATTCGCAAAACTATTGAAGTTGTATTACTTTCCATCCTTCCGCATTTTCACATGTTTTGTCTTTCTTTGAATAAAGGAATTAAAGGATTGAAAATAGGATTTGTCGTAAGTAGTATGTATTGGAATAAGATTGTTTCTATTCCTAAGTTATTCCTATATGCTCATTAACATCGAAATTGTTTGCTCAAAATAGGCAATATTCTTTGTGCTGACTTACATATTTATTCGTATTGTGCTTTGTTTCGAGATCCCATTAATATTTTGTGATATGAAATCCCATTAAATGGAGTTGAAGTAATAAATAATTTTATTAAAATACATATGACAAATCTCTTTTCAATCCTTGAATTCCTTCAATCAAAAAAGACAAAAAATCTGAAAATGCAGAAGGATGGAGAGCAGAGTTCAGGAATGAAACAGCAACAGTTTTGTGAAAATTTGGAATATGTTTCGTATCTCCAAATACTAATATCCTTTCCCTCCCCTTCACCGAGCGCGTGTTTGTTGGTGGAGCGCTGCGTGACCTTGTGTGGTGGACTGTTCCATTAAAAATATCTGTTAAACCTAGTCGTAAAAAATCAGAGTTACTCAGAATAATGCCTATCTATCATACGACAATATGTTTATCATTGGATTCGTTCTTTACGCTCATCATGGTGGACTGAAAAAAATATCTATAGTTCCATTTGAAAAAAAATTACCTCCAATATCTCGTAAAATACAAGTGATAAAATAGAAATGAATACACGTATCAATTAGCCCCAATCACTCATACACTTCCGTGAAAACTGCATTGCAATATCTTCAACCGTTCAAAAGTTACAGAAGGTGCTTAAGGTACGTGACTCACTCTGTATAATAGAGAACCTTGTAAGGAGGAAGATGGAGCAAAATATTCTTTTATTTTATTACTTAAATAAAAGGGATCGATAAAAGAAAGAGGTTCGAAATCTCTAAAGTAGAGCAACGAATAAATATAAAATTTCCACAAAACATGGCAAGAATAGGACTGAAATTCGGAAAGTAATAGTACGTGTAGGTGTATGCAGGGTGCAAATCGACAGGGGTGGATGCGTTCCTTGCTAGAAAGTTATACAGAGTCCATAAATTACGTCCATTGGACAAAAGATTGTGATCTATTACTATCAACAAACCCACTACCCCCAATCTGTACTCTATGTAAAGGAAATCATATGGCTACCTCAGATCAATGCAAATACTTCCCAAAAAGAAAGAAAATGCAACAACAATCTCAACTCAATAACCAATATCAAACTCTACAATCACAAAATATTTATGAAAATAAAACTCACTCACAAACATACAAACAACAAACACATATTAATCACAATCCACTACACACACCAATGACATTTAATAACAGACAAAACTTACCCACACCCACATATACTCAAACAGTTACACAAAACAATATTCAATCAAACATAACACAAATCTTGATGCAGATGTTACCAACAATAGTTAATAAAATAATAGCAACAATAATTCCTCAAATTCAAGGCATAGTATCATACCAAATATCAAATATAATAAGAAATGGATAAGCAGCCCAACTTAAAATCAATAACACTTCTAAATTGGAATGCAAATGGCTTATTAAATAAAAGAAACACAGTTATTCACTTCCTAAAAAATCATTCAATAACAATTGCATGCATAACAGAAAAAACAATTAGTACCAGGACAAACATTTAAAATACCAGGATATAATTGCTACAGAGGAGACAGAATATGTCAACATGGAATAGGAGGATTAGCCACCATAATCAAAAAGAAACTGGACCACTCATTAATTTCTATCCCAAAATTGAATAATCTTGAACTGATTGCAGTGAAAATAACGTTGGGAAATGAATACCTAAATATCGTATCAGCATATAAACCACCTAAAAAACAAATCAATATAAATTAACTAAAGCAAATATTACACAGTTCAGAACCTACCATCCTAATGGGTGATTTAAATAGCAAACATATCAACTGGGGGTGAAAGTAAACACACTAAATGGAAGAAAATTACTAAAAGCTTCAACAAATTTAAACTTCCAAATCATAGCACCAACAAATACAACTCACTACCCGAAAAATCGTAACGCACAACCAGATATCTTAGACATTGCCATCATGAAATACCTAACTCTATGCTCATTCTTTAGCTGAATTAGGCTCTGATCACTGTCCTGTAATACTCACTTCAGATATGTACTACATTAAAGCAGAATTGCCCCATAGTATAGATACAAAAACATAGATTGGATAAAATTCCAAACAAATGTTGATAACGCCCTTCCCATAAACCGATTCATGAAAAACAAAAAAAAATTGATTTTGCGGTAGATACCCTCACTAAAATTACCCAAAACGCAGCAAAAGAGGCAAATACTAATCCTAATCATAAACCTAAATTAATGCAGCAAACCATACCTATTAACATCGAAAAATTAATTCAAAAGAAACACAGAATACGACGGCAATGGCAACAATACAGAAGCCCAGATTTAAAGAAAGTGCTAAATAAACTAACATGCCAAGCAAAAACAGCACTAGATGAACACAGAATCCAACAATATAAAAATTACATTAAAAAAATAAACCCTAAAGACAACAACTTATGGCAGGTTACAAAACAAATATTGAAAGAACCACAATTATTCCTGAGTTAAAGAAATTAGATAAAAAGCTACGACAAAAGAAAAGTATGAAATATTAGCGGAACATTTTCAAGAAACTTTTGCTCTAAATCCAGCTTCAAATAATAACAACACAATTCAAATTATTAATAAAGAAATAATAACAGTTCCACATCCAGTAAAATATATATCTCCAAATGAAACATACCAAACAATTAAACACCTGCCTAGGAAAAAATCAGCTGAATAGACCAAATTCCAACCATAATTTTACAAAAACTAAATAAGAAAACTATAGGCTACTTAACAGCAATATTCAATTCAATGTTAAGAATAGGGTACTATCCACAAAATGGAAACATTCTATAATAATTCCAATACCAAAACCTGGTAAAAACCCAGCATTTACAGAAAACTATAGACCCATAAGCCTAATCCCTATAATAGCCAAAGTAATAGAAAAATGATTTCTAAAACGACTTCTGAAATACATAAATGAAATATCATACATACCGCTTTTCCAATTTGGATTTAAAGAAAAACACTCAACGACACACCAACTTTTAAGAATCACAGAACTAATATACAAAAGTTTTGAACAAAAAAAAGCATTCTCTAGCAGTTCTCTTGGACGTAACTCAAGCTTTCGACAGAGTTTGGCACGAGGGTTTGATATTTAAATTAAAAGAATGAGACGTACCCCATTAACTATTGAAAATAATACAAAGCTTCTTAAAAGACAGGGTTTTTTCAGTAAGAATAAATTCAACCTATTCTTCACAAAAATAAATCACAGCAGGAGTACCACAAGGTAGCCCATTATCTGCAACTTTGTTCAACATATTCACAGCTGACATCCCAACAACTCAAAACACCACAGTAGCATTATTTGCCGATGACTGTGCAATATTAACCTCCAACAAATGCCTGAATACTGCTATAGAAAATTTACAAGATGAATTTAACAAAGTAACACTATGGGCAGATAAATGGAAGATAAAATTAAATCCCAATAAATGTTTAGCAAAAATATTTACAACATGACCAATAACCACGAAACCCAAACCTCTAAAGCTATTTGATACAACACTTGATTTGTTACCAAAAAACATATAGATAAAATATCTTGGTGTATTAATGCATACCAGACTAACATGGACTAATCATATAAATAACAAAATTATACAAGCAAACAGAAGACTACATAAAACTATATCCGTTAATTAACAGAAAAAGCGCCCTCAAAACAGAATGTACATTAGTGCTTTACAAAGCAATAGTTCTTCCCATTATAATGTATGCATGCCCGATATGGTACAACACTGCTGCCAACTAATATAAAGAAAATACAAACCTTCCAAAACAAAATCCTTCGTATAGCTGTAAACGCCCCCTGGTTCATTAGAAACAGTCAATTACACTCAGAATTAAAAACAGAAACTATCCACCAAACAATGCTCAAACGTTCACATTCTTTTTTCACATATTTACATAATATACCAGCAACTGACTATTATAAACTTGGTCAATCAGCAACAACCTCCCGAATCAAAAACAGATTGCCATACGACACATATTTAATCCAATTTGCTGACCCCCCATAAATCTTTCAGAATTTGAACAAACAATACAAAAAAATCTGAAAAATAATAAACAATAATGAGGAACCTGTTGGGCTTCCCTTAATTCTACTTATTAAAGAATGAATGTATTATATGAATGTTATCCCTTGTTCCTTCGATGATTAAATTATACTGTCTGTTGGTTATTTACCTTTGTAAGTTTTGTGGTTTGAGTTGATTTAAATGAAAACAATCCCTGTAAAGCAATTATGCTTGCCTGTGGAATATAAAAAAAAATAAGAAAAAAAATAAATAAAAAATAAAAAAAAATAAATTACGTAACACTAAAGGGGAGAGAGAGGGGTCTGAGGCAGCGTTCCATGGGAGTAGGAGGGTATTAATTGTTACGTAACACTGATAACGTTTTTAATTAAATGTTAACTAATTAATTTGTTTTTAAAAACATAAACTAAAGTTATTTGTTGTAAATTGTTACAATAGATGGAAATATTTTTCCATTTTTTCCCAATTTTTTTTGACTCTGTAGGATTACGAAGAAAATTTTCAGAACTGATTCAATTGGTGCTGTAGACTCTCGCTCTTGCATCACCCACGACGGAGTGTGCATAGCTGATCAACCATTTCTCGTCCAAGCATTCTTCTTTCACTCACAACTTGTCCCAATTCTATTGTTAGGTGCAGCCCGCCAACTAAGATAAAATCCCTGATGTGACTGATAAACGTTTACATTTTTCATTAATTATAAGGCTATTTTTACAGATTTGGCGCCAAAATTTTGCGTACACCTAGAACACGGTCCAATGCAACCGATGGCGTCCGTATCTCATTTTTTTTCCAAAATGGCGCTTAGCCGGTTGATGCATAACACCGTCCGTTTATCCTGCCATCCGCATGGGTTGTGGGTGTAAGAAAAGCCATGTCGAGAGAATGACATTCCTTCCCTACTCCTCACATGCATTTGCCCTAAAGGGTTCTTGTTATGGAATTTTTCTCGCTTAGAATAGAGTCCGTGTGTGCTGTGCATAGGTGTAGATCTCGGATTTTGCGGCGTTTTCGATTGCTTGATTGATTAATTCGTGTTTCTGGACGCGTCAACTAATTTGGTCATTAGTCCCGTAAGTGTAGTGCGTGTTTTTCTCGGGAGTTGGCGATGATCTTTTCCCCGCCGGATGGCGAGATCTGGCGTCGATCTACCGTCGACTAGCGGCGTTTCCCCTCAACCAGGTTACTCCCATCAGCGGGGCACCGCCCCAACCGGGACAAGCTGTAAGCTCCCGACCGGTCTCCCGGCATGTGTGGTAGTGTAGTGCATGTTAGTGGGTGTGTAAGAGGAGAGGATAGGTCAAGGAAGAGGAAGGAAAGATCGCGCGCGGTCCGTGGCCCGTTTGTTAGGGTACTGCACCGGCATTCGCCTGGTGTTGATCGGAGAAACCACGGAAAATTACCGATCCGGCTAACAGCCGGCCGCTAGAATTCTCCTGCAGACAGCGACTGAATTCGACCTAGCTGACAAGCTAGAGTCGAAAATCCTGCCGCCGTCGGGACTCGAACCTAGGACCTCCCGGTCATAGGGATTACCGGCGTTTTTGAGATTTTACATTTTCTGTTGATATGCTTTCGATTTCAACATCCGCGAGAGTATCAGGGCCAGGGCCACCGCTGAGAAGCCAAACAAGGTCGACAAGAGATGACTCTTGCGTAAGTGAGAATGACAGGAATTCGCCGTCAAGAGATAGCGTGAGAACGAAGTTGAAAGTGTGAATCAGTTATCTTTGCAGGTGGTCCTTGAGTTCACTGATACGCAACTCTCAAGGAGCTGGATACTCGGATTGACATGTTTTACCAGTTTTACCAGTTTGTCAAGCACCTTTCAAAATCCCTACACACAAGTTTTTACGTGCTATGAAGCATTGCAAGTAGTTTTTGCGACAATTAGTATTAAAACCTTTCATGATCTTACCGCCGGTGGAAGAGCGGAAATCACTGCTCGCCGCTGCCTCGGTGGTTGTTACTCATACGCCGCGCTATCAGCCTGTCGGCACGGTCTCAGTTGCCTCGGTTGGCAGGCGGGGTGAAAAAAAGGGGTGTTAACATTGCAGGTTGAGAAGGACGAGTAGGACGAGAACACATGCATTTCGAATACATGTAATTCGATTGCAACTATTAAATGCGTACTGACATTATTGATTATATTTATGATAGGATTTAAGTATTACAATGTGGTTTAATTAATCATACAAGACGTATTAAATAATAAATAAATAACAAATCAGTAATTAAATAATAAACAGATACAATAAAGAAAAGTAAATAACAATTAAATAAAAAATAGTAAATAAATGTCACTTATGGGTTACGCACAAAATGCTCACAATGATATTTAACAAAAAATCTTCGTGCGCTTACTAACACTCTCCAAAGAACGTGTGTCTCTGTGTACATCTAACTAACAAGCCTTTGCCATGAACGAACGCTCTTGGAAATCGGTTGATAGACCGAACCGGTTGATACACGCCAGGTAACGTTCCTGGCGCTACCGAAGCAACGGTTCCCCCGCTGCGGGAAGCGCTAACCCTACTTCTAATATTCCATAGCGCTTCAAAACTTGTATATATAGGTTTTGGATGGTGTTCTTTCAGCTGGGGATATTTCTTCACAATCCGAGTATCCAGCATGGTGAGTTGGATATGAGCTCTCCCTCGGGAGTAGTGAGGGATGGCCACGCCTCCTGAGGTAAGCGACGCCATGATGTTCTTCTAAGTTATCGAGCTGTAATTGGCCACTCCATTGCATTAGCAGTGCACTGTATTATGGGACATATAATTTCGCGTACTGTATAGAAAAAAGTTATTTTTTCCGCTGGCTGTCTCAAATGAGGCAGTTTCCGCCCGCCTGAGGACGCAAGTCATTAGAGTCCCTATATACATAGAGTAGCGCATTCCATTGTTCCACCGATCCCGCCATTTTATGTCCAGTTGTCAGGAAAATTGGAATTGTGTAGTATTCTGTCTGTTGAGAACCATGAATCTACCTCAAACAATTATTAATATTCTTGAAAATTTTCCTAATGTCACCAATTGTTATAATTTCTTTTCAGTTTCTGCCTGGTGCCTGAGGGGGTAGATGGCTGAGTGGACATTAAATTGCAGCGAATATACTACTCTCTGTCTCTAGGGACCAAGGAGTCTACTGGAAGGAGATTCAACTCCGGTGTTGGCAGTGAATGGCAGCTCTCTTGACACATCTATACGCAGTTTGTGCTGTATTTATGTGAGAAATTTACAATAATTGATTTATTAATTATGATTATTATCATTATTGTCAAGGGCGTGTCTCGTTAATACTCGTAAATAAATATAGCTTCCCGCGGAAACGCTTGGCTTTGTTGCCATTGGCTGCTTTCATAGGTTACTTCGTGGTTCTTTCATTTGCCGCCTGATGTCGCTGATGCACAAGAAGCCTAGTTATGTTTTATTTTTTAAGTAGCTGCCGACGTTTTTGGTACATACCCCCACCACCAGAATTGAGTCTCCTTCCTGTAGATTTCGTGCTACACTGCGATTTTCGTAACTTTGTCCCTGCCAGAAGTCGGCTGTTCACGGTTTCATCCAATCGGGAGCTTGAACGTCACCATAGTGACGTCACTGTCGCAAAATATAAGCTCCTGATTGGATGGCAGCGAAACAGCTGATATCTGTCAGGGACAATGTTACGAAGAAAGCAGTATAGGGATTGTACAAGTCACCGGCGAGCGCCACCCCACTTCTCCCCATAGCTCGTCACACACAGTTTTTAACTGTTTTTGACGTAAATAAATATACAAATAAACAAAATCAGCGCGGGAACAGGGGGGGGGCTGGCTGCCGCCCTTGGCTCGCTCCCTCCCTGGCGCCCCCCCCCCGGCTACTCGGCGCCGGGACATGCTGCGACCAGGTGTGGACAGCTGACGAGGGGCGCGAGTGGCCACGACAGATGCTAATGCGGGAGGTGACAACTGCTGCTCTGGCGAAGACAGTGTATGTTCAATGTGTATGCTCAATAGTAGTAGTATAGCGAGCTGCACTACACCATAGGGTGCCTCTCGCATCGCAGCCTCCATATCTCTCTGATGGTGAAGTCTTCATTTCTCAGTCCTCTTCTGACCATTGCCTCTTCCACTCCTCCCGACGTAAGTCAAGATCTTCCTCTTCTTCCATGGGTAGCTGGTTGCCATTTCCACAGTATTTTCGGCCAACGTTTCTCGTTCATTCTTTGCGTGTGTGCATACCATTTTAGTCTTTTCACTTCTATGGTGTCAATTATATTAAAACTTACTTCCGCTTTACATTTAATTTCTTCATTCTTAACTTTATCCATTAGAGTCAGTCCACAACTTCGGCGCCAGAAGTCGATTTCCATTGCTGTCAATCGTGTTTTGCTCTTTTCTGTTACTTCCCATACCTCAGACCCATAAAGTGCAATGTTCTCTGCACCGGTCTTATACAATTTTCTCTTTACACGCTTGCTTCATTTATATTTCCACATCAGTAGATGAAGTTCTCTTATAGCCCCTCTTCCTTTTGCAATTCCATTTATAATATCTTGCATACTGCCTCCATTTGCATTTATCTCTGTATCAAGGTATGTGATTTTTTTTTGCTCAGAGCTTTGTATTTTTCGCTATTTTTCTTATTGTCACTGTTAGCAAATAATCCTACGTCTTCAACGCCAAATGTGATAGTGCTTTCTAGTTAAGGTTGACGGGGATCCTTGGTGGGTCTCGTAAATAATGTTTAAAATGGTGCATGAAAATCTGGTGCTGTCGGAACCGCTCAAGTAGCTGTTGATTTTCAATAGGTCACATCATACCTCTGGAGGTTAGTATTATTATTCTGTTGTAATGATTATGTTGAAATGAGTGGTATACGTGAAATACATTGCTGAATAATGTGGTTCCTAAAAGTAGTTTCGTTTGTCGCTTTGCTCTTGCAATGTTTTCTCTGTAAAATAAACACATCTTTTTTATAAAAGGACTTGATTTCTAATATTAAGCCATCTGTGCTTCAATGCTTTGAAGCGATTTTCGATCAAGGTGTATGCGAATTTTCTACAGGCTTTTAGGTGGTACGTAAGATCTGAAGAAAGGTTGAGACCCCCTACCGAAATTTCGTCTTGCTCATTAAAACAAAAGTATGAAAAATAACTTTGTCCTCTGTGACCTTCATACTTACAGACGACTAGTGAAATCCTGAGATGTCTATGTCAGGCGTCTATGGGAAAGACAGCCCCCGTTTTCCGGGACATCCGGTTTGGAAAGCGAGTACACCCAACATTCTCAAAATTTCGCCAGCTGGTAGAACACCATTCAAAATCCACATACTATTACAATTTTGAATTGTTATGGAGTATTAAAAATAGTGTTTTAGAGACGTTTTGCACCAAGACATTCCGTGACCTCCGAGCTTCCCGCAGCAAGCAAAGTTGCACCGGCAGCACCAGAAACGTCTAATCAACTGGCGTCAGATTTTTATCGCGTTCGTTTTTTCACGACTGATGGAAAATATCACATTCGTTTGTCTCTTGTTAGTATCCACAGCACAGCCACACGAGTTCTTAATAATTCTACCGAAGTCGGTTTTAAGGATATCATAAACCGATGATATTTTTAAGAAAACTGAGAAATAAACTTACATACGGTGCACTTAATGACATTGTTGCTCTTACGTTTTGACATTTTTTATGAGAACCTATTATTGTGAAAATTCTAAGAAAAAGTGAAATTATTTATTTTTCGTATATCGAAATAACATTTTCAGAGACTCATATCTTTCCAATATTTGTATTTAGATTATTTACGCATGTGTTCAACCTTCTCGTCTTTCCAAACCTGCCATGTAAACACCCATTTATAACATCCTGCGTAATCCCTCTGAGGCAACTGACTCCCTGACGACAGATAGGCAGATAGCGCCGGCGTAGGACCATTCGACTGGCAGGCAGTCATGAAAGGTCATGACTTGTCGCAAAACCACTACTTCATAGCACATAAAAATCAATATTTATGGATTTTGAAAGGTGCTGAACAAAGTGGTAAAATTGTATGTTAATCCGAGTGAGTATCCAGCTCGGCGAGTGTGGCGTGGAAGCGCTGGCTGAGAAGTTGCAACGCTGTTCTTTCTAAGCGCTGTACTGCAATCAAATGATTGCACGCTCGTACAGGTTGATTTCATATAACACATTTCATATAACCCAACAATTAAGGACAAGTCCGTCCTGAACAATTGGCAAGTTTCGAGATCATAACTTTAGACAAGAACAACAACAATAATAATAATAAAGAACTACCGCCGGATGAATTAATATGTATCCCTAAGGCAGACCTGCACAACGCCTGCTCCCGCGGGCATTCTGCACTTGCGAGCCGATCGTCTGCCCGTGGCCGCGCCGAAAGTGCAAGTAGTGGGGAGTAGGAAGTTTTGCGGGGAGGGGAGAAGTCTGACGTAGCACGACGCGGCGCGTAGATTGAATGCCTGGGCGTCTAATGATCCATGCTTCAAAATTATATGCCCATTTGTTTAAATGGATTATGTCTAGTATTTCAAGTTACCAGGGTCATAATTCACTGTTTACGTTCTGTGCACTACTGTGTACACCAAGAAAATAAGATGCTCATTGTGACTCTTAAGCAATATTTTAAAGCAATAGCTTTAAAATATATGCTTATATATAAGAAAAAAATTATTTAATTCCATCTACCACAAAATTGCAATTTAATAATTGATTGTTCACCAGGAATGTTATAATCTCCAAATCATACAAAAATGAACAAAATCATGAGAGCAATCTCTCATCATAGAGGAGAGATATACTAGAGTGCGCACCGGGCTGCGCAGAAGGCCCGGCCGGGTATCAACATCTCTCGCGCCAGTGTCACGTGACTTTGGGACAGCTAGATAGCATCTATAAGAACACCCGCCTCGCATTAAACGATTTATTTTTATACGTACTTACGGTGTTTCATTCCAGCGTTATTTTCTCATTTATAAATCAACACTAAAAATGTTGGTTATGGCAGAAATGTGAATTTAAGTTTTTCTGCTCTATTTGCTTAAGTACATGAAAATTCCGATTTTGTCCAACTTGTCACTTTCAACCGCATACTCCACTAAATCTGTTTTACAAGTACAATTACATAGGACTATAAATAAAAGAAAATTGTAAAATAAATTAACTCCATGGTATGCATTAATCCGAATTTCTGGTATTACTCAATGCTAGTCATTTTACTATTGATCCACATCAGTGACATTTATTATAGCAAGTTATCAAAATGATATTCCATCAGTCATTCATATTACATTAGTGACATTTATAATAGCAAGTTATCAAAAGGATATTGCAAGGATTTATAGAGGAAAATAAAAGGCTTTTTATCTTTGATTTATATTTTGATTTATTTAGTCAAAAACAGTATGTGATGTATGGGGGAGAAGTACAATCTGCACTCATTTTCTTGAGCTTCAAAAGCTCTTCCCAATATTTTAACAACAAACATTAGACATTTTCCCTCCCGAGTTATATAAAACCTATTTTAATCGATCAACAAACTGAAGGTTTTAATTTTTTAATTTGTATTACTAACAAAACAGTAACAGTAACAGTTACTCCTACAAATACTAGCAAGTAAGCTCAAGAAAACGTGGGCATAGTGAAGCTACATTTATGTCCAAAAGAAAAACAAGGGGCCATCACAGCATTTGCTCAATGGATCAGGAAAACTGGACAAAAACCTGATCGAAATGGGGGATCTTTGACCTAAAAGCTGAAGAACATATTTTTCAAAGAATTTACTAGTTTACTAGTAACTAGTGGTGCTACAGAATGGATTTCTTGTATTTTTTCTGACTTTCCCGTATTAGTTTTCTATTTCCATGGGTCTTCGCTAGCTATTCCGAATGTCACAAACTCTTTCTTGCCAGCTGCTATCACCGCCAAAAGTACATTTTTCTGTCATTTTCTTAATTTTTCGGTTTTTAGCGTTTTCTTGTACATAATTATAAGCTTTAGAAGAATAAAATTGCAGTGTCATGGCAAATGACCTCAGATCTGGAGGATACTGCCCTCTTTCGTCAAAGACTGACCTCTTCACCAATTCCTTACTGGGACCTGGGAGAGTCGTCTGAAAGAAATAATAAATGATATCAATAAAAAATATTCAATAAATGATATTTTTAATTAAAATGTTTTTGAAAATAGATATTTACATTCATGAGAAGATAAGATAATAGCATTAAACGACCACTTTACAAAAAATAACAGAGTGCGTTATCAACACATCTCATCAGGGTAATCAAGAAAAGTATCAGATACAAGTATATTTTGTTGTCTTTCATACCCTCACTCTAATGTTAACAGAAAGTTAAACTGTTATTTCACTTCTTGAAAGAAAAAGAATTTTGGGATAATTTACATTGAGGAACATTGTGAGGAAACTATTTCATTGTTTTGTGGGGAATCAATCCTATTGTTGAGAGAATATTAGTGAAGTAGCACATACCTCAAAGGACGCTTTCTGCTTGCATAAATCCTTTCAGTTGATGATGTGTCGTTATTTACACAGTGTGGCTCATCTGCAGAAGGTACAGAAGAAGAAGCCTTAGAAATAGATTGTGTTGCTGAAACAACAGACAAATGTATCAGAAAAACATTCCTCATTAATTATTACAATTCTACACAGAAAATATTTCAATATTCCTATAACCTTACCAACATTTGTTGTTCATTTTACAGGAGATTTTCTTCTCGCAGTTTGCTTATTCAAGTGTTGGGAAAATTGAATATTGTAGGTACTGCATCAGCTTTAAGCCAAACACCTCCAAACTTTTTTCTATCAAAACAGTTTTCTTCAAAATCTTTGGAACAAGCTTTGGAAAATTTTGTAGGAGTAAAATTCTCCCTCCTAAGCTTTTGCACCCACACTTTCTTGTTTCATCTTTAGGAAAACTAGAATGCACACAAATCCACTAAAATCATCCATGATAATCCAAAAATGCCTGAATCAACATCTAGATATTTATTTCGCACAACTAAAAGGGTATAACAAAATATTAAAACAAATTAATAACCTACCTATGAAACGTGACTCCTCCTTCTTTCACGTACTTCTCGTTGCAGCCAAAACAACAACAATACTGAACCATGATTTCTAACAAATCTCACACACGTGTGGATCGTAAGAAGTAAACCAATATCCACAACGTCGCAAATAATAACGCTGTAGCACCAGAAACAGCAAACAGCACGCAAAGATACATACAAGCGCATACAACACGAGCTGCCGGTGTCCCAAAGTCACGTGACATACGACCACCTCATGTTGAAACATGCGCAGTAGGGTCACGCGCACTCTAGTTGTATCTCTCCTCTATGTCTCTCACATCAAGATTGTGTAATGATTTCATTTTATTAGACATTCCCCAAAAACAATTGTGGACAAAGAGTAAATATTGATTGAGCTATAGTCAATGAAACAAACAACGTGTATTATGAATCGATCTGAGCAAGGCAAAAGAACAGCGCGCCGCGGAAAGGGTATTTCGGCAATTCTGGAGGACACAATGAATTTGATAATTTTGGGGAAAATGTGACCGTCCAGTTAGTTGGAGAATAATTGAATGAACATTGTGGTTTTTATTTGAACGCGATCGGACGACGGGTTCGCTTAAAATTGGAATCAAAAATTTTAGAGAAAAAACCCAGTCGAACATGTCGAATATAGTAACTTGAATTACCAAAATTTTATGAAGAAATGCTAATTAGGCAACGAAAGGCGTTGTGAATCATCATGGTATAAATTTAACAAAATTTATAAATGATCTAAAGAGTTTATAGAACATTGAATTTGCGAAATAAAGAAACATTACAAATTAATGATACCAAAAACAAGCGACTAATTAATGTGTAATGTCGACAGAGAAATTAGCAATTTTCGATGTAAAATAAATCGAAAACATCTGTTTGGACAAGAAAATCTTAACATTGGGAAGAAGCTGTAATGAATAAACGCGGAAACATGTTAAAATAAGTAATATAAGTAAAATTATGGAAACAACAATGAAAAGGTGAAAATGGATTTCGCCGGCATTTTTTTATATTCCGAGGTAACATGTTAAATCGACATGGTTTTTAGCAGAGTTCTGTCTAGTCAGCAGTGAGAGAGACATCGTGTCCACGTTTGACGAACTCATAATTTGTAAAATATTTCAGACTTAGACAATTTTGGCGGCGAATCGAAAGTCCGTAATGGACATGTAAACAGCGCGAACGTTTATTGATGCAGTGAACCAATTAGAAGAAAGAAGAAGTATTATTTATTTTGTGAATTTGTGGTTCGAGGTGATCAGACAATTTATGGAATTCCTGGGGAGAATTATTTTGAAGGAAACCGGCCAGTGCAAGATTGGAGCGCGCGAGTATGTCGGCGCGTGCAATTGGGCGCGCATAGAACGACCGAACTGGCAACGGCGCTGTTTTCAACGACGCAGCAGCAGGGAAGTGTCGCGTTCGCAGCGTAATTATTTAAAATCAGATCTGTGCTCGCGTACATTCAAATAAATTAAATAAACATTGGCAAGAATAATGGAATTTTCAAAATTTTAAAACAGAACGAACGTAATTGTTTGTCAGCCGGCAATAAACATTTTAGTATTGTTTTCTTTACATTTTCATTGTTGTATTTGGCAAATCCGTACGTATAAGAAAAAGTTGTTAATGATATTGGGTTTTTTTCTTGAGTAAAGGAATTCCTGAACATAAAACAATTGCAAATCAGCTGATTAATGGTAATGTCTTGTAACTGGATGGATGGTAATCTCACGTAATTTGATTAATTGAAATTTCATGTAATGTAATTGATGGTAATTTCGTGTCCAAATAATGTTGCCAAGCTTGAGGGAATATTCACGTATTGTTGCATTGTGGCCGTGGGCAACCAAAGAAAAGAATTAAAGTTCTTTCTTTCCTGTTTTGAAAACATGTTATCATTCCAGTATTTAGTAGTCCTGTGCATGTTGCCATATTAAACGTTGTTTACAGGTATTTCCCGTACGGGGCCGTCCACGACCTACGACCCAAACAAATTTATGCAACGCCATTAGATAATAATAGTATTGATAAACTGAGTAGTGGTAGGAGGAACAGTTGCATTGGCGCCAGAACGAGAGGGCAAGTAGGAGTAGGGGGAATAAATATAGGAATACCTTTGCAATTGACATAAAATAGAATATGTTCAAGCAGGGCATAGGCAATTCCAAGAAGGGTAATGTTTAATAGCACATTTGTGACTATTTTTCCCCATTATGAAACTGAACAAAAGAGATCAACGTGCAAACGTCTGTGACGATATGTTACGGACAATCATAAGATAATCATGGGTATTGGTTAAATAGAATGCAAAGGGCTTTATATTTTTATACAATCTCGTACACGACTCTACTCCCTTGTCAGAAATTAGAACAGAAAATAATCATGATTTTTTTAAGAACAATATGTTTTTGCTTTGAGAGAACTGTCTTATTCAATTAAACATAATTGAATAGTTAATAAAAAATAGTTTATTGCTGTCATCATCGAACAAAAACAATTCAGAATCAAAATTTTGTGTTTAGCACAACACTAAATTTGTGATTACATCGTAGCAAAGCGAATGACATTATAAGCCCTACAAGCAATTATAATACTTGGTGTCGAAATCTAATATGTATAATTCGTTGTAGTTTCATATTTCGCCCTGTCATATACCGAGAACAAACATTTGCAATATAATACAAAAGACAATATTACTTGAACTAAATATGACCGTCATGTTCTTGCCGATTGCTCTTTCAATTTACGCGCTGTCTTTCGAATTGCGCATTCTGATTGGTAGTCCCCACTCCTAGATTGGGTCTCATCCCCACCCTTCATCGATTTTCTCACTTGCACCCGAGTTGCCCGCACGCAGCTCCTGAGGTCAGTGAAAGTGCAAAATACTGTGCAGGTCTGCCCTAAGGAGTATAAATATAAAAATTATAATTATCATGATTGTTATTATCAATAATAATGTTCCGCGACCGCGGAATAGCACTTCTGCTAGACGTATTGTCGACACGAGATACCGCACTATATTCTCCAATGGCCTAGTCAGCATGGTTTTCCAGTCATCAGTAAAGAGTTTTTGTCACCTCAAACATTAAGAACTCTCGAATTTCTGCTCATGTGCAGTTCAAGTTTCGCGCACTTTTGTGCATCTGCACATGGGTAGAAGATCGTTAGTTCTGTCCGCTATGGATTGCAAAAACTCTCTACTCTCTAGTGTTCGTGCGGCAGAAACATCGACATGGCACTCACCACCACCAGCAGTTAACAACAGTGGCCAGGGTCGCAGGAAAGCCGACCCGGAACTCGATGCAAATAAGTTCTCTATAAACCTGATGCAAATACATTCTCTGTAACTCGGGAACGAAAATGTCTACTTCTTAAAATGTTGCTAATCTTGCGTCGTTTTAAAGTTTATTATTGTTATTTTTTAAATTTTACTCATCTTTCAACTATTTATAGTTAAAATGTTCTGGAACTCAAGAAAACGTGCAGAGATGATCTCCACCATACGTCACATACAGTTTTTACTTTCTTTTGACTAAATAAATCAAATCAAATCAAAATCTGAATCAACGGCACTTGCAAGCTCTACCACAGAGGAAATGTCACTCACAAATGCTAGTCTTCGAGAGGTGCACTATACTTTGTCAACTTCAAACTGAGACTAAACAAGTCATATTGAGAATATAAGCTGCCACATCGACAACTAACGCATTCTTATAGAGACCAAACTCATTCACATTGAAACCAAATCTATTGAAACTGGGTCCAAACACCAATCTCTAACAATTGAAACTCCTTGCATCAATCTTATAGTAAGTTAATATCAAAAATAAAAATACGAACACAAATTACGACCACATTTCATTCAATATTTTCATACTTTAAAAAATAAAATATACTGAAAATTAATTTTACTAAAGGAACCTACTTACATTGCAATATCTAACATGTTTAACGAACCTGGAATATTCTATCTTTTATTAAGAGTAAATCTAGCACAATTATTGATATTTATTGAAGTTTGAAATTGTTATTCGAAATTGTGATTCGAAATCCTCAATTGGCTATTTCCTCAAAAGGCAATTTTTCAATAAATCTTCAATTCATTATTAAGGCATGATCTTCTGTAATTTTTAGTCACCTTCTTTCTTTAAGTGTTTTGTTTTCAACTTGCTGATTCATCGAGCCTGTAGTTGGTTGAATTCTTCACGCCGAGTGCATTTGCCAAACCTGTCTTGTCTCCAAATTTAAATTCAATACATAATTTTCGTTTAGTATGTTTCCTTCGCTTTTCAAAACACACGACATAACAGACCACCTGGAGAAATACAATTTCGGCTACTAATGAAGATTTTCTATTGTCGACTCAAGCCATGGTCGGATTCTCATTTTTTGAATTGATTCGTCTCAATACGAAGGTGATAAGTCTTAATTCGATTGCATTTGATCTCGAATATATTCTGGTCTCCATTTGATGTTTGTTCTTAATTTGATCGTGATAGTACATAACTTGATTGTGTTAGATCTCAACCTCAAATTCCGTGGTCACGGGGTAAAAGTTCTTAAATGAAAAATCTTAGTTTGGAGAAAACAAGAGTCAGAGTTTCGAGCCACCGCTTGTTCTTACGCTAAACGCTACTTCTTAACGTTTTTTTCTCGTTAAGGAGGCAAAATTTGAATTCGGTCGTTTTACTAAAATAAAATGTAGATACTTAACTTGTAGTTTCAATACTTAACCCTATTTTTCCAAAAAACTGAATTAAGAACTTTTACCCCGTGACCACAGAATTGTTTCGTTCAATTTTAAGTCTGAGAAGGTGTAACAGAACCACAGCAGTCCTCAGCACAGCGCGACCTTGCAAGGTCTGCCAGCAGGGTTCTACACTGCCAGGGACTCGCTATTGCCAGCGCTCGCCTTGCCTATAAATGTGGAGGCCTCGCGTCCGCCCCTGTACTTGTTCGCGTCTCCCGAACCAGTCTTCGTTCAGGGCAAGCGCACTTGGCCACGGCCAATCACGCTCAAGATCGAGTGCACCACATAAGGGTAAAGTAATCACTTATGCAAATATTGCGGAGCAGGAAGCGAGCTCTGCTTAGCATTTTTGTTAAAAACGTGAAGTCATTGATGTTGAATACAGTTACTGGCCTGGGTCTTGTACCCTTGTATTAATGTCGATCCAATTAGTTATGTTATTCAATCAAGACAAAAATCTTAATGACTTCAATTCCTTCAATTATTATTATTACCATTAATACTACTATTATTACATTTCTATTTCACGACTAAAGATTTTATGAGTTGAATATAAAATCTACTCCAGGTTGCAACCAGCTTCCTACGGAGCAGATCTAGGGGCTGTATTACGTATTACGCTTCTGTGTATTCCTCTATTTCTGTATTACGCTTGGCGCAGAATATGGACTGTTTCAAATAAAGCAATGTCTTCCACTTCCCAGTCTTCTGAATGATCGGGGAGTTTAGTTAAATTCTCACCCAGATTTTGCGGAATAAATCCCGAAGCTCCAATAACTATCGGGAGGACTTGGGCTTTTATAGCACACATTCGACTGAATTCGATTTCCAAGCTCTAGTATTTAAGACGTTTCTCTGACTCCTTGGTTAGGACTTTTTGATCGCACGGCATAAATTACATTCACAAGTAGACACGATTTTTCTCCAAATCTCATATAACAATATCAGGTTTGTTGCCGCTATCGTGGCATGAGTTTCAATTTGTCGGTCGTACAATATTGTACGCAGTCTAATAGACGCCACTGATTTTAGTGTGTGTTCGTATCACTTGGAGCATGTGTTTGGAACTTCGAGGACTGTGCAGATCTGTCAGTGGACACACCCTGCCGTGTCTTTTCATGTACAGTAATTCCCCAACATTCGCTACTACAAATAAAATTCATAATTAGCATCTAAAAATGAAGAAATAAAATGTTTGAAACTTATTTCAAAGTTGAAATTGATTGGATATATTATTTGGACCTTTTTTGTTGCATCACCTTCCTCGTTGTTCTAATATACAAACATGGAAGAGTTGATACCTCTATTTTCTCTTAAATTTCGGAGTTATTTCCAGGTTCGGATTACATTCGAATGTCAGTTCCACCAGAGCTTGTTGATTTTTGAAGCTCCATTAACAGTTTTGACATTGAAGTTGCACCAGGCTGCAGTTCCGCCTCCATTACTTCATCATTCATGTCGACGAGGTTTTCTTCGTTGATGATTCCCCGAAGCTCCTCTACAATGAGCGTTGCACAGATCCTGAATGGCTTTTCTGTTCATTTGGCATAGTCATTCTTGCATAGTCATCTTCGCAATGCTTCTTGCTACACTAATAAATGCCTCTGTTTCCCATTCTTCGGTCAGATTTCATAATCTGCCTCATTAGAGGGTCATCTTGATGACCGACTACATAATTTCTCATCCCGAATCTTGCATAATGCCAGGAGGCTTTAATTTGTCTGAGGTCTTTTCCTCCTTTTTTTACGTGACACAAAGTCTGTGTGCATCAACTTGAGGATGAGATGCATGATGCATTGCGAACAGTTTTCTGTTTTTCCAATTCATGATTCGAATTTCTTGCTCAGCCCAGTCCATTAGCCCGAAACCGTACTCGACTACAGGCATCGCCACACTACCAATTACAGATATTTTATTCGTGGAGTTCAGAACAGACTGCAAGACAAGTCTCACTCTTCTGCAACGCTCCTTGCGAATTCTCTTTCACTGTGCCTTTGAGATGTTTGCACATTCTTCAATGTTCAGTTGTTTGTAAGCTTTACCTGGCTCAAGATCTTGAAGCAGTGTGCGTATCAACATCAATGCTATCTGACGTTGTTACTTTGTTATTATTTTGTTACTATTATAATTACTACTACTACTATTATCATTATTATTATGTTACTAAAAAACTACTAGCATACTAACTAAATAAACTATAAATAACTTTAATATACCACTTAACCTCACATTTTCAACAGGCATTTCGTAAAAAGAAGATATGTCTACTTTGTCCACCTCAAGTAAACCACTTAACATCAGGAACGTTTGATTGTTCAGCAATTATTAAGGAGTTGCAAACAGGGCGCCCTTCATCTCCACCGCAGTTGTAAATGACGAAAAGCAGTAAAATGTGTTGCTGCAAAAGAACTTTGAAGTTTACAAGTTGGCAACTTCGCATGTCAGGGTCCAGCGCCAGCAACCAAAACACAAGGCAGTCGTTATGACATGAAAGAAGGACAGGGATGTTGAAACAGACATTTCGTGCAGAAAGAAAAGCATCTTTTTTCGATTTTAATGTCTCTGGGTATTGGCTTGCTGCAATCTGTACTCGTAATCAAGTTAATTTGCTCAGTGAACCCTAACTGAATTTTTTTTAATACCCTCTTAGTTAATACTCCGTTGTTAAAACGATGAGCGTATGAGATTCTCGTTGTTAAAACGAGGAGCTTATAAGATCCGTTAGTGACATCAATGCTAAATGTATATTTATTAGCAGATTCTTCACTTAGCTTAGAGTCGCACCTAAACTCTAATTTCATCCTCACTTCAGTCAGAAATACGTGTATATGTGTTTGCAAAATCTTAATAGAAAATAATACAATAATATAATATAATACAATGAAATGTAATGTAATGTGAAGTAATATAGTAACGTAGTATAATATAATATAAAATGGCCTAATATAATAATTTATAATTTTTTACAAATTCTTCAGGGAATTAAATTCATAGGGGTGTTTGTTACAATTTTCTGCATACCAATAGTTGTAGTACGCAATAAGGATAATTAATAGTAATACCGGAGGAACGTTCTGCTTCTGAAATTTTAGGAACGGATTATGGAAATTAATTATCTCAAAATAGATTCAGTGTGTATGAATGATGCTCATAAGTAGTCGGATTAATTCTCTATATGATGGCAAATTGTTTTCGTTTTAATTGAAAATGTTCTTCCCAATATTTTCTTAATTTCCAACTTGAAAAATGAGAGCAATCGGATATATGACTAATAACCACTTTAACTCGTGAATTACACTTTGTTTATTTGTTAGTGGTATGCACGTCTTTAAGTCCGCAATACACTTACAACGCAATTATTATTGAAAAATAATTGGTATAATTAAATCTACACACATTTATAAGTTTCTCATCCATGTAAAATATTCTTTCGGTGCACCACATTTAAAACGCTCGAGTCCTCCACAATTAAAGCCGTTAATTGGACACTTCGTTGACTGGTGCAGTTTGCAGCTCGCCATGCTCGTCCAGAAGACTCCTCGATGAAGATGATTGTTTCTAGCTTTATAGTCATACTAGAATTGGACAAATATTTTTTTATGTATTGTTCTTCACGATGTGCTACGAGTGCTGCTAGAACAATAATCGAGAAATCATGACGCGAGCTAGCTTTTTTTAAAATTTAAGGTCGCATCAACATCTAGGTCATTAGCGACCACTATTGGGTTTAACGTTATGGTCACTGTGAAGCTTATAATGATGATCATAGGAGGTGAAAGGACGAACACAAGTACAACCGTGCCCGAGGCTGGACTCGGACCCGCTATCGTTCGGTCCGAGATCGCTACGACTCTACTTTCTTAGCGATCTCGGCCACCGGGGATGAGCTCGCTATGTCCACCACAAATTCCACATTATTAGACAGGATTTGAACCCCAGTACCCATAGGTGAAAAGTAATCACCACACCACGGCTGGTCTCTCGCACAGGGGACTATATCCCCATTCTTTCATTCAAACTTTTCTTCCATGACTGGTTCGGAATTGATTGAGAGCAGCCCAATCTTCTCGGCAGATTAAAACCACGTGGGTCTGGAAATACAATGCCCTCATGCACTGATGGACTTGACATAATTCTTTGCCATTTGTCTCGCGGTTCCATCTCTCGCTGCTCTTGAACTTATTTCCGTGCAGGTCGCTTTGCTTTGAGTCTGAGTCAGAGTAATATATTATTTACGTTTGGGGGCATGCTGAGTTATTCTCTACTTAAACATACACTTATATGTACAATGAACAGTTACCAGTTGAAGCTAGGTAATTCTGAAACGATCTCTATCGGCATTGATGTAACAGTGGTGTATCACCACCGCCAATTTTGTCCACTCTCTTCTCAGTGTTGGCTCCTGATCTGATCCTGATCTGATCTGATCCATTGTGGTCCTCAAGAAAATGTGCACAGATACTTCCTCTGTACGTCATATACAGTTTTTACTGTTTTTTGATCAAATAAAAAAAATCTTGTCTTAAACAAATATTTCGAGAAAACAAATAGTTTTGAATTTTTTAAAGATTCTGTCTGAATATTACTACACATTTTCTTGCCACTTAGTTCCGTGCTGCGGGTGCGTGCCCTGACTAGCCCATGTGTATTCCAAACACATATGTTCTGTTTGACAGTCCTAATCTAGAATAAGTGTTTCTTTATTTAAACATTGCATGCAATTTTATATCTATTTTTTTATGTAAAGTGATTCTGATTCCTATTTTTCGTAAATTGTTCTACAACTTGTATGATTAAAGAGGCATTCATTTTTGAAAAATTAAATAATTTAATTTTAAAAAATGAACACTATAATTATAGTTAGAAATTTAAAAAAATAATCAAACATATCTATTATTGAATATGATTCTAATATCGTTTAATTAGGGGGAAATAGTAAATAATACGGTTTTATTTTTCATTTCGGAACTGGCGGTATCTTAACTGGCACCTGTGACGCACTGCAGGATTCCAGGCAGGGTAGTTCCTTCATGATGACGTGTCCAAGCCTAGCCTAGCCTACCCTAGCCTAGCCTAAACTAGCCTATAATAACCTAAACTAGTCTAGATTAATCTATCCTAGTCTAGTGTAGCCTGGCCGAGCCGAACCGAGCCTAGCTGAACTTAGCTGAGGCTAGCTGAGCCTAGCCGAGCTTAATCCGGCCTATGTGAGCCTAGCCGAGCTTAATCCGGCCTATGTGAGCCTAGCCGAGCCTAGTCGAGCCTAGCCGAGCCTAGCCGAGCCTAGCCGAGCCTAGCCGAGCCTAGCCGAGCCTAGCCGAGCCTAGCCGAGCCTAGCCCAGACTAGCCCAGACTAGCCCAGACTAGCTCAGACTAGCCCAGACTAGCCCAGAATAGCCCAGAGTAGCCCAGACTAACCCAGACTAACCCAGATTAGTCTGACGTTTTGAAAAAACCCTTTCTCTATACATGTAGTCCTGTGTAAGAAAGTATTTCTGTACTTTAACTGTTTTGTATCCATTCTCAATGAAATTGTTATTTTTAAGATAATTTGAATTTGGAACTTTGTTTTTAAGTGTTTAAATGGCACACTTTTCTTAGCAGTGTACAGAGTGATGTCTGTGCGTAAATTTCCATAGTCTACGTCAACACATACAAAATATGTGGACATCGTACATTGTAATCAAGTAGTCAAAGGAAATCTATCTTTATAAAGGGGGTAGGTTAGAGATTTGTGAACTTGCGGTCAGGGGTCTCCGTCATACCTCTGCGATCAGGATTATTTTTAAAATGCAGAAAACAGAGAAACACAAAATATAGCAAGTAAATCAGAAAAAAATCAAGAAAATATTTCAAAGTAGAGCACCCATATCATGGTTAATTAACGATATACGTACAAATGGATTGTTTTGGTTTTTATTCTGACATACTTTATTCCATGGTTTTGCCATCCTCTTTTAGAACTCATATGGTCCTCATATCAAGCAGATGAGACGTGTGTAATATGTATATATACTTCGTTTGACTTGCTGAATTGGCAATAAAATTGCAAATATGAAAATGCTACCCCTTTAGTACTTATTATTACCTCGTTTGATACAAAACGTGTGTAGAATACATGCGTGGAAATAAAACTATAGTCTACGGCATTATAGTCTACGTCTGAGTGTACATGACAAAGATCAGATGGAACGTTAGAAATGGAGATTAAGAAACGGGCCTGTGACTGTGTAGATACAAAAATGTCCCACTGGGAGGGACTACTGTCACGCTGCCTTTCACGTGGAGTTATTCCACCACGCCAGTTCTTCCGGGTAGGGGAATTCGTGACTTTGTAATTTGATTACAATAGTGGTTTTCGAAGTAGCTACTTCGAAGAACTTTCGAGGTAGAGTGGTCACGATGAGCAATTGAGGTATGCTGCCAAATATGAAAGTCTACCAGATCAGTTCCGGTGGACCATTTCTAATTAACTTCGTCTGAAATGAACAAGTACTTCGAAAATAATAACGCGTTGTTAGCATCTCGACAGTATTATGAAATTCAGGAAGCTCTGCAAGGAATTTTTTATTTACATCTTCGCCGGCGTACTTACAACACTTAAGTAAAAAGAAAATCCAGTGCCTGCCATAATGTGCACGCGGTCAGTTAGTTTTGCTACGTGTCATAAGGTCCGCACAATTGGAAATTTTATGACAAAAAATCGCCACTTTCTCTTTGCAAGTGCAAACTTCGTAAGTACGTAGTATGGAGAAAAGGTTAAGGCATATAAATTAATTTTCTTTCCCCTGTTCTTCCGAACGTCTCCATTAAAAAGAAACAAAGTTTATAATATCTATGCAATAAAATATCACAGAAAATTGGAATGTTGTATCTTTTATCTTCTACCTTCGGATTGATTTCCTTAAACTAGCATTGAACTATCTCACTCAGTTTGAAGAATACAGACAGCTTTAGCGATTAAAAAAATCAACCATTAAAAGACTTGTCAGTTGAAATATTGCTCTTGACGAAAAGCATAGAAAATTAGTGAAAACTCACTAGTGGTGGTATACAAATAATTAATGTCATTAACGTCATCCGTTGCACGAGAGTAATATTTTTCAAGTTAGTAAACATGATTCCATTAGAGTATCTTATCTTCTAATCTTACAGGTTTCATTTCCTAGCACTGAATCCCTGAGGACCAGTTACATTTACAAGTGCCACACTATTTGACTGTACGATCCCAACTTTACGTTTCAGCAGTATTAGAAGGGCCAGAGTGGCGGTTATACTTTGTGATTTTAATAACATTCTACTGAGAAGGATCTATTGAAAGTTGAAACATCTTGAAAGCTTCCATGTACTTCGATCTATTCTTTACGCCTTTTGGTTCCGAGAGATAAAGATAACGCACGAAACCATTACCAGCACGAGTATTTTCATCAGATTTTCACAACTGAAACGAAAAGCACGCTAAGCTGTTACAGATAAAAAACACTGTAGACAGACGAGAAATGTTTTAATAATTGTCTCGGAGGTGAATCATCTGTTGAGTGACTGATTAATGTTGCCGGGCAACTGAACTGCTACGAGATACGTTAGTGTAGTGTGCATTATATCCCTGGAGGTCGTGATGTACATCCACCGCTGGATGGTGAGACCCGGCGCCGTCAAAATCATGAAAAAAACGTTTCTCATTGTATCTTTGCAACCAATTGCCCTAGGAGGCTGAGTTTTTGAGAGTCTACGACATTTTTTATTCTCTTTGAAAATGAATTTCACGATTATCGATTTGGTTTGGAGGCCCCTTATTTAGCTCTACCCTTTGTAAATTTTCATTCCAATATAATGATAATTTTTGAAAGTATGTATAGAGAGTATCTCGGTTTAAGAATGAATAATATATCGTAAAATTTATGAATTGTATGTAAATTGTTTAGATGTATGTGTTTGATGTAAATTAGCTACAAGAGTAAGATACAAGAGTGAGAGGTTGTATGTCCAAATGTTATGTATTAAAAATAAAAATGTACAAAAACTTGAAAGGCAAAACTGCCAAGCAGGAAAAAAATAAATTAAAAAAAGATTTTATCACAAGATTATCTACCATAATTGAAGGCTTGAAATACTTATATGTGGCAAGTCCACCAGAGGGATCATCAATGTTTATTCTATTTTTGAAAAAACATTGATGATTCTTAATATTAGCTGAGTGTATAATCTTGAAATTGGTTTCTTACAAACAAATGATGATCAGGTCAAAATTGTTGCATAATAGTGGCAGATACTCCAGGCGGCAGTAATATCCATTAAAGGATCTTCATTTGCTTCCTTGAAATTTAATTAACGAGGGCTACTCGGTATTTCTCATGAGACATGAATTCACAAATTTGGTGTCAGATAGTTTCCAAACTAGATTTAGATGTATCTCATTCAGGTAGGTGTCTCTGCAATTTGTTTATAATTATGGTGTCTCTGCCTTTGATAATTCTATCAGTTAATACATAGTAAATACCATTCAGCATCTTGATGATGGCTGGGATGTCATTAGAATAGTCCTTGACTGTTACTCGATGGTCAGCAGAGCCCAGGGTATTTTCTAGTAATAAATGTAATTGATTCGCTGACAAAGAAAAGGAGTTTTGGTTCCTTTCAAACAGAGAGCTCTGTTTGAATCAAAGCTCTTTGATTGAACTGAGAATATATTCTAGTGTTTTATCGGGTTACTATCTTGGCCCAGTTCTTCATGTTTTCAAGAATTATTTTCTGATTCTTTTTTAAATCTTTTTCACATTATTGTTTTGATTAATATCTTTAATATTACTGGTTGATTCAGATAGGGAAGAGGATTCAATTGGGAGGCTTCTTTTCAGCGGAGGGGGGTCATAGGGTCACTAGGGGGACAGTGGTGGTGCAGTTATGGTAGGTTATACTTCCATATTATTAGAAGAAATAATTGGTATATTTTTACTGGGAACGCGACCACAAGGCAATTCTCTTTAGAGTAATTTGGGGGATGATTACTGGCAATATGGCCTCCCATTTTACAATTAAAGCAAGAAATATTCTCCGCAGAGAAAAAATTCTGCATTAAGTACCTTCATAAACAAGCAGTGGTAATTGCGGAAGTTTATAAAGTTCCTGAGGTTGAATAAAAAATTGCCTTCTAAAGTTTATATTATGACTAGACCTAGGATCAGGATCAGAAAGTCCGGCTCTGCTGAAAAATATGCTGGTAGCAATTTCAATGTTATGTTTCTTAAGAATATTAATGACTTCTCGTTCGGAATAAAAGTGTAAACATATGATATTATAATACCCTGATGTTTATTATTGAGGGATCTAACCTCCACAGTTATATTTTTAATGCTTAGAGTAGGGTATTTATTAGTAACGAGCTCAACATTACTCTTGGAGTTCAAAAACATTCAGCTTGTGTTGTTAGAAACCCTGAATGTGAATGTAATGACACTAGGGAACAATTTCAGTTAATTTGCTTATATATTTTTTAGTGTTTAAATTTCCTCATGCATCCAATAATATGGTTTGATCTTTCGATAGAAAACTCACGGTGTTGGTAGCTCCAGTCAACGATTTCGTAGGAGGCTTTTGTAGGTTAGATGACATCTTGGTGTTGGTTGAAACAGCTTTACCCACGAAAAGAAGTCCAGTCAGGCGACAGGAAAAACGTTGCACATCACTAAGATAAACTGATAACACTATGAATAACACAAGGAAGTAGTATTTACACTTTTTAGACTAACGGATAGGGTACACAGATAAGCTGATACACCGCGGCAGTAGGTGTTGCATCCAACGCTGTCAGCAGCTGACTGTCAAAGATAACTTACATTCTGGTCTTTCTCGATTTCATAAGTACATTTTATACGAACCTGATAGAGAAATTAAATTTGACCAGTGTATCATCAACATGGTTTTGTGTATAACAAACGAGATGTCGTCTACATATGGGAAAAGTGTTACTCTCAGGTTACAAAGTGGTTTCCATTGACGTGACAATCTCTGAAAACAGAACTTCTTCTAATCCTTAATATCACAGTTTTGTTGCTCGGGATTATGTAGCGTGCGGGGAACGCTGGGGGGGATGGAGAACCTTAGTAGCCGCCGTTGTCGGTAGCAAACCCGGAGAAAGGACGAGGGGTAGAGCCATTGGGCCTGCAACCAATTCTCTGTAATATCTTTGAAACCCATTCAATTGTACACAAAAATCTCGGAAGAAAACCCTGAACAGGCGACGACTCTGGCTCAGAAAAAGGACTAAAAAAACATTGCACAAGAAAAAAAGAAGATATAACAGACGACCCACCTTATTTAGAACACACCTCAATAAAATCAGTTAATCATCTTATTGCACCATTTAAGTTTTATAGAGGCTAATCAAGAAAAAATCACCTAAATTTTCAGCAATTTAAATCATATAGGAAATATATATGGAGAAAAATATCCTGATATAGCAAAATATTATACCATAAACGCCTTACTGAAAGGTCAAAAAGTAGATATACTAGAATCACCAAAAAGCTGAAAAGAGCTCCGTAGCAGCTTGAAGAAACAGATACTGATACAAGTTTAGACACCTCAATCATTGATTCTATTATAATTTATGAAAGTTTTGCAATGGAATGTTAACGGTTACTTTTCCAGACTTGAAAGCATTCACCAATTATTTACATTGTAAATACAATTACTTTGTAATTAGTATCTTCCTGACTATTTGCCTTTAGGAAACGAATTTAAATGATAATAATGTGGGAAAAATAAAAAGATTGAAAACTTATTTTAAAAATCGTAATAACTCAAAATATGCCTGTAGAAATGTAGATTAAAGAAGAAATGCATTAAAAGGAACTAAATATTTACTCCAATACAAAAGTTAGAGCTCTTAAAATTATTTTTCTCATTACTGTTTACATATATAACATCTACACACAAAATAGCTACTCACTAGAAAAAATAAGATTGTTGATCTTATTAATCAATTACCCCAACCTTTTATTACTCTTGAAGACAGTCACCACTCTCAATGAGAATCATATTAAATTAATTCCAGAGGCCTGAAAATAGAATCTGCAGTGGAAAACTCTGATGTTATTTCTCAATTCAGTTGAAGCGATTCATGTAAACCTAGTAATGAAAAACAGTGCTACTGATCTTACACTTAGTTCTGCTTCATTTGCTCACAGTTGGCACTGGATAGTTTTTGAACATCCATATGACGATGACCGCTTTCCCATTTTTACTAATATTGACAAAATACCGGAAAACAAGTACCATGGTTGATTGATAATTGTAAGGAAGTCATTTAAAAATCAAAACATGCATTCAACCGATTCAAGAATCAGAATACACACGAAAACAAAATTGAATACAAAAGAAGCGGAGCATCAGTTAAAAGAATTAAAAAGAGCGCATGTATGGAGAATGGCAACGGTAATCCCAATACAAAAAATTCGGAAAAGATCAAACAAACATTTATAGGTTCAGGCTCATATCTTTAACATGTGACATGTGAAAGATACTAGAAAAATTGGGGACAATAGATGTTTTTTAGATCTTCACAGCATTATAAGTGACAACCAATTTGATTTTCGACCAGGCCTTTACACCATATCTCTTAAGTGTTGATACATATATACAAGAGGTTTTTATGGACCATCAACATGTGCTAGCTGTGAATCTGGACATTGAAAATGCCTATGATATGGTATGATACATAGCATTTTAGTCAAACATCGTGAGGTTAAAATTGGAGGAAATATAAATTTGGTTTAAAAAGAATCCGCGAAATTCAGAAGGTTAGAGTTAATGATCACTTCTCTAGAATGAGAGGCTTTGACAACCGAGTCACCCAAGGATCTATTTAAGTGTCTCAATATTCCTCCTTGCAATCAACTACGCAGATGTTAATATTAAATCACCGACAATATCCAGAAAGTATGCAGCTGATACGATTATCGTCTGTTGAAGGAAAAATCTAAACAACACTCAAGAAACCATTCAAGCTGCTCTGAACAGTTTATACGATTGGTCACAAAAATCTGGACGTAAATTCTCTACACAACAAAAGAATGGATTTTACTCTCTAAGCAAACCAAAAATCACTCTTAAATTGCAACAGGGCCAACAAAACTTGTACTCAGAATACAAAACTACTGGGAATGGTATTTGATTTCAACATCACGTGGAAAAGACAAATCCAAATATTGTAGATGAATGCAAGAATAGATTTCAGATCCTTATATAATTGTCTCATAACAATTGGGGTGCAGATAAAAATCTACCCTTAATAACATTCAAAGCGATCGTAAGAAGCAAGATCGATTATGGTTATATAACGCATAACTCCACCAACCAAACAACGCTGAAAAAACCTGATACAATTCATAATCTATGCACAATTTTCATAATTTTAGTTGTAATTTACTGACAGTTATAATGAATTATTACTGACATAGATTTTGTACAATTATTATGAACTTTAGATTCAATTCCCTTTAGATTCAATCTCAGAAAAGTCTGATTCAGGTTACTGTTTCAGCAGCTTCTTCATAGGTCTAGTAAATCTACCTTTGAGGTTTCTGTCTGTTAATACTTTGTAAGTTTCCTTGAGCATATTAATAATTACTGGAATGTCATTAGAATAAACTTTAACTATAGCAATGGGATCAAGGCATTTTCCAAAAATAATTGAAATTGTTTGTATGTTAAGAGAAAATAACTTGGATTGTTGTCAATGAGAGCTTGTGTTGGACTGAGCATATCTTCCAGATTTTTTCCATGATTGTTGCCTAATTGGTCTGATTCAACTATTTATATTTTTCTTCTTTTTTGGTTGTTTGAAATTATTTTCTTGATTTTATTATTAGAGTGAGTTGTTTCAAATAAGGAAGAGGATCAGTTTGTAAACTCATTTTATGAGGAGGAGGGATGCTCGTGGGTCGGTTGTGGGGGTAGCCATGGGTTACTTCGGAATTTGATAGATCAAATTCAGAAATAACCCATGGCAATTTGTATTGTTCAAGGGGGCTCATGGCAGGTTGATGAATCAGATGGGCAGCTTATCTTATTCAAAAGGAGGGAAGCTGACAATCCACACTAGGTGAATTAGAAGTTTGGGGTATTGAATGATAAAAGGAGACATTTCCTTTGAGATGCTATCATCTTCTGAAATATGATTTATAATTGGGGTAGAATTGCCCCCTTGTTTGGACTGTGACTAGCAATATGGCCTTCAGATTTACATTTAAAGTGAGTGATGTTATCAATAGAAAAATGTAATCTAAAATATGTGTCTTGATATTGAATTAGCATAAATGGAAGTTATTTATGAATTTCATCAGGGAAAAATTAGGAACAGCCATACTTGCTTTTACAAACGCTCTTGAAAAGCCGTTGCAAACCTCTGGTTGAGTATAGAGAAAAATTGAGTATTTTTTTCTATAAGAAGAAGCAAAACCGTTGAAACTTCGCTGCATAAGCCCCGTCAACTTCGATGGGGACCAACCACCGTTTGCTTTACATCGCCTCTCCCTCCGAATAACCACAGGCTTATAGTAGCTAAGCACGGTTTTACATGAAGATTCGAACCGACCCAAGTCTTGTGCACTTCCTGCCCAGGAATGTACAATGACTTAGCGATCACGGCTAAACCAACATCTGGCATTCAAGAATGAAAAATCTTGCTTGTATGTTTCGTTTAGGATGTCTACGTTTACTGAAGAACTAAAATTCACAAAGTATTGCAAAAGAAGCAAAATTAAGTTGACCAGAAATTAGCGTATGATATATCATACGCTGGGCATTATTGGGTTAATAGTGAGAGGACCTTGTGTTTATCTGTAATATAATTAGCAAGTTTCTTTTCAACTTAAGAACACACAGATGCTGTTGTTGGCAATACGTGACACAAAACGAATATCACTTCTTTGTATAATAATAGTTAGCACACAGTGTTAACCCTTCGTACGCCTCGATGATGATTGCCTGGTCCATGGCAGGAAAGACATCAGTAGTAGCAGCTCCATCGTAAGATTTGGTTTGTGCATTATAAGAGGTTGAGGTTACGTTGATGTTATTTTTTACGGTGGTCATGGTTTCGGCTAGTGCCACCCAAAGGCACAGTTTTATGAGGTGACTCTTAATGTGATATTTGATATGTAAATTAATTGTCGCCAGAAGAAATAAGTACTTATCAACGCACATGCGAGCTGAGGGGACGATGTTGTCGGTACTGGGCGTAGCTCTTGACTGTGAAAGAAATAAGATATTACTGCCTATAATAAGATTTTTCGATAATGTTTTCAGTAGTAAAGAGAAAAAGTTATATCGGGTTTGAGCGAGCAACAAATTGGTTTTCCGATTTATCCAATCTTTAGGTATACCAGAACACCTATTAAAGATCACGGAGATTTTCCTCTCCAACAGATCATTTATCGTAAAAGTCAATGCAGATATATCTACCCCCACATTATTGCGGCAGGAGTACCACAGGGATCAGTTCTCTCTCCCTTACTATTTAACATTTTCAGCCATATTCCAATTGAAGGTGACTCCAACGTAGCTTTATACGCTGATGATATTGCACTATTCACCTCTCACAGTGATATAATAGCGAAGGGGAATATTCAAATTGATGTAAACAGTTATGTTAAATGGACTCAGAAATGGAGAATAAAGCTCAATCATAATAAGTGTCAAGCAAAAATATTCACATTACGCCGACCGAAAAATCCCCCTGAACTTGACATCAATGGAAATCGAATCCCGTGGACATCTTCACCAGTGAAGTACCTAGGAGTATTATTTGACAAGAGATTCACGTGGAAACCCCATATACATGTAACTGCTAATAAAGCGTTGGTCAAAACTTCGAAAATGTTTCCTTAATTAACTCTAGATCTCCCACTAGTATCGAAAGCCGAATATTACTGTACAAATCAATTATTCAATCCACTCTAACCTATGCATGTCCAGTATGGGGTGGCGCAGCACCCAGTAACCTTTAAAAGTTAGTGGCGTTCCAAAATAAGTTCCTAAGAAAGACCCTCAAGGCACCTTGGTTTATTCCAAATTCCCAAATTCATCGCGAGCTAAATATATGGCCATTAAACGAACACATAAAGAAAATAGCTGACCATTTCTTTCAAAATCTTAACTCTTCCCCCTGTTCCACAATATTTAATCTGGGCCGCCTTGCTTCAAGGCCTCGTATTAAATCAAGATTCCCCAAGGATAGACTGAGGCCACCGTAACTTCTGTTTCTACACCTTTCCTAGCACTACCTAAATTTCAACGTAACACCTCAAACCTGAACCTTGAAGCCTGAATCAAATCATCGAAGCTTAGACCATGTTTTCACGAGTAGGAATGAATACTCATTTGCTGTGGATGGCCACATCCAAAACGTTATAATATAAAATGTACTGTTGTCAAACCCCTCGAGTAACAGAAATGTCGAACGAGAAGAAATAAATTTAAAAAAAACAAACGATTTATCCAAACGAAACAATTAAATTTGAAGATTTCCGGGGAAAAGATAATAAACCTTCACTTAAAGTATGCCCCAGATATAACCATTAGAGGCAGTCATTTGGATTCAAATACGATGCCAACCTACTTCAGCAGAAGTTCAAGACAAAATAATCAACTTTTGTAAAGCTATCAATATATTTACTGAAATTTAACCGCATTGTTTTATATACATTTATTCCTCCAAGTATCATTAATACCAGTTAAAGTATAATGTAAAGTTAAATTGTAATACTATTTTTGCCCAATATAATTTCTGTAATCACGCCCAATGTACAATACAATACTTGCAATAGTCGCTAATAACCAAGTTGATGTTACTGTAAATACATTTAATAAAAAAATGGTTTCAGTTTGGGAGTATCTTATCTGGATACTTTTTAAGGCAAATTATTGAGAAATTTCAGCGAAGTAATGCAGACCATTATCTGTCATTTAAAGCCTATGATAGTGTTCTTCGAAGAATACTGAGGAGGCCATGGGAAGAGTAAGTATCAAAGAAAAGAAGATAAATTTTGTCTAGAAACCATAGAAGAACACTCAAGCAAAAATGAAAATTGAAAGAAAAGTAATCCACAAATATACAAAAAGTAACTCCAAAATATATTTTTAAAAAAAGTCTGAAGCAAAAATACGGCCTATCACCAATTTTGTTCAATAATTGCCCCGAAAAGGACTACATAGTGCGTCGTTCGGGCATGGAAATTCAGTCTGGAGTCGACATCATCTATTCTCTCCTTATGCAGATGATAAAATTATAATTGCTCAAGATATAGAGATTTCTTTTTTAAATTTATTTCTTCTCGTTCGACATTTCTGTCTCTCGAAGGGTTTGACAACAGTACATTTTATATTATAATGTTTTGGATGTGGCCAGTGGATACGTCAACAGCCAAAACAATCGCTATTGGAGAGGAGAAAAACCCTCACCTGCTTCACGAAGAACCATTTCGCGACGTAAAGATCGAAGTGTGGTGTGTGTTGAGTTACACAAGAATTAGAGGGCCTATATTTTTAACCGTTACCGCCAAGCCCTCACAATGCCGTGGACGGACAGATCAGGACACCGGATAAATTGAAGGGAGCTGTGGTCGCCATTGTGGTGGATGACTAGCGCGCGCGTTTCAAAGTTAAGGCCGTGTTTCCACTTGTTTCAGTCGTGTTTTGAGTGTGTAACAGAAATAATAAGATACAATCAAAACAACAAATGACCACACTGGCCATTGTTTTCATACATGTTTTTTTATGTCATTATTCTATAACAATATGTATAGATATGAACATTCACATTTTCTTTCCAGTTTTGTTTTAGTCAGTCATGTTTACACTTACTGAATATATGCAGCTAATAAAATAAATACTACATATTGCTACCATAAATAAAAAATAGAAATAATTAGGGACAAGATACATAAAATTCCCCCTTAGAAACTTGTTTCCCTTCTTATTCAAATTCAAAAATCTACCAGTTTGTCCCCTCCCCAATGTTTCTGCTCAATATGGCCTCTGACACCATGGAAGGTGTTGAGGGTTTGTTTCTTTAAAAAATGCAAGATTTTTTTCAAAATTTACATATAACAACTTACTTACAAAAACTTACTTACAAAACTTACTTACTTAAAATAAGGAAGAATAACATAAGCTATCAAGGTAAGCTCATTTGTACCTGGTGCATAGTTATAATTTTACATCAATTTCTTAAAACATAAAAGGTTGAAAATGCAATTTATTTTAATTCATTTATTTAACTTAAATCCTAAATGTTAAAAAATTGTAATTTAGTTTATAAGTATTTCTTTTTGTGTCAAATATACTCCTGACAAAAATAAAAATATGACTGTCTAAAACAACACTGGACAAAGAAATCTAATTATAACCCAAAGACAGAAGATAGTGGAATATGAACATTTTCACATAAAAAGCCTACTAATTTTCCAAATTCATTTATTTTTTCCTTCGCAAATTCAACTGAATGAAATCTAGAACAGACTATGATTTGTTCCTTACCTTCCTGATCATGGTGGTGACAAAAACAAACAATCAAGATTTCATGTATATTTTTCTACATAAACATATTTAATATTTCTATATTCCATTTCACAAGAAAAGGAGGAAACCTAACAAATGATTTTCCTATAATATCTTTTTAAATATTTTCTGTTTGGAAGAAGCTTCACAAATAGATTATTAATTGATAGCCGCGTGTACCCCCTAGAACTTCTCAGAATATACAAGAAAAGTTATTAGTTTTTTCTCAACAAAAAAGTCGCAACATAAATAGGGATATTATTATTCCTCTTTTGTTTATCATTATTTAAATTATAACACAAATTTTTTTTAAAAAACTGAAATTTGTAACATCTGATTGGTTCAATGCTAAAAATAATTACAACTACACTCACAGGCATGACTGAGCCGAGTTATTTATTTATTTATTTGTCAAAAAACATTAAAAACTGTATATGACGTGTGGGGAAAGAAATTTATCTGCGCACATTTTCTTGAGGGCCAGAATTTTATTTAAAAAATAAACAAAAAAAAACGAAAAAATGAATTTAGAAAATAATTATTTTAGAAAAATATTTGAAAAATGTTTTTTTCCCGAGTTATAGAAAATCAATTTCAACTGTAAATGAACTACAAGCAAAAGGAGTGTTCAACAAAACGTGCGCACAGTGAAGCTACATTTATGTCCAGAAGCAAAACAAGGGGCCATCTCAGCATTTGCTCAATGGATCAGGGAAACTGGACAAAAACCTGATCGATTGGAGGTGGATGTTGGGTGGGGAGGCTCTTACTTTAAATTAATGATCATAGAGTTATTACAGAGTAAGTATTAAAGAGCTAACATCTGAGCATGAATGCTCATTAAAATTATTCCACCTTTAGTAACATATTTTAAAATATATTTTAAAAACTTTTGAATTTGCGGGTGAAGAAAACAATTGTACATGAATACAATTTTATTTTCTATTGCCATAATGAATAACCTTTGTAATCAATGATTTAAGAACAATACACTTTTGTTCAGGTGTTGCCTCAACATTGTTCGTGGAGAGTAACACTATATGAAGTTGCTACATGGTGCAGCCTAATTTCATATAAATGTTCACTATATCCTTCACTAATAAAATAATGTGGCTTTCAGAAACAAATTATCATTGGCATGCATTTCTAGTTCCTGAAAGACACCAAATGTCCCGCACTTTCTCCGGTACCTGCATCTGCACACTTTAACTTACAATGCCTTTGGGTGGCTTTCCATTGTTCATCACTTGCTTATGTCTAACTAACTTTTCACATAGTGAACATATTTTTACTACACTTGATGAAGGGCCCACCAATCCCCCATTATTTTTTCTTTTCAGAAAATCGCTATTTAATACACAGTCGGGTGTACTAAACTACGAGGATACACATGTGAAACACTTTATGGTGTCTTCTAGTTTATGTGCAACGTACCCAGCAATATACACTACCACATGTTCTGAGTATTCACTCAGATTACACGGCATTGCAACATAACTATGGTCTGAAACATTCACATTTACGTTACTTACATCAATGTCATTCACGCGACAATCAGAAAATATCTTTAGATCAAACCATCCTTTCATTGGTCATATCTTTTGACCAAGACAATAAAGGCGTAAAGGACTCTGATGTGCAGTTTCCTGTGCTTTTACATTTAAGTTCATTTCTGACCAGAAACTGCCTGTAAGCTGCACGAAATTGTAATGCAGATGGGTTATTGTTCCACCCAAACCTGCTTCTAATCATGCAAAAGAACATCTCCATATGGTCTTCACTAAACTTGTACATTAAAAGATATTTCAGATTCCCGGATTCAATTAAATTCACAAACAGACCTCAAATACTGTTAATTATGCACAGAAATCCAATTATTGGAGTCCTACGTGGTGTCTCGTACAGTAATTTATCATCATAGTTTCTTAAACGTAATAAATAATTTTCTGCCTTCGTTAAAAAAGGTTCCAAAGAAGATTTGTTCCCCATGCGAAGAGCAGACATATTCAACAGCAAATGGACTTTTACAATTGCTTATATCGAACAGTTGATCAAACTGTTCGCAGAAGTCTGCTGTTCCAGAAGCATCTTTAAATAAGTCGAGTTTCAGATCTTCAGCCAAAAATCTCCAACTGATGAACTCAAAACTTGCACAGCCAACTTCACTTTGATTTTTTGTTTTTTGAACATTACATGTGTTTTCTTTAATTTATTTGCTAATGTTAAACCTTCTTCATTTTAAGTTTTTGTAATTCCTCTATGTGTTCCCATTTCACTATACTTTCTTGCACATCACATATGACTTTCAGGTCTGAAAACATATTTCTAACAAGCTTAATCGTATGACAAGCATCAAGAATAATGAACACCTTTTCAGATGTAGATGGATGTAAAAAATATGATCGCATATTATTTACATCTAACCTTGCCCCTAATTTAGAGGCAAGTGACAAGTTGCACTGCAAACCATCAAATGTCAGGCCTACATATTGTAGCGGTACGCTATTTTTAATATTTTTTAAATTTCACAAATAACTGTCGATGTGAGGCGTCACTCCCGCCGCCGCCAGCCGGGTCGGCGCGCCCCCTCCGCTAATGGAAGGGATGACAGCACGCGCCCCTCTAAAAGTTTATGGCCATCGTCCGCGAGTCGACCCTCATCCCGTCACGCACCCGGGCGCCGAAGAAGAGATTAGAGACGTGTGCTGATCCCGCCGTTCCGGGTATCATGCGCACTAAGTACCTAGGCCGTCCTTCGCAGCTTTCTCCGGGGGTCCCAACGGACATTCCGCGTACCCTTTACTGACCTACTTCCGAAGTCAGACGGAGAGCGTTTTTCCAGACAGAGATAGGGCTACGGAAAATTCCTAGAATCACCGGAGCTGATTGGCCGAGGACAAAATTACGGCGTAGTAGCACTTAGCCAATCAGGGGCAAAATTCCGTGGGGTGGGAGCGATTTTGGGGCACTTTTGAATTTTCGGGGTGGCGGAACGAGGAGACCTCCACGCTAGCGGCGTAGGGGAGAGGATCACTTCTGCTTGTTCGATTGAGCTGGGGGGGGGCGAGCGCCGCGGAGCGAGTAACAGCTCCGGCGCCGCGTTCGAGGGAGAATTATTATTTTGGGGACTTAGTTCGTGGACACTGAGCTCTGCCGTGGGCAGTGACCGGTGACTAGTTTTCTCCGAGATTCGTGATCGTGAAAACTCCAGAGAACTTTCCGTAAGAACTGCTGATTTGTGTGAACGGAATTCGCGATCATTCACGATCCGGGCCAGCTGACCGTCGCCGCCGCCGCCGTCACCGCCGCAGCCGCTGTCGCCGCCGCCGCTCCTTTGGTAGCTATTGTGGAAGGACGTTTCTCGGCCTGGCAGGGCCATCTCAGCCGCCGACCCAGACGGAGAGAACCCGACGCTGCCGCCGCCGCCGCCGCCGCCGCCGCCGAGGGCCGCCTACACGCCCGCCCCATTCAGGCATAAACTTCGGTCAACGACCGCCAAAGAACTATTGTGCATTGCTGTGCCGCGCTTAGGCACTTGTTTCCTCATTATTGTCAGCCAGAAGGCGAATGGCCTAGAGTTTGTTGGGGCCTGTAAAGGGAATTTGATTGTAATTCTCGTTCCTTTCTCTCTTTTTTTTAGATTTAAGTTTTATCTCATTTTTTCTTTCGTTTCTAACTGAGCTCATCAGGTAGGGCCTTTCTTAACTCTTTGAATCACTGTAACTTCCCCGGCCTATTATTAGGCGGGAATAAACCTTTTTATTTGCTTTACCAACCACTGAATTGTTCTGTAGTTAGCAAACGCCTTACGACTCCTTCCATCCGAGTTAGATTCTAAGCAGGTGACAAAGTTGGCCCGACTGAGCTAGGCCCGGGCCACCCTCGTTGACTTCGGCGCACACCCACGCCGCCGGAGCTCGACGCTGTGGTTGACAATCGACGCCACCGTGTGGCTCGATAACGAACCTTGGGTGTGACAATTGGCTTTCCCAAGTGGGGCTCGATAGTACCACAGATACCCCAGTAAAACGCCCTAGAATCAATTCATGTCTCATGTGCCATTTTGATAATAGTCGCAGAACCTAATTTTCTATTACTGTTGTTTTTTTAAATGGATGGAAGGACGCTGCTACGAAAAGAACAATTTGTGGTCTGGTAATGATATTATTATTATTGTATTTTGTGTATAAGTGTTATTGTTTTGTGCTTTGTGTGTTGTGAATACCGTGTGCGCGTTTCACGCAAAACAGCCAAAATGCTGGACGAATCAGGGTCGATGTGGCGTGGATGAGAGCAGTTCGGGGGAACAGCCTGCGCCCGAGATCACCTAAGTGAACTTATGCGAGTTCTCACGAAGCAAATTTTCAGAGAGTAGCCGAAAAGACATGCGAGTCAGATTGCAGAAAAGTAGTAAGAATTTAAAAACTAGAATTGGATGACCCAAATTCAGAGAGTAGCGAAAGACATGCGAGTCAGATTGCAGAAAGTAGTAAGAATTTAAAACTAGAATTGATGAACCAAATCTCAGAAAGTAATAAAAGACATGAGGAGAGATTTGACCGGCTAGACAGTTGTTTTGGTTGACCAGGCCGCGAAACTAGAAAATTTGGAGGCGAAATTTGATCACAAAATAGGAACTTTGCAGAATCAGTAGAGGGTAGATGTGGGAAAATTGAAAACTAGCGTGGAGAACTTAGGCCAGGAGTTAGAAAGTTTCTAGGGCCGAGGCAAGGAAAATATTATCAAAAATCGAATCAGAAATTAGTCCAGAAACTTCAGGCATGTGACAGGAAAGTTGGAAGCTTATTGCGACTCAATTACTGAGAATATTGCCGAGGTTTAAAACAGAAATGAACGGCAAATTCACGAAAATTGAAACCAAAACTCAGCACGGAAGTGAGTGAAATCCATGGCAAATTCGAGAAATTAGGAGTTATTGAAGGGGAGAATATCAGGGACAGGGAAGAAAAGTTAAAGAAAGAAATAGACAAGAACTTAATAAAATTAGTAAGGGAGGAAATCGAGAAAGAGAAAGAGAACGGTCCTATTGCGAATTCATCGGGAGGATCAGGGCTTAGATTCTCGTGGGCCCCTCCACAAATTTATGTTTTTGGGGAAAAGCAGATGAAAATCCAAAGGTTTTTCTCGACCGTGCCGAGAATTACATGGATTTGACGAAGGCAGTAACCGTCCAAATTAAAACCTAAATTCATGCAGGAACTTCTACGCGGAAAATGCTGCCCATTGGCTCACTGCACTTGCACCATTCCCACAAACGTACGAAGAGTTTCGTACCAAGTTCCTTGCGCGTTACTGGAACGAACAATAACGCGTTACGAATTCGAGAGAAAGATTCTAGAGACCAGGTGGGACAAAAGACGCGACCAATCTTACCTTGACTACGCCATGGAGAAAATCTCCGCTATTAAATTGTGTGACCCCCATGATAGAGGATAAAAAGGTCACTTGGCTTTTGACCGCGCATTACCCTACCTATGTGCAAAATTTAATTAATAGTGTAGGATGTGAGGACCTCGATCGATTCCAGGAGCTGCTCGCTCAATTGATAGGACTCGGGTAAATTTCTTATGAGGATAATTGGGAGCGAAACCAAGGGAACGGCCAGACAAACCGACCGTCATGGCCGTCGCGATGACCGGAATTCGGGGGAACGCTGCAAATGAGCGACGCCCACCACCGGATTCTAATGAGAATCGAGGCGGGAACGCTGGGGACAGAAACGGTCAGCATGATTCCACTAGCAGAGCCCGTTAAATTAGAACCGTTCGAGCCAGTAAGGTACCGGGGTCCCGAACGAGTTGTGTCAGAGGTACCAATTTCCAAGGTAGTGTCAGTGAACTACGCATTTCATGACTTAAATGACGATGCGAATGAACATGTGAAGGAACTCGCACGGAAGTGCCCAGTAATCGAGTTTTCTCACAGGAAATTTTAATGTACGCGCTCTAGTAGATACCGGCAGTGAGGTTAGCGCAATTTCAAAGAAATTTTACTCGCAACTAATAAGTGAACGCATTCCAGTGCCAACTTTGCCTACGGGTAAATGCTTCGTTGTAGGAATCGGGAAGAAGAAAAAGTAAGCCGATTTTCATGCAGGCCTTAATCTCACTAAATTTTCGGGAAGTTTTCATTCGACGTGCCATGTTTAGTCATAGAAGACTTGAATTATGATGTTATTCTAGGGGTAGATTTCTTGCGGGAAAATAACGGGATAGTGGATTTTTCCAGGAATATTGTGAGTTTCGGTGAGGGTAGGGAAATTGAGATACAAGATGACGAGGACAGACCGGACATTAGCATTTCATGTGGGTTTTGGGGATTCGGGGGATGACGTGAGTGGAGTCATTAACAAGTGCTTGCTAGGAAATGATTCACTAAATGACCACGAGCGCCATCAGCTGCAGCAATTGCTCTGCAAATACGCAACGTTTTCGATCGTCCGTGCATCCAATAAAAGACTTTTGCTTTCGGATCCAGGTCACCGATGACTCACCCTTTAAAGTGAAAAATTACCCTATTCCGCAGTCCATTAGGGGGGAAGTCGATGAAACGATCAAAAACATGATTAGTGAAGGCATTATTGAGAGGTCAGTCACGGCCTACGTAAACCCGATTGTTGTTGTCAAGAAGAAAGACGGGAAAGTTAGAATTTGTTTAGATGCACGACGAATCAACGAAGTTACAGTCCCAGAAAACGAGGCACCTCAAACATAGACGAAATTCTTTGGAAATTCAACAAAACTAAAAATTTTTCGGCCTTAGATTTTTCGAGTTCTTATTGGCAGATTTCCATCCACCCCGACGATAGGAAGTTCACGGGATTCTTATACAACGGCTTAACCTACGTCTGGAAACGTATGCCTCCTGCGGGACGAAAAACGGCCTTCCAGCCGGAAAATTCAATTTTTTTCAACCTCCGTCCGTTTAAAGAGTAGAAGTCACTGACACCTCTGCACACGATTCGGAGTACCTGGGCTCGCGGTACAGTTCATGTTCTTCTTTGTTAAATTTTGTAGGGTTAATTAGAATTAAGATCTAGTAGTAGTTGCAATTTTCTTAGTTACTGTAGAATGATTTTAATGTTAGGCATCGCCATGTTATTTTTTTGAAATTTCATCACGACGAGAAAAAAAATTCTCATTTCCAAATCTCAATTTTTCAAAGCCCAATTTTTTTTTCTCTATTCGGAGGGGAGGGCCAATGTAGCGGTACGCTATTTTTAATATTTTAAATTTCACAAATAACTGTCGATGTGAGGCGTCACCTCCCGCCGCCGCCAGCCGGGTCGGCGCGCCCCCTCCGCTAATGGAAGGGATGACAGCACGCGCCCCTCTAAAAGTTTATGGCCATCGTCCGCGAGTCGACCCTCATTCCGTCACGCACCCGGGCGCCGAAGAAGAGATTAGAGACGTGTGCTGATCCCGCCGTTCCGGGTATCATGCGCACTAAGTACCTAGGCCGTCCTTCGCAGCTTTCTCCAGGGGTCCCAACGGACATTCCGCGTACCCTTTACTGACCTACTTCCGAAGTCAGACGGAGAGCGTTTCCAGACAGAGATAGGGCTACGGAAAATTCTAGAATCACCGGACCTGATTGGCCGAGGACAAAATTACGGCGTAGTAGCACTTAGCCAATCAGGGGCAAAATTCCGTGGGGTGGAGCGATTTTGGGGCACTTTGAATTTTCGGGGTGGCGGAACGAGGAGACCTCCACGCTAGCGGCGTAGGAGGAGAGGATCACTTCTTCTTGTTCGATGCGAGCTGGGGGGGGCGAGCGCCGCGGAGCGAGTAACAGCTCCGGCGCCGCGTTCGAGGGATGAATTATTATTTGGGACTTAGTCGTGGACACTGAGCTCTGCCGTGGGCAGTGACCGGTGACTAGTTTTCTCCGAGATTCGTGATCGTGAAAACTCCAGAGAACTTTCCGTAAGAACTGCTGATTTGTGTGAACGGAATTCGCGATCATTCACGATCCGGGCCAGCTGACCGTCGCCGCCGCCGCCGTCACCGCCGCAGCGCTGTCGGCCGCCGCCGCTCCTTTGGTAGCTATTGTGGAAGGACGTTTCTCGGCCTGGCAGGGCCATCTCAGCCGCCGACCCAGACGGAGAGAAGCGCGACGCTGCCGCCGCCGCGCCGAGGGGCCGCCTACACGCCGCCCCATTCAGGGCATAAACTTCGGTCAACGACCGCCAAAGAACTATTGTGCATTGCTGTGCCGCGCTTAGGCACTTGTTTCCTCATTATTGTCAGCCAGAAGGCGATATGGCCTAGAGTTTGTTGGGGCCTGTAAAGGAATTGATTGTAATTCTCGTTCTTTCTCTCTTTTTTTTAGATTTAAGTTTATCTCATTTTTTCTTTCGTTCTAACTGAGCTCATCAGGTAGGGCCTTTCTTAACTTCTTGAATCACTGTAACTTCCCCGGCTATTATTAGGCGGGAATAAAACCTTTTTATTTGCTTTACCCAACACTGAATTGTTTCTGTAGTTAGCAAACGCCTTACGACTCCTTCCATCCGAGTTAGGATTCTAGCAGGTGACAAAGTTGGCCGACTGAGCTAGGCCCCGGGCCGCCCTCGTTGACTTGGCGCAACACCACGCCCGCCGGAGCCTCGACGCTGATGGTTGACAATCGACGCCCACCGGTGGCTCGATAACGAACCTTGGGTGTACAATTATTTCACCTTTCACTTTGTCCAGGAGAATCAAAGCTTTCTTATAACACGGAGCTTCTCCTTACGCAGACATAATCCATTAACCAGAAAATATGCAATCGGCACCTTCAGTCTGTATTTATTCCCCACAACCAGTAAAAACAAAGTGCTTCCTTATTTATTGACGTCAAATACAGTTTAAAAAACTATGTGTGGCGAGCTATGGGGAGAAGGTGAATTTTGTGCACGTTTGCATAATCTTTGATCTCTATCCTAAACCATATTCTAGT
>JAHLJT010008446.1:284142851-284199775 GCA_031308135.1 Acheta domesticus | reverse complement strand
TACATGTTTTTTTATGTCATTATTCTATAACAATATGTATAGATATGAACATTCACATTTTCTTCCAGTTTTGTTTTAGTCAGTCATGTTTACACTTACTGAATATATGCAGCTAATAAAATAAATACTACATATGCTACCATAAATAAAAAAATAGAAATATTAGGGACAAGACATAAAATTCCCCCTTAGGAAACTTGTTCCCTTCTTATTCAAATTCAAAAATCTACAAGTTTGCCCTCCCCAATGTTTCTGCTCAATATGGCCTATGACACCATGGAAGGTGTTGAGGGTTGTTTCTTTAAAAAAATGCAAGATTTTTTCAAAATTTACATATAAAACTTACTTACAAAAACTTACTTACAAAACTTACTTACTTAAAATAAGGAAGAATAACAGAAGCTATCAAGGTAAGCTCATTTGTACCTGGTGCATAAGTTATAATTTTACATCAATTTCTTAAAACATAAAAGGTTGAAAAATGACAATTTATTTTAATTCATTATTTAACTTAAATCCTAAATGTTAAAAAAATTGTAATTAGTTTATAAGTATTTCTTTTTGTGTCAAATATACCCTGACAAAAATAAAAATATGACTGTCTAAAACAACACTGGACAAAGAAATCTAATTATAACCCAAAGACAGAAGAAGATAGTGGAATATGAACATTTTCACATAAAAAGCCTACTAATTTTCCAAATTCATTTATTTTTTCCTTCGCAATTCAACTGAATGAAATTCAGAACAGACTATGATTTGTTCCTTACCTTCCTGCATGATGGCCATGGTGAGGTCCGACAAAACAAAACAATCAAGATTCATGTATATTTTCTACATAAACATATTTAATATTTCTATATTCCATTTCACAAGAAAAGGAGGAAACCTAACAAATGATTTTCCTATAATATCTTTTTAATATTTTCTGTTTGGAAGAAGCTTCACAAATAGATTATTAATTGATAGCCGCGTGTACCCCCTAGAAACTTCTCAGAATATACAAGAAAATTTATTAGTTTTTTTCTCAACAAAAAGTCGCAACATAAATAGGGATATTATTATTCCTCTTTTGTTTATCATTATTTAAATTATAACACAAATTTTTTTTAAAAAACTGAAATTTGTAACATCTGATTGGTTCAATGCAAAAATAATTACAAACTACACTCACAGGCAGACTGAGCCGAGTTATTTATTTATTTATTTGTCAAAAAACATTAAAAAACTGTATATGACGTTGTGGGGAAAGCAATTTATCTGCGCACATTTTCTTGAGGGCCAGAATTTTATTAAAAAAATAAACAAAAAAAACGAAAAAAATGAATTTAGAAAATAATTATTTTAGAAAAATATTTGAAAAATGTTTTTTTCCCGAGTTATAGAAAATCAATTTCAACTGTAAATGAACTACAAGCAAAGGACGTGTTCAACAAAACGTGTGCGCACAGTGAAGCTACATTTATGTCCAGAAGCAAAACAAGGGGCCATCTCAGCATTTGCTCAATGGATCAGGGAAACTGGACAAAAACCTGATCGATTGGAGGTGGATGTTGGGTGGGGAGGCTCTTACTTTAAATTAATGATCCTAGAGTTATTACAGAGAAGTATTAAAGAGCTAACATCTGAGCATGAATGCTCATTAAAATTATTCCACCTTAGTAACATATTTTAAAATATATTTAAAAAACTTTGAATTTGCGGGGTGAAGAAAACAATTGTACATGAATACAATTTTATTTTCTATTGCCATAATGAATAACCTTTGAATCAATGATTTAAGAACAATTACACTTTTGTTCAGGTGTTGCCTCAACATTGTTCGTGGAGAAGTAACACTATATGAAGTTGCTACATGGTGCAGCATAATGTTCATATAAATGTTCACTATATCCTTCACTAATAAAATAATGTGGCTTCAGAAACAAATTATCATGGCATGCATTTCTAGTTCTGAAAGACACAAATGTCCCGCACTTTCTCCAGGTACCTGCATCTGCACACTTTAACTTAACAATGCCTTTGGTGGCTTTCCATTGTCATCACTGGCTTATGTCTAACTAACTTTTCACATAGTGACATATTTTACTACCACTTGATGAAGGGCCACCAATCCCCCATTATTTTTCTTTCAGAAAATCGCTATTTAATACACAGTCGTGTACTAAACTACGAGGATACACATGTGAAACACTTTATGGTGTCTTCTAGTTATGTGCAACGTAACCAGCAATATACACTACCACATGTTCTGATATTCACTCAGATTTACACGGCATTGCAAATAACTATGGTCTGAAACATTCACATTTACGTTACTTACATCAATGTCATTCACGCGACAATCAGAAATATCTTTAGATCAAACCATCTTTCATTGGTCATATCTTTTGACCAAGACAATAAAAGGCGTAAAGGACTCTGATGTGCAGTTTCCTGTGCTTTACATTTAAGTTCATTTCTGACCAGAAAAACTGCCTGTAAGCTGCACGAAATTGAATGCAGATGGGTTATTGTTCCACCCAAACCTGCTTCTAATCATGCAAAAGAAACACTCTCCATATGGTCTTCACTAAACTTGTACATTAAAAGATATTTCAGATTCCCGGATTCAATAAATTCACAAACAGACCTCAAATACTGTTAATTATGCACAGAAATCCAATTATTGGAGTCCTACGTGTGTCTCGTACAGTAATTTATCATCATAGTTTTTAAACGTAATAAATAATTTTTGCTTCGTTAAAAAGGTTCCAAAGAAGATTTGTTCCCCAGCGAAGAGCAGGACATATTCAACAGCAAATGGACTTTTACAATTGCTTATATCGAACAGTTGATCAAACTGTTGCAGAAGTCTGCTGTTCCAGAAGCATCTTTAAATAAGTCGAGTTTCAGATCTTCAGCCAAAAAATCTCCAACTGATGAACTCAAAACTTGCACAGCCAACTTCACTTTGATTTTTTGTTTTTTGAACATTACATGTGTTTTCTTTAATTTATTGTCTAATGTTAAACCTTCTTCATTTTAAGTTTTTGTAATTCCTCTATGTGTTCCCATTTCACTATACTTTCTTGCACATCACATATGACTTTCAGGTGTGAAAAACATATTTCTAACAAGCTAATCGTATGACAAGCATCACGAATAATGAACACCCTTTCAGATGTAGATGGATGTAAAAAATATGATCGCAATATTATTACATCTATTTAACCTTGCCCCTAATTTAGAGGCAAGTGACAAAGTTGCACTGAAATCCACAAATGTCAGGCCTACATATTGTAGCGGTACGCTATTTTTAATATTTTTTAAATTTCACAAATAACTGTCGATGTGAGGCCACCTCCCGCCGCCGCCAGCCGGGTCGGCGCGCCCCCTCCGCTAATGGAAGGGATGACAGCACGCGCCCCTCTAAAGTTTATGGCCATCGTCCGCGAGTCGACCCTCATCCCGTCACGCACCGGGCGCCGAAGAAGAGATTAGAGACGTGTGCTGATCCCGCCGTTCCGGGTATCATGCGCACTAAGTACCTAGGCCGTCCTTCGCAGCTTTCTCCGGGGGTCCCAACGGACATTCCGCGTACCCTTTACTGACCTACTTCCGAAGTCAGACGGAGAGCGTTTTCCAGACAGAGATAGGGCTACGGAAAATTCCTAGAATCACCGGACCTGATTGGCCGAGGACAAAATTACGGCGTAGTAGCACTTAGCCAATCAGGGGCAAAATTCCGTGGGGTGGGAGCGATTTTGGGGCACTTTGAATTTTCGGGGTGGCGGAACGAGGAGACCTCCACGCTAGCGGCGTAGGGGAGAGGATCACTTCTTCTTGTTCGATTGAGCGCGGGGGGGGCGAGCGCCGCGGAGCGAGTAACAGCTCCGGCGCCGCGTTCGAGGGAGAATTATTATTTGGGGACTTAGTTCGTGGACACTGAGCTCTGGCCGTTGGGCAGTGACCGGTGACTAGTTTTCTCCGAGATTCGTGATCGTGAAACTCCAGAGAACTTTCCGTAAGAACTGCTGATTTGTGTGAACGGAATTCGCGATCATTCACGATCCGGGCCAGCTGACCGTCGCCGCCGCCGCCGTCACCGCCGCAGCCGCTGTCGCCGCCGCCGCTCCTTTGGTAGCTATTGTGGAAGGACGTTTCTCGGCCTGGCAGGGCCATCTCAGCCGCCGACCCAGACGGAGAGAACCGACGCTGCCGCGCCCCGCCGCCGCCGCCGCCGAGGGCCGCCTACACGCCGCCCCATTCAGGCATAAACTTCGGTCAACGACCGCCAAAGAACTATTGTGCATTGCTGTGCCGCGCTTAGGCACTTGTTTCCTCATTATTGTCAGCCAGAAGGCGAATGGCCTAGAGTTTGTTGGGGCCTGTAAAGGAATTTGATTGTAATTCTCGTTCTTTCTCTCTTTTTTTTAGATTTAAGTTTATCTCATTTTTCTTTCGTTCTAACTGAGCTAATCAGGTAGGGCCCTTTCTTAACTCTTGGAATCACTGTAACTTCCCCGGCCTATTATTAGGCGGGAATAAACCTTTTTTATTTGCTTACCAACCACTGAATTGTTTCTTGTAGTTAGCAAACGCCTTACGACTCCTTCCATCCGAGTTAGATTCTAAGCAGGTGACAAAGTTGGCCGACTGAGCTTAGGCCCGGGCCACCCTCGTTGACTTCGGCGCACACCCACGCCGCCGGAGCTCGACGCTGTGGTTGACAATCGACGCCACCGTGTGGCTCGATAACGAACCTTGGGTGTGACAATTGGCTTTCCCAAGTGGGGCTCGATAGTACCACAGATAACCCAGTAAAACGCCCTAGAATCAATTCATGTCTCAGTGCCATTTTGATAATAGTCGCAGAACCTAATTTTCTATTACTGTTGTTTTTTTAAATGGATGGAAGGACGCTGCTACGAAAAGAACAATTGTGGTCTGGTAATGATATTATTTATTATTGTATTTTGTGTATAAGTGTTATTGTTTTGTGCTTTGTGTGTTGTGAATACCGTGTGTGCGCGTTTCACGCAAAACAGCCAAAATGCTGGACGAATCAGGCGTCGATGTGGCGGGAAGAGAGCAGTTCGGTGGGAACAGCCTGCGCCCGAGATCACCCTAAGTGAACTTATGCGAGTTCTCACGAAGCAAATTTCAGAGAGTAGCGAAAGACATGCGAGTCCAGATTTGCAGAAAGTACGTAAGAATTTAAAACTAGAATTGATGAACCCAAATTTCAGAGAGTAGCGAAAGGACATGCGACGTCAGATTGCAGAAAGTAGTAAGTAATTTAAAATCTAGAATTGTATGACACCAAATCTCAGAAAGTAATAAAAGACATGAGGAGAGATGTTGACCGGCTAGACAGTTGTTTTGGTTGACCAGGCCGGCGAAACTAGAAAATTTGGAGGCGAAATTTGATCACAAAATAGGAACCTTTGCAGAATCAGTTAGAGGGTAGATGTGGGAAAATTGAAACTAGCGTGGAGAACTTAGGCCCAGGAGTTAGAAAGTTCTAGGGCCGAGGCAAGGGAAAATATTATCAAAATCGAATCAGAAATTAGTCAGAAACTTCAGGAATGTGACAGGAAAGGTGGAAGCTTTATTGCGAATCAATTACTGAGAATATTGCCGAGGGTTTAAAACAGAATGAACGGCAAATTCACGAAAATTGAAACCAAACTCAGCACGGAAGTGAGTGAAATCCATGGCAAATTCGAGAACTTAGGAGTTATTGAAGGGGAGAATATCAGGGACAGGGAAGAAAAGTTAAAGAAAGAAATAGACAAGAACTTAATAAACTTAGTAAGGGAGGAAATCGAGAAATGAGAAAGAGAACGGTCCTATTGCGAATTCATCGGGAGGATCAGGGCTTAGATTCTCGTGGGCCCCTCCACAAAATTTATGTTTTTGGGAAAAGCAGATGAAAATCCAAAGGTTTTTTCTCGACCCGTGCCGAGAATTACATGGATTGACGAAGGCAGTACCGTCCAAATTAAAACCTAAATTCATGCAGGAACTTCTACGCGGAAATGCTGCCCATGGCTCACTGCACTTGCACCATTCCCACAAACGTACGAAAGAGTTTCGTACTAAGTTCCTTGCGCGTTACTGGAACGAACAAACGCGTTACGAATTCGAGAGAAAGATTCTAGAGACCAGGTGGGACAAAAGACGCGACCAATCTTACCTTGACTACGCCATGGAGAAAATCTCCGCTATTAAATTGTGTGACCCCATGATAGAGGATAAAAGGTTCCATTGGCTTTTGACCGCGCATTACCCTACCTATGTGCAAAATTTAATTAATAGTGTAGGATGTGAGGACCTCGATCGATTCCAGGAGCTGCTCGCTCAATTTGATAGGACTCGGGTAATTTCTTATGAGGATAATTGGGAGCGAAACCAAAGGAACGGCCCAGAACCGACCGTCATGGCGTCGCGATGACCGGAATCGGGGGAACGCTGCAAATGAGCGACGCCCACCACCGGATTCTAATGAGAATCGAGGCGGGAACGCTGGGGACAGAAACGGTCAGCATGATTCCACTAGACAGAGCCCGTTAAATTAGAACCGTTCGAGCCAGTAAGGTACGGGGTCCCGAACGAGTTGTGTCAGAGGTACCAATTTCCAAGGTAGTGTCAGTGAACTACGCATTTCATGACTTAAATGACGATGCGAATGAACATGTGAAGGAACTCGCACGGAAGTGCCCAGTAATCGAGTTTCTCACAGGAAATTTTAATGTACGCGCTCTAGTAGATACCGGCAGTGAGGTTAGCGCAATTTCAAAGAAATTTACTCGCAACTAATAAGTGAACGCATTCCAGTGCCAACTTTGCCTACGGGTAAATGCTTCGTTGTAGGAATCGGGAAGAAGAAAAGTAAGCCGATTTTCATGCAGGCCTTAATCTCACTAAATTTTCGGGAAGTTTCATTCGACGTGCCATGTTTAGTCATAGAAGACTTGAATTATGATGTTATTCTAGGGGTAGATTTCTTGCGGGAAAATAACGGGATAGTGGATTTTTCCAGGAATATTGTGAGTTTCGGTGAGGGTAGGGAAATTGAGATACAAGATGACGAGGACAGACCGGACATTAGCATTTCATGTGGGTTTGGGATTCGGGGGATGACGTGAGTGGAGTCATTAACAAGTGCTTGCTAGGAAATGATTCCACTAAATGACCACGAGCGCCATCAGCTGCAGCAATTGCTCTGCAAATACGGCAACGTTTTTCGATCGTCCCGGCATCCAATAAAGACTTTTGCTTTCGGATCCAGGTCACCGATGGACTCACCCTTTAAAGTGAAAAATTACCCTATTCCGCAGTCCATTAGGGGGGAAGTCGATGAAACGATCAAAAACATGATAGTGAAGGCATATTGAGAGGTCAGTCACGGCCTACTAAACCCGATTGTTGTTGTCAAGAAGAAAGACGGGAAAGTTAGACTTTGTTTAGATGCACGACGAATCAACGAAGTTACAGTCCCAGAAAACGAGGCACCTCAAAACATAGACGAAATTCTTTGGAAATTCAACAAAACTAAAAATTTTTCGGCCTTAGATTTTTCGAAGTTCTTATTGGCAGATTTCCATCCACCCCGACGATAGGAAGTTCACGGGATTCTTATACAACGGCTTAACCTTACGTCTGGAAACGTATGCCTCCTGCGGGACGAAAACGGCTTCCAGCCGGAAAATTCAATTTTTTCAACCTCCGTCCGTTTAAAGAGTAGAAGTTCACTGACAACCTCTGCACACGATTCGGAGTACCTTGGGCTCGCGGTTACAGTTCATGTTCTTCTTTGTTAAATTTTGTAGGGTTAATTAGAATTAAGATCTAGTAGTAGTTGCAATTTTCTTAGTTACTGTAGAATGATTTTAATGTTAGGCATCGCCATGTTATTTTTTTGAAATTTCATCACGACGAGAAAAAAAATTCTCATTTCCAAATCTCAATTTTTCAAAGCCCCAATTTTTTTTCTCTATTCGGAGGGGAGGGCCAATGTAGCGGTACGCTATTTTTAATATTTTTTAAATTTCACAAATAACTGTCGATGTGAGGCGTCACTCCCGCCGCCGCCAGCCGGGTCGGCGCGCCCCCTCCGCTAATGGAAGGGATGACAGCACGCGCCCCTCTAAAAGTTTATGGCCATCGTCCGCGAGTCGACCCTCATCTCCGTCACGCACCCGGGCGCCGAAGAAGAGATTAGAGACGTGTGCTGATCCCGCCGTTCAGGGTATCATGCGCACCTAAGTACCTAGGCCGTCCTTCGCAGCTTTCTCCGGGTGGTCCCAACGGACATTCCGCGTACCCTTTTACTGACCTACTTCCGAAGTCAGACGGAGAGCGTTTTCCAGACAGAGATAGGGCTACGGAAAATTCCTAGAATCACCGGAGCTGATTGGCCGAGGACAAAATTACGGCGTAGTAGCACTTAGCCAATCAGGGGCAAAATTCCGTGGGGTGGGAGCGATTTTGGGGCACTTTTGAATTTTCGGGGTGCGGAACGAGGAGACCTCCACGCTAGCGGCGTAGGGGAGAGGATCACTTCTGCTTGTTCGATTGAGCTGGGGGGGGGGCGAGCGCCGCGGAGCGAGTAACAGCTCCCGGCGCCGCGTTCGAGGGAGAATTATTATTTTGGGGACTTAGTTCGTGGACACTGAGCTCTGCCGTGGGCAGTGACCGGTGACTAGTTTTCTCCGAGATTCGTGATCGTGAAAACTCCAGAGAACTTTCCGTAAGAACTGCTGATTTGTGTGAACGGAATTCGCGATCATTCACGATCCGGGCCAGCTGACCGTCGCCGCCGCCGCCGTCACCGCCGCAGCCGCTGTCGCCCGCCGCCGCTCCTTTGGTAGCTATTGTGGAAGGACGTTTCTCGGCCTGGCAGGGCCATCTCAGCCGCCGACCCAGACGGAGAGAACCCGACGCTGCCGCCGCCGCCGCCGAGGGCCGCCTACACCGCCGCCCCATTCAGGCATAAACTTCGGTCAACGACCGCCAAAGAACCTATTGTGCATTGCTGTGCCGCGCTAGGCACTTGTTTCCTCATTATTGTCAGCCAGAAGGCGACTGGCCTAGAGTTTGTTGGGGCCTGTTAAAGGAATTTGATTGTAATTCTCGTCTTTCTCTCTTTTTTTTAGATTTAAGTTTTTATCTCATTTTTTCTTTCGTTTCTAACTGAGCTCATCAGGTAGGGCCTTTCTTAACTCTTTGAATCACTGTAACTTCCCCGGCCTATTATTAGGCGGGAATAAACCTTTTTATTTGCTTTACCAACCACTGAATTGTTTCTGTAGTTAGCAAACGCCTTACGACTCCTTCCATCCGAGTTAGATTCTAAGCAGGTGACAAAGTTGGCCGACTGAGCTAGGCCCGGGCCGCCCTCGTTGACTTCGGCGCACACCCACGCCGCCGGAGCTCGACGCTGTGGTTGACAATCGACGCCACCGTGTGGCTCGATAACGAACCTTGGGTGTGACAATATTTCACTTTCACTTTGTCCAGGAGACTCAAAGCTTTCTTCATAACACGTAGCTTCTCTTCCGCAGACATCTCATTAACCAGAAAATATGCAATCGGCACCTTCCAGTCTGTATTTATTCCCACAACCAGTAAAACAAGTGCTTCCTTTATTTATTTACGTCAAATACAGTTAAAAACTATGTGTGGCGAGCTATGGGGAGAAGTGAATTTTGTGCACGTTTGCATAATTCTTTGATCTCTATCCTAAACCATATTCTAGTCGAATTTTGAATACAAGAAAAAGCGTTTTTTTCAAGTTTTGTTCACAAAATATTCGCTCCTATATAATAAAATATATTTTCAAAGATAAATTAGCTATAAACTCCTGCTGTGAACCCTCATGTTCTTCATGAAAAAATAATACTTTTTGCCGCAATAACATGGAAAACGGTAATTTGAATAACTATATTTCCCACTGAAATTCAGAAGACGTTTACAAACAATGAAGTTACATTTATGTCTACCAGCAAAACAAGGGACCATCTCAGCATTTGCTCCAGGATCAGGGAAACTGGACGAAAAACCTGATCGAGATGGGGGCCATCAACCCAGAAACTGTGGTACAATACTTGTTACAGGTTCTTTAGAATTATACAGTCCAAATGATAAATAATTACTTTAAGCAATCATTGTTAAAATTAATGCTACTTTCCTTTTTGATGCTCGGTATAGTCTCTTCCTTAGCTTCTTCCACTTCATCATTTTGTATGCCAAAACCCCTATCAACATACCCTACAAACTGATTCCCATCCCAGTCCAATCTCTTCTTAATTGACATCTCATCAAAGGTTAAACACACAAACACATCACCATTTACACGTTTTCTTCTATCAGAATTTGCAGAGAATGCTTTAGCAGTAAAACCTTGTTTACCATCAACTGAATTGTACCATGACCTCAGAGTATTAGGATATAGCAATGCTAAATCGAAAGCATTACGCACATACTCATATGCACAACGAGAATAAAATATAAAGTCAATGCAAAAACTTTTAATGTGTCAGAGTATTCAGTGTTCTTGCTATTCATCATTCTTCTAAACAATTCCACAGAGACATCTGAAAAACTTTCATCAATGAGACTTGCTGTTTTCTGACAAACTAAATTCTTTGCTTGCAAGTCAGTGACTAATTCTTTCAAACATCTGATTTTGTGTTCCAGTTTTTCAGACCTTTGCTTCTGTTCAAATAATTTCTTTCAAATTATCTTTATCGTTTCATCTTTTCTCCCCACTATTTCACAGTGTTCTCTCTTCAGAGCTCTGGGACTTTTTGGCAAGGTGTAAACATTGTCGTGATAATATTTAAATTTCCAACATCTTGCGCAGAATCCACATCTGAGATTTCTTCTTCATTTACACTCTCAGCATCAGATGTTTTCAACAAGGTCTTTAAAACTCGCAGTGCACTTTCCTAAAACATTAGATTGTTTCATATTAAGGAATGTTGGAAGCAAGGTCATAGCACTAATGTACACATGCATGTAAATTTGTTCTACCTTCTGCTGAAGATGGTTCGAAAATTTAAACAATGATGGAACTGCATCTTCTTTCAGTTTTCTGCAGTTTTTATAATTTGCTAAAAAGCAACTTTCCTCAAAGTGCTCGGAGCACAGGAATTGGTAACGAGTTGGCTTGAAACACTGCCTTTTGATTGCATGGAGCCATTTTACCAGCAATTCTGGTTTCGACAGAGGTAATCTGCAATTAACAAAAAAAGAATATCACTTTATGGTAATGTAATTCTTTAGTTAAGTAATAATTCTTTATAAATGCATGTACATAAGAATAACATCTACCTACCTGTGAAAGGTTATTTTGCTTCCTTTCTCAAATTTGTTCGTACAGTTTTATGCGGCACAACTCTTAACCATCTTATTTTACAGATATTTTCATACAATGAAATACTATATTTATTACTGCAGAAAACAGCCAAAGACACACTACTAACTCGCTATCAATCGCCACGAACTCTAAATGATACTCTCGACCCACCTTCTAATCACGTTTCTTCCACTACAATGGCGGCGGGCAACCCCTTTCAAATTATCCCGTGACAGCAGCGCTCTCAGTGAGTCTAGTTTATTTCCAATATCTTTGGTTACCGCTGATGTTTACATAAATCAGATATTGACATTATTCTTCGAACAAATGACGCCTGGAGAATGGCTCAATGGTTACTTTAATCAGGATTTGACAACTACTCACACTGCTGTTCGATTCATGAACATTTTAAATCCTGTTTAGTGACGATGGAATAATTAGTCATGGGTTATGGGTTATAGGCACTCATTTACAAAACAGGCAAAAATAGGCACCATAAAAATCTATTATGTGAATGCATTGATCATGAAACAAGTTATCGACAAAACATCTACAGCCTATGATTCTGAACAATGGAACAAAAAAAGGCAAGAAGGGCGATATCCGCTCTATAGTAATAAGTAACATTGGCACAGGTGATCACATTAACTCCCGAAAAGTGGGAAAGAGAGCAACGAAACCTCTGCACAGAATGATATAGAAGGTCAATATCTGACATGCAATACCGAAAATAATATTCCATAACGTGGAAGAAAATGCAGTTCCTTTATAGAGGACAAAAGTGACCCCAAACGAAAAAGTAGGTGGTACCACAACAGCACATTCTTTATAGCATTATTTCTAACTTTGGTTATTTTTAAAATGCAGACATACGACGAAAATGAGACATGCGCCATTCTTTTATTTTTAATACCAATCTACTTGTGAAAAAATTTAAAGGAAACGTTGAGATGTTTGTTTTATATATTCTCCATTAAATTCAGACAGAAATTGCGTGAAAACTCTGAAAAGAAAATTTAATCAAAAATTTGGATCTATTTTTGAGAAAATTTTGAAAATTATGCTGCGGTTTGATGCAAATTACTCTCCCAAAATTAATATAACGGTTTCAAATTCACAGAACAGCACTGATCGAGAAATATCAATTTTGGAGAAAATGGCCATACGGTTTAAGCGCTTTCGTTGGCCACAGATGGACGGGGTTTTGCTGTCAATCAATTTTTTGGTATAAAGGTCACACAAAACACGGATTCTGACTACACAACGTATTAGAGGAAGTAATTTATTATATATGTGAACAAGATTTAGCCTTTTTTGACGAGGGTCCGACAATAAGAGTTTTTCTTTCGAAAATTCTCCGTTTTCCGGCGCACGATTCTTTCTGTTCTTGCGAAGTGAGGACGAATAATTAAAAATTAGAGGCAAAATAACGTCAATGTAAATAGACTATATGAGCTCATGCCTACATTTAACAACGTATGATACACAATTATTAAAAGATTAGAAAACAAAGCACGTCCAGAGGGTGCTTGAAGGAAAATGTCTAAAGAAAATATTGAAACGGCAAATGTCAAGAACAAGGAAGAGAGGAAGACCAACTCTGGAGTGGGAAACATTCATCAAATAGGCCCGATGTTGAAGACAAGGAAAACCGAGTTCTACGGAGGTCGAAAACTGCGAACTCCTGAATGCGGAATGCCGAAGATTCTAAACGGAAATGCAGACTTTTCCTCATAGCATGCACGTTTTCTCTCACGGATTCTTCATTAATTTTGGGAATGTCATCTAAATGTACTATAATTTTGGTTCATTTTACAAGTGGTTCTCAGGAACACAATGAGTCACGAATGACAGGAAGTGTGTCCAAAAAAGCTCAACCTTCTAGCGCCATGCATTAATGTAGACACGACACTCATCATTAACAGTAGTTTAGACATTATATGCATAATATTACTTACAACAATTAGCTTACCTAACAGAAATTGTCTCACATAATATTACGTGCACCGCCAATGCAAAAAAGTAATTCTGAGAAGTATATTGTGGAGTTAGTCTGAAGTAAATGGACTTCCCGATGATTAATAAGTGTAGGGAGACGCAGATAAATAATTATTTATGCACCAAGGGCGTTATACGAGTTCTAATGAACGAGAGGCGACAAAAGCCCGAAGGCTTTGGCTTGGGGAGCTTTTGCCCCTAGAGATTATTAGGACCAATTAACACCCGTGGTACATACGATATTTCATTTTTTTACCTAATTTTAATGATTTAAATTTACTTGGTTCAGTTTATCTGTTCATATTTCCCTTCCACTATGGCATTTTTATAATTCCCTCCATATGAGGACATGAATCATCATTCAACTCTTTTCGTATTTCCCTCGCAACTACTATCCTCTCGATACAGACAAGTTATGCGGTGTAATATACAGAGCTCCATATCGAAGGCAATAACAAGCAGTGTTGTATCAGTACAAAAATAAGAGAACAAATGCAGTAGAGTAACTGATTTTACTTAGGATAACAGCTTCTTTGAAGAACATTTTTTATTTATTTCGTAATTTACTTTAGTTGCAGTCAAAGGAATAATAATCATAAGATCATACGAATTTATCACATGAAACCAAAAGAAATCATAGCACGAGATATGATATTCAGAGTTAAGTTATACTCGCGCATTAATATATCTACATAATTTGGGAATACTCGTATATGCTTTCGACAAGTAATATACGGTGCCTTATACAATTTTTAGGAACCAACATCTGTTGAAACGTTGGAAGTTATTGCTCGTCGGTGAACCATTGAAGAGCTTCGGGGTTACAGTTTCTTAATTTACGTGTTTTGCTACATTGAAAACGAGTAACATTCAATGTGTAACATCATTTGTTTAAGAAAACGAATGTTTTGTATTTGAAGTACACAGTATGCATACTCCACACTTTAGGTTTACAACTAAAGAAATTTCATTGCAATATCTAAAATACATTTTGTCACTATATGTAATAGATTTCGTAATGTAAAATAAGAAAATTTTATGTAATACAATAGCGTAAAGAACTTTGTCAAATTATGACGTATGCCGCTTTAATTATTTTTTCCCTTCCCTTTTCCTTGCCCTTTCTCGTTTCTACGGGGTCGACGCAAGGAGGGGCGGGCTAATTTTTATTAATTGTCCGCATACTCCATTTTATACACATTTGGCGATGTTTTTGCGGCCCGATGCCCTTCCTGACGTCAACCACAGGGGTCACACAAGCACATTACTCTTAGGCAACACACAATCAAGAAACACTCACAAAGACCTGACTGAGGCGGGATTCGAACCCACGAGCCTTCGTTCTGCCTAGTCTTCGAAGACTGCTACGGCACTACTGCTTTAGCGATCTGGGCTACCCGAATCGGCATGACTCTTATTATTATTTCCTGCAATTATTCTTACTCAGAAAATCAGTACAGTCACAGCATTATTTTATTGACACTTTCTGTATTATACAATCAGATTCCTTTCATAACAGCACTTACCAAATGATTAATGCGGTAATTTTTCCCTAGGTTTTTGTTTAGAGATCATGTACTGTAAATGTCCTCAATTACTATGTAACTGAAAAGCTATAATATGTACTATGTATTCCCTTCTGATCTCCTCGTATCTTTTTCATTATAACCTCTTCTTTTTCACTTGTCCATTTTCTTCGCTTTTTCTTCTCCTTTCTTTTATTTCTCACTCTCAACTTTAATATATCTTGTTCCAGTGTTCGTTCTTAAGCCACCATCTTGATTTAAGTCTTTTCGGGGTTCACAATTGCTTAAGGTATGTGTCGAAATAGTCCCTAGTATTGCATCCCAGACCTAAATGTTAAATAGACCCTCCTTTTGTACACTGTTCGCAGTTGATGCACATCGAGTATAAATAATTACAACTGACATTATGGACGAAATTAGAATTATTGGTTCTAAGTGTGATGACTAGGAACTCTCATTTATCTCATTTTTAAGAATGTTCCTTGCATCATGACTAGAGCCCGGAATTTTGGCAAAATACCTTTTTACTACTTTCATGACTTTTAATAATAGGAATCACATAATTGTACTGACTATTTTAGCTTCTGATGCTCATTTTTGCATTTTTCTTTTTTGCCTTATACATGCCTTTTTGAGCATTATTTGCGTTTTTCTGCCTTTTTCTTTTTTCCTTTTTTCCTCCTGGCACCAATATAAAGCTGGAAACGTACTTGCAAGCCTGGACATGAACAGGCACGATCGTATATTTTCTTTCAGTAGTCGTGCAGATTCCAGTATCAGGTTGTGTTATAAATCAAAAAGGAAAATGCAGATGATACCAGGGAAGATTTTTGATATTTTTCATTAATGCTTACAGAATTTTTCGCTCATGCGAAATCTCATCATATGTTTGTGTAAGGCCTCGGATATTTTTTGAGAACAGAGTTGTTTGTACACGATACATCCTAGTTTCTTCGTGTCTCTCTTCCCTTCAGGCATTTACACAAGTGCCAAGAACGAAATCTACAATTCCGTTTTTCACTAATACCATTTCCAGATTCAAACGAGGAGTCCGCAAACGCATTTCGTAGAGACAGCGTCGGAGTACAATAAATTCATAGTCATACCTTCCACGTGATTGCCTGCAAAAAATGCCTTCCACGTGATTCCTGCAAAAAATGCCTTCCACGTGATTCCTGCAAGTCTCTTTTCACTGAGTTGGGAATCTTACCATTGCCTTGTCTATTTATTTACGAATCTGTAATACTTGTCAAAAATGACCTACTTAACGGAGGGAACATATTTTCATGCAATATTGATATTTATAATTACAACACGCCGTAGAAATCACGTGCATCAAGTGTCAGTATCAACAGCTCAGTACAAGAAATCAACATACAATACATGTATATATAAGTGTATATATAATATACAGTCCTAAGTATTGATAATACAATACATGTACGTTACTTTACAACGCACTGCCAGATGACATAAAACAATTAAAGTCGGTACACAAATTTAAGTTAAAAGTAAAATCTTTTCTGCTGCAAAACTGTTTCTATACAATTAGAGACTATACTGATCGTGAAAAAGAAAAATAATGTTTATTGTAACAAAACAAAGATATCTAATGAATTAGTTTACGTTTGCATTGTATACATTTTAAAAAATAATTAATACGCCTGTAACAAGTAATGTACTTCAGCTTCCGGGTCAACGACCCCCATCTCGATCAGGTTTTTGTCCAGTTTCCCTGATTCATTGAGCAAATGCTGAGATGGCCCCTTGTTTTGCTTCTGGACGTAAATGTAGCTTCACTGTGCGCACGTTTTGTTGAGCACTCCTTTTGCTTGTAGTTCATTTACCGTTGAAATTGATTTTCTATAACTGGGGAACAAACATTTTTCAAATATTTTTTATTTTTCTAAAATAATTATTTTCTAAATTCATTTTTTCGTTTTTTTTTATTCTGGCCCTCAAGAAAATGTGCGCAGATAAATCTCTTTCCCCACACGTCATATACAGTTTTTACTGTTTTTTTGACAAATAAATAAATAAATAAATACTGAAGGGTCATGTGATATCAAGATTACAAAGAAATGGTAGTTCCCTTCCACGTGAGTTAGAATAAAATATCATTTTAATTGTTAATTTATTTACACTAATTACTTTTAAATATTTATTTTTAGTGTTTCCTGTGTTTTACTCCCTACTTTAGCCAGAATGAATACCTTTTTTGCATGCCTATTTTAGTAAAATTAAATGCCTTGTTGCCTGCCTATTTTAGGGGACATAAATGCCTGAACTTTCGGATTCTAATCATGACTTTTCATTTTGCAAAACTTCATGAACAAACAAAAAATGACAATAAATTCACTTGGGTCGCACAGATAAGATCATGTAGATGATAGTCTCAAACATATTTTTTCTGTAACATGAATTGTCAGTTACGTCCCAACCGCTCAACTGTAATTTTTGAAATAGTAAATTCATTGAAATAGTGAAGGCGGAGGCTTATTATTATTATTATTATTATTATTATTATTATTATTATTATTATTATTATTATTATTATTATTATTATTATTATTATTATTATTATATTATCATTGAAAAGTTATTTTTCGAAGATTTAAAACATCCCTTTTATTATAGACAGTTTTATTGTTATAAACTGCATCTTCTAAACAATTAATACCAAGATACAACGTTATCGGTTACATTGGTTTTGTTACCATTTTCAGGTAATTGAATGAGATACAATACTATATAAAATTAAATATTTTCTTAGGAAACTATCAGTCGAAATTTCATACTCAATTGCTCTAACATTCATAAAATCCGTTCTTCAAAGGCAGATATTGATATTTACAGTTTTTCCGATATTGTGAGTAGTTTTTGCGTAAGTTTGAGTAATATTTACGAAGTTTTAAACAACTATTTTCTCAAAATCATTCCAATAATTTCCTATTTTTTTTTCTGTGGTGAGAATGAAAGACCCTTAAATAATAGCTGAAGTCCCGTTTTCTGCGAACTCTATCTTCTCAAAAATTGCCAAAAATTATACATTGCAAAAAGTACAGTTTTGAGATAAGATTTTTTCAGACAGATGGCATCGAGCAAAGTACAAACCGAGATGCACGATAACCATGATAACTTTTGGTTCTATTTCTGTCTAGGGCTTTCCCCTTTCCGTCTTCATTTATTTATCTCTCTTTGAGAACGTTGTTTTTGTTTCATTTTAACATTCAAAAACAGAAGAATTTTGTAATTAAAAATTAGAGGTAGAGCAAGAAAATATAAAACTCCAAAAATAAAAAATAATATTCAACGACTTCATAGTTTTCCTCACTCTACACTATTTCCGTTATCATTCTCTTACTAAACTCCACAGGAATAAATTATTTGAATAAATAATACGAAGCATTATATGAAAGTATCAGAAAAGGTTCTTCTACCCTACAATGCGTTAATTGCTTGTCAAACATGTCATTACTTTTTCATTTTCTTTTACCGGCCAATACCCTGTTTAACATTACTTTTGTTTTCAACTCCACGATACATATCTGGTGTGGCGCATATTTACTAATCAATACGCAAAGAAACCAAGAAAAATCAACCATGTTCATTCATACGCCAAACCAAGTTTATGTCGAGAACCGAGGGGTGATATACGAGGCAGAATTAATTTCAAAATCCGACCGGACAGGGGAATAATGAGACGGGCTGATAAATTAACTTCCGAACCCGTTCCGCGCCGGTGCTGGAAAGCCATGTGTCATAATTACCCATGCGCCAGGAATTACACGCGTGGCCCACACCCGCGCGCTTCGCCGCCGCGGGGCGCGCCAGGTGGGAGAGCCCGCGGCGCCCGCCCCCGCCCCGCCCCGCCACGCCTCGCCTCAACTCGCCCGTTCCTCTCCCCCCTCACACCTCACACGCTTCTACCGTCACGTCCCGCTCCCGCCATCCTGCTTCGCCCAGCCACGGAGCGGGCCCCACCCCGCCCCACCCCGCCCACCGCCACCCAGGCCCGCTTCGCCCAACGCCGTTCTCCCGCCCCGCTCAAGCCCGACCAGTTCCGCCCAGCACCGCCCGGCGCAGCCCCGCTCCGCCCAGCCCAGCCCCGCTCCGCCCAGCCCCGCTCCGCCCAGCCCAGCTCCGCTCCGCCCAGCCCAGCCTCGCTCCGCCCAGCCCAGCCCAGCCCCGCTCCGCCCAGCCCAGCCCAGCCCCGCTCCGCCCATCCCAGCCCCGCTCCGCCCATCCCAGCCCCGCTCCGCTTCACCCATCCCAGCCCCGCTCCACCCAGCCCAGCACATCCCCGCTCTGCCCAGCCCAGACCAGCCCAGCCCCGCTCCGCCCAACCCAGCCCCGCTCCACCCAGCCCCGCCCCGCTCCGCCCATCCCCGCTCCGCTCCGCCCATCCCAGCCCCGCTCCACCCAGCCCAGCACATCCCCGCTCTGCCCAGCCCAGCCCCGCTCCGCTCCGCCCATCCCCGCTCCGCTCCGCCCATCCCAGCCCCGCTCCACCCAGCCCAGCACATCCCCGCTCTGCCCAAACCGGCCCAGCCCCGCCCCGCTCCGCCCAGCCCTGCCTCGCTCCGCCCCGCCTCACCTCGCTCCGCCCCGCCTCGCCCCGCCCCGCATCGCACCGCCCCGCCTCGCTCCGCCCCGCCCCGCCTCGCTCCGCCCCGCCCCGCCTCGCACCGCCCCCGCCCCGCTCCGCCCAGCCCCGCTCCGCCCAGCCCCGCTCCGCCCAGCCCCGCTCCGCCCAGCCCCGCTCCGCCCAGCCCCGCTCCGCCCAGCCCCGCTCCGCCCAGCCCGCTCCGCCCAGCCCCGCTCCGCCCAGCCCCGCTCCGCCCAGCCCCGCTCCGCCCAGCCCCGCTCCGCCCAGCCCCGCTCCGCCCAGCCCCGCTCCGCCCAGCCCGCCACCGGTCTGGTGCGACCCCTCCCTCCCCGCACTCTTCACTCCTTTCGGCCCCGTCCTCTCCGCCCGAGACCTCCTACACTCCGCTGCGCCACCGCCACGTCCCCATTATCCCCTTTTCCCTGTCCCTCTTCTACCGTCCCGGCGCGGTCCCACAGTTCCCGTCCTGTCCCTTCCCGTGCCGCCGTTCTGCTCCACCCAGTCCTGCTTCACCGAGCCACGCTCCCGCGTCTCGCCCTGCTCACACCCTCCCTCCGCCCCGGTCTGGTGGTGCCTCGCCATCGCTGCTCTCGTCGCCCTTCTGGGCCGTCCTCTCCGCCCCCTTCACCGCCCTCCGCCGAAGCCACGCGATCATTTTATTTGCGGAAGGACGGAAAGGTAGCGGCCAACGCAAATTGACGCCCGCGGGAAACCGATAAACCGACAGCGGTGGCGCTAGTTTGCAGGTGGAGACACCGCCCATGGGATGGGGAAGCGACGTTGACTGGCTACTCGGCCCTTCCTTTGTGCATGGTTTTCTCTTGGTGCGGCTTCACATTCTGTTGGTGCAGAATATTATTTTTAACATTATTCTGTATTTGCACCTTCCTGGTCCCAATCGTAGCCATTCCCTTATCCGCAGGATGCAAAATACCTTTGCCTTTCTCTTTTTTCTTTCCTGGCTAGGTGATGATATACCTTCCACCGTACGACCTTGCATCCTGTGAGAGCCCGTAGTCCCATCTTGAACAATCTCTGTTTTATTATACGCCAAGGTGCTCCGAAGAGACACGTTTATAAACTCTGGAGGGAAAATATTACGTAATGAATTCTTAATGTTTAATCTGTGTTACTTGGGTATGTACTATAATTAAATAGTTTTTAAGCTAAATAGATTTATGTACATTTGTAATTTTCCATTTGCTAACTTGTGAACTGAATTTTTTATTTTATAGTGTCACTGATGATGGGAAAAACACACCCGAAACATATGTAGGACTTAATTATCTAAATATTAAATATTTTAATCTAATATTGTGGTTGATACCTCATTATCCTTGGAACTTTATTATGTAATGATTAACAGAGATACGATACAAGGGTACGAGGTCACAGTGTCTGGCAGCCACGAACATATAAAGTTTTCCAAGCTTTACATGCGGTTTTACCACATCTTTTTTTCTTTTTTTTAGTCGCATCAACGAGTAAGGTTATTAGCGTCTACATTATTCATTACAAGTGTTTACACAAATATAATTTTATCCATCATTATATTAGCAAAATGTCATAACATATATAATCTAACATTGTATGGCATCATATATTATATATAATACATAACTTAATTATAAAATATATATTACTGAGGATGTAATAAGGAACAATTTTCACCGAAATTGATCAATTGGATCTGATATTCGGTCGAAAACAGTAAGGTATCTAAAGCTTTATTTAGATTAGTAAATTGTCCTTGATGACTGAATTTAGAGCAGTTTTCTACAATGTGGTATATTGTTAAATTGCGCTACAAGTATCAAAAGTGGCGGAGGTGTTTTGGTAATTAAGTAGAGATGGGTTAATTTTGTCGGCTACATCTTTGTCAGCCGCCGATCTTGATTTCTTTGCCCAAGCTCCTGTGCCACGAAACACGCCACTTTTAGGTTACATATCGCTCATGAACCTGGAAAATGACGTGGCCAACAACAGGCCCAGCGGATAATACGGGACCGGATCCAGGCGAAGTGGCTCAGTGCATGAACTGATGTCACTGCAGTGCCTCTGACCGGGAGGTCCTAGTTTAAGGAAGGCGATTTGCGTGATATATTTAAAGCACACATTTTGTTCACCGAATGATTTTTGTTAATTAACTACTACAACTAATTATTGTACTAAACGGTCCTTACTCTATGACGACTCCAGCTCCAGATATTAATCTAGCTCTCCTTTGTTGTGTTATCACAATGTGTTTACAAGGAAGATTTCATAGGGTACACGAAAAATTTTGAAGTAGAACGCGTTGCCATGGTGACCAGTACATTATGGATACGGAATTGGTACTTGAAAGAAATCTCTATCCCCACACGATTATATATTAAAATATAGATAATACGAAAAATAACGATTGTCAAAGGCGTGGCGATTAAAGAGGGAAAATGGACAAAGAAATATAAAGATGCAAAGAAGAAAGAAGAAATGTAAACTTAGGAGAGGGATCCATTAAAATACATAGATGTACGTTTAATAAAATATTTATTTAATAATCATCTTCAGTGAAAACCACGTCACACTTCTGTTCAGTAATATAAGAGTCTTTTTTCTTGAAAGAGCATCGCAGCATCTGAAAGTTATGAGTACGAAATTCTCAGAGCAAAGCATTAACCATTAGAAGCGTGCAAGTGTTTCCGGGACGAATAATAAAATTCACATACATGTGAAACCTACACCTCTTCCGCGGAAGCTTGAAGATGATCCAAGGGCATTCCCACGCCGGAACCTTGGACGGTCACAAGAGACGAGTGCAGATGACTGCGTCTGGACGCGTTTCCTGGGAGTCGCCACAACGAGCTTCTAGCATTGTAACATTGTTTGAGTCTACACGTGTATCTCACCCAGAGGTTTGTATTTCTTTTATTCCTAAATTAGGATAAGATTTGTCCTAGCAGATCAAGGATTTTCACCTGTATTCTGGAATGAAGATACAAATTCTTACAACGAAAAAAAATCGAGAGGACGTCCCCCTAAGAAAAAAATTAAAAAGCCAACCGCTATAAATTCACTGCATTATCTGGTACTGTCGGAATGACATCTGCTTGCCATTCAGTAGTTTGAATGTGTTTGGGGATAGATCATTTGACATGAAAACTGAATTTGTAAAATACAACATCAGTAAATTACTTCATCTAACATGTTATGTAGTCAGAATCCATGACCTTGATACCGAAAAATCGTTTTGCCGCAAAACGTGTGTATACCCGTCTATTGTCTACACCAAAGTCACATTAAGACATTACATTAAGCCTCAGACCGGGAGAGATGGCTCAGTGCATCAACTGATGTCACTGTAGTCCCTCTGACCGGGAGGTCCTAGGTTCCAGTTCCGACGGCGACAGGATTTTCGACACTAGCTTGTCAGTTAGGTCGAATTCAGTCCCTGTCTGGAGGAGAATTCTAGCGTCCGGCTGCTCTGATCGGTAGTTTTCTGTGGTTTCTCCCATCTACATCAGGCGAATGCCGGAGCAGTACCCTAACAAACGGGCCACGGAGTGCGCGTGATCATTCCTTACTCTTCCTTGTCCTATCCTCACTCTTACACTAACATGCACTACACTACCACACAAGCCGGGAGAGAGGTCGGGAGCTGGGAGCTTGTCCCGGCTGGGGCGAGATACCTGGTTGGGGCAAACCCCTCTAGTCTACTGTAGGTCGGCGCGGGGCCTTGCCATCCAGCGGGGGAGGATCACCGTCACTTCCCGATGCAAAAGAGGCACTACATTTACGGGACTAATGACCTCAGTTGTTGACGCGCCCGGAATCACTAACAATCAATTAATTCTAGGTCATTAGCGACCAGTATTGGATTTTAACGTTATGGTATCTATGAGGATGAAAGGATATGGTGATGATAGTGGGGTGAAAGGACGAACAACCATTCCCGCTACCCTTTGGTCCGAGATCGCTACGCCACTACTGGCTTACCGGTCCCGGCCACCGGGCCGGCAGTTGAAGTCTTTGTAGAAAAGAAATTGAACTATTATAGTTTTACGTAACCGGTACTAATATTGCGAGATGTTATGTACTGTTTTAGCTCCATTAGTCCTGAGATTCTTCACAGATCCTGCATTTCAACTTTGAAGAATTTTTTGGGAAACTGGACAAATGCTCAAATGGCCGCTTGTTTTGCTTCTAGACATACGTAACTTCATTATTTGTGCACGTCTTCTAAATTTCAGTGGGAAATATAGTTATTCAAATTATCGTTCTCCACATCGTCGCGCCAAAAATATTATTCTTTCATGAAGAACATGATGAGGATTAACGGTAAAATTTACAGCTAATTTACATTTGAAAATAAATTTTATTATGTAGGAGCGAATATTTTGTCAACAAAACTTGAAAAGAAACGCTAGTTTTTTTCTGTATACAAAATTCCACTAGAATATGGATAGAGATCACAGAATTACGAGAACGAGCACAGAATTCACTTCTCCTCATAGCTCGTCTCACACAGTTTTTAACTGTTTTTGACGTAAGTAAATAAATAAAAAAAGTTGGCCCGACCTTGTTCACAATGCACGCGTGTGAAGAAACAACGTAATGCATGCTGTGATGTGCAAAAGTAAGAACGGGAAATTCAGGAAATGCACCGTGACTAATTATGCTGAGTAGAAATCCTGAAATTCCCTTGCAAGTATCTTACCGCAAACACTCAGCAAAAGAGTGATAATTGAAAGTTGTTTTGGCTAGCTAAAAGAAGATTCCCACGTCTTCACCACGGCCTGGAGAGCGGCAATTTCTCGTAATAATTTGTATTATTTTCCAACCATTAATCACACAAACCTGTGTTATTTGTGCAGTTTTGTTGGGCTCGCCTTTTACTAGTTGTGGTGGGAGTAGAATCGAGGTTGTGGGCTGCTACCTTTTGCAATAGTATAAAATGAAACCTGTAGTTCATTTATCAGCGCAAAGAAATTTTCTATTACTATGGGGAGATTCTATGGAGAAATTTTCTATTACTTTCTATTACTCGGGGGAGAAAATGTCTTTTTTTTCTAAATGTCTAATTTTTCTAATGTCTTCTTTTACCACACTTAGTAGATACTTTTATTCATCATTCATTTATTATAGTAAGAGGGTAGGAGTAGGGATTCTGGAGGTCACATATTTTTTACAGATGTTTTAAGAAACTAAATAAAAAATCTGTAATATTTTTCACATTTCCTAGTATTTTCATAATTTCCTAATATTTTTCATATCTTGTTTAACTTTAGTAATGAACTGCAATTTCTTATATTGGCTATAACAATACGAGTAAAATTTTATTTTATTCAAAGTAGACTTTTCGCTTTTGGAAATAAAGTTGAGTATTTCTTTCTTCAACGAAAAAAGCTAGTTTTTGTTCCCATTCAGCTATTTGTTTTGCTGGATAGCTTTGTACAAGTAGTTTTGTTTTCAGATTCATAATTGTCACAGCGTTTTCATTTTTCATTACAAGTGTTTGCGATTGACACAATACTACGGAATATGATTTCAAAAGATTTAGGAACATTACTAATTCTTCGATTTATTTCTCTTCCAGTTGAAATCAGTTTTCTAAAATTTAAAAATCTTAATAGAACTTTACACTTACAAATAAACACCGTTGTTGAGTGAAAACCATTCCCAATCGAATAATCTACTGGAACTGAAATCTCAGATGCATTGGCGGAAATACGCCATGAGTGGCCAATCGAGTATTATGAAAGAATAGAGTATTATGAAAAACTAAAACCTCAGTCACGTAGTATCTGAAGACTTGAGTTTATGTGTACATGTAAGTTAGTAATTAGATACACTTTTTCATACGCTTTTTGGTATGTAAACCCGAAAACCGATACTAAGATTTTAAACCTACTACGCATTGTTAATTGCCAATGCACCATTAAAAATAACCTCAAACGTCACCTATACATTTTACTTCCCTGGATGGTCAATAAATGCATTAGATCTTAGGAGTTCACCTAGGAGTTTCTGAAGTGTAAATATGAGATCCGTCATATTGTGTATGATCACATTTACTGCCACAATATTACATGAAATAGCTCCTATGTGTAAATAAAAGGAGAATTAATTCTTTAAATTGTTTTTTAATGGTAACGCTCTTTATTTCCTCTTGGTAATGAAATATTATCTTCATTTTTTATGAGACGAAACAAAACGCTGGGTCTTTCCAACAGTTTCTTGTGCAATGGCACTCGTAGACATAGTGGACTACGAGATCCGTGACCTCATGATCTGTGACCTGTGATCCGTGACCCGTTTAGTTTCATGGCAGAAATCAAATTATATTTTTTCTGCCTAGATATAATATATGTTTTTTTTTATTTATTAGGTCCTGTTAGACTCTCTAACAGTACCTAATACATTGGTTGGTGTGTTAATTACAGTTGAATCTGACAGTTTTAGGGTGCACAGCGTGTTGATTATTGCTTATGTGTTATTCTCATCGCAAACGATATGTCATTTCACAGGTGAAGCAAAACTGAAGCTGCTTCTATTGAACAAACCAAGTACCTCATCAGTTAACTGATAACAATTAATTAAGCATTCTACCAATAGCGAAAAACACATCAATATTCGAGTTGTACAAGGTCATGATTTAATAAAGCTTGCTTCGATCTGATAGCGTGCGTTGTTACCATTCAAGTCCGGCGAGGAGAAACCGGCGATAATGCGTTAGTTCAAGGTAAATATCGCGAATTCACGAAATGTATGTTGACCTATTTATTTTTGTTTAGTTTTCATGATTTTTGTTGCGCACTTTGAAACCGAATTATTTATTATGATTTAAAATTTGGGAGGAGTTCTGCTTTATTGTGTTAAAGAGTTCATGGCCGTGATATTGTGCTCTTATGCTATGATAAATGAGGTCTCGATAAAAAGTTTGGCTGATGTTTTTCAATGTTATTGGGTTAGTGGCACAATTGAAACAAATCTTAATATTGCATTCTGTTCAAGGGTAAGTGAGTTATTGCCTAATATGATACCAAGTAGCAACGTTGAGAAAATTTCGGCGCTCCGAAGCATAGACGGGGTTATCTAGTTTCCACCTGCATTTTATTCCACCCCTAATCTATCTTCGTGTTCATTACTCGTTATAAATCATAGATCACATCACTTACCTAGCCACTAACCTTTACAATTATTTACCCCAAATCCCTTCCCTTGACTCACAGGCTCACAAAAAATCCGAACTACATCAGAATTAGAAAAACAAATATCCCTACAATATATTCCTAAAATCCTTCTCCGAATTTGAACCTGAATAGAGGCACCAATAGGGCACCCTCAACCTTGTGTTAGATTTAAGCTTTAGAAGTAAGTTTTAAATATATCATGGATTGTCAAGGTAGCGGCGTAGACGCCATCGCAGATCGCAACGCACTGTTCATTTTTTAATGAAATTTTCTCTCCTCGTTTCGCATATTGGATATGTCAAACATCCTACTGAGGTAAGTAATTTGTACTTTACTTTTGTTCTTCACGCTTTGTTTGAAGATGAGTAAAGAACATGATTCTTCAGTTTGGATTTGTCGGCACAAGACACCTATTAAGAAAATTAAACTAGGAAAACTTCGGTTAAGAAAATACAACATTAACTAGGAACGGGATTATAACTAGCTGTGCGAGATAAAATCAAATGGGAGTAAAGAATGTTGTCGACTGTATAAGAAAGAATGGAGTGCTTTCCATTGTGAACTAATGATACCGTAAAGCACTCGAAACAAACTCTCACATGAAGGACGCGAGCTCTCGCGCTGCCAAAAATTTCGCAAAGTCATGTACGTCTTCTTCTGATAAAATGACGAAAATACCTTGAAAATATCAACGTCTGAAATTTGCTAAACTATTAACTACGTTGTTTGTGACTGAAATCTGTATAAATATGTCTCTTTCGATACTTACAATTAAAGTATTTCTTATTATTGGTTTTTTATTTTGTCCCGCTTTTACCAAACAGATCACGCTATTTTCACTAAAATTTGTTAAAAATCACGACTTGGGCGAAAAATAATCTGGCAACGCTGATCACAATACATCACACATATTTAAGGACATTTTAGGTTACAACTGTAACCCAATGCAACAAATGTTTGTGTATATTTCTAAGAGAGGTAGCTAACTACGGGAACTCAGACAGCAATAAATTTACGATACACACTGTGCTACTTAATTTTTTTGAAGTTGTAGCAATGTTTCACGGGTGGCAATGTATCACCCATGGCAATGTTACCCGTAGTTACCTTACACGAAAATATGTGACATCCACCAACTTTTACACAAAAACCTGTCATATATGCCCTTAAATATGCCGCATACATTAAAATATGCAGTTAAAGAAAAAAATATCAGAAATATGCAAACATACAAAATTACTAGTGGTGCTACAACAGCACTTAGTTCCCCGTATTAGAGGAAACAGCTACGTAGCACTGAAATATTGCACTTTATGCGGTACTAACATCTTAGCTATTATTTGAAAACGTCCAGTTCAACCAAGAAGCGTACAACTCACTGTTTCCATCACTGTGTTGTCAGAACTATGTGAATTCTACAACTGCACAAAAATATAATACATACGTTTTGTAAACCTGTATTGGAAAAAGAAGCCTGATACCCTGGACAATATAGAAATGCATTCCATAGGGTCATGATTAGAGAAGATTATTTTGAAACCGTGCAAGAAATACTCCTCTCACTACAAATGGTACAGCATTTGGTACGAAAACTAAATATTTTCATGCAAATATCAACATACATAAGACAATTATAACTCCTTTTCATATAGCTCCATCAGGTCACAACAATCACACATGTCAAAGATATTCGCGAGCGCAAAGTGAATTTCATTTTTGCAGAACCTGTATTGTCACTATTTTGAGAGCTATTAATTTTTTTTATTCCAAATATTTCAAAATAAACAATTTCTAAAATATTGTGCATAAGAAATTTAAATGTATAACAAAAGGTCGAATGTAAGAAACAAAGAAATAATATACAAAATTGCAAATTCTAATTTACGACGCATGCAGCTTTCTGAAAAGCGGTAAATATACAGCGGGTTATTATGTTTGTCATAAAATTATAGAAAAACTACTCGTATTTTGAAAAAATTAAGCATGACCTTATTTGAAGATGAAGTTTTGATAAATACATTTAATTGAGAAAAAAATGTATTTTAAAATTGTAGTTGTAAGAAAAAGACGAAAACGAAGAGCAGGCAATTCCGAGCGGGCTATTGTGTTTGTCAGGAAATTATAGAAAAACTACTCATATTTTCAAAAAATTCAACATGACCTTATCTGAAGATCTGTTCTTGATGAGCATATTTCATGAAGAAAAACAATCGTGTCTTCACAATTTTAGTTGTAGAAAGATGCCAAAATTTTTCTAATTTTTAAAACGTTTTGCAAAATCAGGCATTTCAACGAATATGAAACATGCAAGATTCTCTTACGCTTTCTTTATGATATCTTAGGTTCCAATTTAATAAAAAAAAAGGTTTTTAAGAAAAAATGGTTTAAAGAAAATAAAAAATCGTCTGACACAATTTTTCGAAAAAATACTTATGTTTTTGAAAAATTGAACATAACCATATTCGAAGACCTATTTTTTATGAAAACATTTCATTAAGAACAAAAATTGTATCTTCATAATTGTAATGGAAAAAGATGCCGAGAAAATTTTGAATTTTTTCAATTTTCGAAAAATTAGACTTTTCAACCAACATAAGACCTACGCCTTTCTGTTAAATGACCTTCAGACTATCCAACAACAAAATTTAGTCAAAATTGTTGGTGCCATTTGTTTGAAAATGTCCCAGGGGCTTCATATAAAGTACACTCCAAAATTAAAAGATCGGTTTCAAATTCAAGGGCCCGCGAGAATATTCAGATCGATCAAGGAATATTAATTTTGGAGAAAATCGGCTGAATGGTTTAGTCACTAGTGTGGTTCACAGACAGACGGACGAACGGATGGACGGACGGACGTTTTGCTTTCAATTGGTTTTTTCGGTATCAAGGACCCACAAAATAGGGATTCTGGCTGCATCACGTGTTAGGAGATTTTTTCCTTAATTCAGCAACTGTATTTATCACATTTTTCGTTACCAGGGCCCTGCAATAAGAGTTTTTCTGCCGAAAATCCGCCGTTTTTTCGTGCAGTATTACTTAACTTTCTCTATATTATACGTACGTGCGTATAGTATACGGGAAAGTAAAAATGAGCTACATTTGTTCTATTTTTGGCGATAGGTAAAGTTGTATACATTTTCTTCCGAAATGCGCAATCAATAAAGGTATGCAAATGCATGACGTTCAGCAGTCTATCATAAGGAACAAATAATCTATTTTCTTGTATTTGTTTTCGTTAATTTTTATTTTGATTTATACTTGTTTTGTGCTTATTTACTTAGAATTTTTGATTGTGGTTATAAAACCGGACTCTATTAATAAACCGTAATATAACTATATTTCTTATGGCTTAATATATTAATAATAATAAACAATAATAATAATAATGCAAAACAAACAAGTACATAATAAGGATTTAATATGTACAAACAAAAGGTAATGCGATTTGATTGGACCATATATTGAATATAAAGTATTTACAAAAATTTAAAAGAAGGCAAAAGAGAAGGAAAATAGGAACAGAAAATAGAAAATAGGAAGAAATATCTGAAATTCTTAATGGGCAATAGAATCACATGAAAAACGAGGCGTAGGATTCAAGATGGACATCTTATCGAAACCTGTCGGCAAATGATATTATAAAATCCTGAGGAAAATTGCACTCGCCCATGCTGTGCAATTGCAATTGCAAAATAAAATATATATTAAAAAATAACAAAAACAACAAAAAACAAAATAGCACACGCTGTGCATCGTGGAATCTATGCAACAGGATGTCGGCGATACTGTTATCAGTTCGCTCTCGATTCGTGTAGAATGATCGCATGAAGAGTGTGAGTGGAGAAGGCGCCCCTCAGCTGGCGGATTAGTGCCGTGCAGTTTGCCCTCGATCGACCGTAACCCACATTTCAATCAGACGCGAGCCAATCGAATACATTCGAATGCATAAATTAGCTAATACAACTCGAAGGCTGTAGTGCTTTTCCTTCGACTTTGCCTCGCCCTTTGTACCATGTGCAATACAACGGCGGTGTCTGGGATCTCCGAATACTGTCCGTTTTCTCAAAGATATCTCCTTTTTACGTACGAAAACTCTGCACCACGTCTTTTACATCTTGCTCTCAGAACTTTTGAACCAACTGACATATTTGAATAATTGAAGAGCCAGAGAAACGCCTCAGCCGGGAAAACCTCTAAATTTACGAATGGTCTCCTGGTATGTGCGGTTGTGTGTGTGTGTGTGTGAAACGGTAGAGGGAACCAGGATGAGGAAGGAAAATAGCGCATGATTCCGGGGCCTGTTCGTTTAAGGTACTGTTCCAGCATTCACCTTGTATTGACGGGAGAAACCATGGAAAGTTACCTACGGGAGCGGCTGAATTTGTCCTAGCTTTGCAGCAAATGTCGAAAATTCGTCACTTTCGGGACTTCAACCCCCAAGACCTCTGGGTCAAGGACATTGCAGCGACAATAGCTGTTGCCAAGAACCATCTTAGCCAGTCTGAATTGAGGTCGGGTAACAAAGGTGACATGGTCTAGGACAGTGGTGTCAAGGTCTTCTACTGGTGGCAATGGCAAGCGTCGTGGCTCCGTAGCATGCCACGAGATACTCTGCGCAAGTAGCGTCTGAAAAGGAAACTATTAGTACTATTAGTAACACCGCCGTTTTACAATAGGGACGAAACTACGTGAAGGGGCTATATCGTCTTGGCACTCGTGCCACGGACTCCCGCTCATGGCATCAACCTTGACAACACAGGTCTAGGATGATGCGTTCCTCCAGGGCTGTCTAATGCGCGCTCACCGAGAGGAAGCAAACGTGCTCGCGCCCTGAAGAAGGGAACGCCCTGATGAAGGGCAAAGTCTTGGTGAAGCGCCGGTAGCCACGCCATGGCCGGTAACCGCCATGGCCGGTAACCGAACATCTCAACCAAGCTGCGAGAAGTCTCGGAAGTTGATTAGTTTGAAACACGGCAGATTCTTGGATAATAACGGCGCTGAACCTCTCGCCGTTAGGGATAAAAGGCAATGATATCCGACTTGACTTGACGTATGACTGACTCGTTCAAGGAATTTTAATTTTTAAGGAGGATTATTCCACGCCAAAAAATGACTTGAAATGTGGTTACTCAAGTAACAGAATTAAAAAAGGTCTCTCAATGGGGGCAGTAATGCTCCAACAGGGGCAGTAATGGAAACGAAGTGGGCATTCATCTTTTAACCCGTAAAGGCAATATTCTTAGTCAATATATATCTGTGGTTAAGTTCTCCTTACATGCGAGACCTTTGTTTTCTGTACTGAACTGTAATAAAAACAGCCATGGGGCTTCTGTCACACAATTCATTAACATCAGTCCTGTTTCTTGCAACAGTCAAAAACTTACACCTCGTTTCAAAGTAGTGTGTACAGTACTTGTATATAAATATAAAATGTAGTAATATACACGCTATCCGGGGAGGAAACGTCGAAAATTGGAAATTGTGCTCTTAAGACAATTTTAAGCATACTTTGTCTAATGGATATTGTACTTGGATATTCTGAATATTCTACTTGGATATTCTGAATTAGAACTAAAAAGTTGGTTTGAAAAAATGTGTCTAGGCAGAAATTTTCACTGCAGAAGCATAGAAGAACTTCTGAAACATGTAAATGGTTTATTATTTGCAAAAGAAATGAAAATATTTGTTAAGAGAGAAAATTTATTCGAGAAATAAAAATGCCTCGGAATTGGGTAAATTGAGTGCTTTTTTATTTTTGGGTTATTGCCGCCCCGCGATTGTATTAATGGCTATCGGCTTTCGGGTGCAGACTTGAAACCGTTTTTAATATGAACTAGTGGTGTTAATACAGCACATACTTTCTCGACCTTATTTTCACGCATTTTCATGCAAAACTCCGCGAAAAGTTTCCATATTTTCGAAAAATTGTACTTGACGTTATTTCAAAATCTATCTTTAAAGAACAGATTTCATTATGGGAAAAATCTCTTTCTTTAATATTTTATATGTAGGAAGACCCCGAAAAAATTGAGCATTTGCAATTTTCGAAAAATCAGGGTTTTCAACGACCATGAGACCTGCACCCATTCTCTTAAACGTCCTTCACACTATCCAACAACAAAATTTAATCAAAAACGATAGAGCCATTTTTTGAAAATTTGGAAAAGTCCCTGGGGTTTCATGTAAAGTACCCTCCAAAATTTAAAGATAGGTTTCAAATTTAAGGAGCAGCGACATCGGCCATATCGATTGCGGAATATCTTTTTTGGAGAAAACAGGGTGAACGGTCGGTACCAAGGACCCACAAAACATGGATTCTAGTTACACAACGTTTTAGAGGATTTTTTTCTCTACATTTGGCTACTGGAATTATCCACTTTCTCGTTACCAGGGCCCTGTAATAAAGAGTTTTTCTGCCGAAAATTCGCAGTTTTTTTTCGCGCAGCTTTATATAATTTCCCCTCTACTCCACAAAGAGAAAGTAAAAAAGAAAAGATACGCACACATTCAGGCAGAACTACAAGGCCAGCACTACTGAGACGTACCTCCCTGATTTGGTAGGGGCCTTTGGCGAGTGGTATGGGGCACCGACGCGACCTTTAAGAGATTCACTTCCGACGACCAACTCAAAAAACTACGAGAACGCATTATCGCCGAGGCCATCTCCGGTAGCGTGGCGTGCTACTACGCGCAAATCGCCAGTGAGGGTCTGGCACCTTACGGTGAGACGGTAGGCAGATTTTAAAAAAATCTTTTTTTGCATAATTAAATAATACGTTCTTTTATGAACATTTCTAGATAAGATTCATTCATTATTCCGTCTATATGTGTAGGAAACTTATTTTTAAATGTTCCACTGAAAACTGTCAGACTGCAATATTACTGTACTCCTCCTCACACAACTTCTAATATCTCTGGTTTTAATTTGTCAGAAAGCTAGTTTCTGTTTACTTTTGTAAAGGAATTTTGTCTGTAGGTGCTAATAGAACTGCCTGCGATAGTCCAATTTTTGTTAATGCATTTTTGTTAGCAATTGCTTCGCACGTATAGAAGCGTGACGTAATGTGCTTGTTGTAAAGTTCAATTTATTGTCAATTATGGTGTGTTATAGGCTACAAAATTAAAAGAAATAGTTTCATATATTCTATAATTGCGAAATGTAAAGGAATCTTTAAAAGATGCGTTTTCAATGAAAATCAGCGTATCAGATCAAATTCATTTCCATCACGAAAATGATATTATGAGTCCGAATGCATGTGAAACTCTTCCTAGTGAGTCTAAAAGGAAAAAAAAAGTAGTGTGAATACAGAATATGAGAATTACTACGTGAAGACATAACATTTTAGAAAATGTCTGCATGACACAATACAGAATGTGAGGCATTCAACAACACCATTTATACAAGAATATCAGAAAATCTTTTTGTTGGTCTCAGACCCTCAAAATTAGGAGTGTCTGAAGCTGCTGTTTTATAGAACAATAGAAATTGTGCCCTATAAGAAGTTCTGAAAAAATTATCCAAGTCACCTGGGAAAGCCTATGCTGATATTTGTAGAGAACTTGGCAGATTACGCATTGCAAAGGAGGAGAAATGGTGATCAGCAAATGTCAAAGAAGGCAAGAATGAAGAAAGAAACACTCAGGCTGGTCTAAAAATTAACGAAATCTGTTATGATGTAGGCTGCCTTTAGTTACTCTCTGGTGAAAAATATTTTAAGATTTCCTAACATATGCTTCTCTGAAAACTTGGAGTGCCATTTTCTCAAAAGTTAAAATTTTCATACGTTTGCCCCATTATCTCCGAAGCTATTCAAGATATCTGCATCAGATTTTTTACTGATGGCAAACCATGTTATATTGAGAATGTGAATCGTCAAGCATGATTCTTGTTTCTTCTAGTTCATGCGTTAGGAATTGTTTTGCTCATTTGTTAGAGAAAAAAAATCATTTTTGGAAAAAAATTATAAATCGCCTTCAGATAAGAGCTAACAACGTAACAGAATCAGTAATCTATTCATGCATGACTTAATAGGTGGTGCAAAAATTCATTGAAATTTATTCAGTAGTTCCTGAAAAAATGGTCATTAAGTACTTGTTTTAACATACGACGACGGCCCTTCCCGCCCCAGGTGGTCTGAACAGGGTCAAAACGCACGCATAGGCATCAAATTTTACAGCCATATGACACCCTCAAAACCAAGCCTTTCAGCCCAGGAAAAATTCAGCCACTCAAGCAGGGAAAATACACTTATTTTTCATTGTTTATATTTTTTCCCCTACTCAACTTTTCAACTTAAAGAAATTGTATGCGCTTTTACATACCTTCTAAATGTATTAAAGCTTTCGCAGTGTCAATTATTTTATTGTTAATTTAATTAAGGCTTACCTAATTAAGGTGTGCAAAAACCACTTATTCTTTTAACTAATTAAAGTTTCACAGGCAATTAAAAAAATGCCAGAAAACACATCATTGAAATTAATATATGTTATTAAGTGAACATCATTAAACATTTTTCAGTTGCGATCAGCTGCTCTGATCTACCACTCTCAAAATTATGATCGTTTAAAGCGTACCGTGGTGCTTGGAAAGAGCATTTAACCTCCAAACATAATACCGCGAACATAATACATAATAAATACCGCGAAAATTCTTGAAAATGTATTATTATTTGAACTTACGGATTTATATTAATTTCACAATATTTTCAATTTCTTTTCAAAAATAGTTCTTCTTCAAATTTGCCAAATTTCATTGCTTTTCAATAAATTTAAACATATGAAATTGAGATCTGTAGAACGGAAACATGCAAAAGTAAGTAAAATATGACGGCAAAACATTAAAACCTTTAAAAAACATCTTTGAAATTAATGTATGTTATTAAGTAAACTTTTGTAAATAGTTTTTCGTTGACAACAACCGACTTAGAAAACCTTTTTCAAAATGGCGTCCTATTTGAAATCTACATGGCGAGGTTGAACAAAAAGCGTGATTTTCATTAATTAAGGGATCTTCGACGGGAAATTACACAAAAACGAGTAAAAACAGTTTCATGAAATTAATAAATGTTATTAAGTGGACATGTATTAATGTGGTTTCGTTAACAACAGCTGCCTTGGCTGGCTCCTTTTGAAATAGCGACCGTTGAAAGTTTACATGACGAGGTTTGAAAGAAAGTGTCATTTTCATTAATTAAGTCATTATTGATGGACAATTATACGAAAACACCTAAAAAACTTCCATGAAATTTAAAAAAATGTTATTAAGTGGGCATGTGTTAATGTTTTTTTCGTTAAAAACGGCCGCCTCGTCTGGCCTCTTTTAAAATGGCGACCGTTAAAAGTTTACTTGAGGTTTGAAAGAAAGCGCCATTCCCCAACTAAATGATCTTTGGAGGACAATTACACGAAAAACAACTAAACACATTTCTGTGAAATTAATAACTATAGTTTAATTGGACTTTTGTTGACATTTTTTCGTTAACAACAGCCTCGGACTGCTTCTTTTAAAATGGCGACCGTTTAAAGTTTTCACGACGAGATTTGAAGGAAAGCGCCTTACCCAAAAGTAAGGTGATCTTTGACGAGCAATACACAAAAACAACTAAACATACTCTATTAAATTAATAAATGTTATTAAGTGGACATTTGGTAGTATATTTTCTTTAATAGTCCACCTCGGCATGCCGTTCCGAAAATGCCAAAAGTTTAACCTTTACATGACGAGCTTTGAAAATAGTGCCATTTCAATTAACTAAGTGATCATTGTCGAGCAATTACAAACCAACATAGAAACACATCTCCGTGAAATAAATATTTCATATTAAGTGAACAATTGAAAAAAAAAATTTCCTCGCCCGGAATTGCCTCTCTCAGGGGAAGTGCAGTCAGCAGTCGAAGTGTCCAGCGCTGGATGTCATGCCAAAGGTGGCGCGCAGGGTGAAATGGCCCGGACAGGAAATGATCTCTGGCATATGCATAAACCGCGTTTGCAAACAATGAGATTCAAATTGCACGAAGACTTACGGGAAGCTAACTCAGGCGGCCAAGTCTCTGGCATTTCCATATCATATGATACATCCCATTTTTGGTTTTTGGTCCAAAGGGCCTATGCGTCACCTCTGACGGGTTAAGTAATATAACTGTAAAATAATATAAAATGATTAATTTCATTTAAAAATAAATATGACAAAGGAATAGTAGTCTTGTTACAGTGTAATTCACTACTACTATTATTATATACTATTTATTCCTTTTCCTATATAATCAAGAGTTACTGTTTTCCTACTTTTAAAAATTATTGTTAAAATCTACATAAATACTACCTGGACCTAATGTTCCACCAGTTTTCCGTTGAGTGGTTGTGTAAATACTTATAATAACATTTTCTTTACCTATGGACAAATAAATAAAGCTTTTGTTCATCTTCAATAATGTCAGATAAATACTAGTTTTCTTTTCGACATAAATAAATAAACAACATAAATTAAGTGGAATATCATTATTTCACACCTACAACATGTTTCGTTAGATTCATACTCAAAAAGCCGTTTTAAAACTCTAAATAAATAGTTATTTAAATTAACACCCTATGCCAGTGGTGTGAAGGTCGTCTACTGGTGGCAGTGGCACGCGTCGTGACTCCGTAGCATGCCACGAGCTTCTCTGCGCACCTAGCGTCGGGGAAAGAAAACTATTAGTAACCCCAGCGTTTTACGGCATGGCGTTGTCTCTGCTGACGCGGTAATGAACTGCGTGGAGGGGCGATTTCGTCGTGGCACTCGTGCTACGGACTCCCGCTCGTGGCATCGACCTTGGCAACACTGTCCTATGCGCGCGTTTTGATCCCGTTCGGATCACCGTGAAGGGAACGCCCGCCTGCGACACCGACCACCTCAGAGTGATGCCTCCTAGTGCCTATGATGGAGCAACTGTGCGGGCGCCCCACTGCGCAACACCCGGGTGAGCCGGGAAAGACAAAGAAGCGTCACGTCTAATACAAAGAAGGTCTCGGGGCAATAACATACTATGCCACTGTATTCTTCGCTGTCCGGGATCAGCCGCGTCTGAGTCGATGGTTCTGACGTTTCGGACATCTTGCTGTGGCCTCCTTCGGAGTTGAGCTTCAGTTGAGCTCTGAAGAAGTCCACAGCAAGGTGGCCGAAACGTCTGATCCATTGATTCAGACGCGGCTCATCCCGGACAGCCAAGAATTCAATGACTCCGGCCGCGGAAACCTACGAACTCATACTATGCCACTATACGTAAGTTTTGAGAAGGCAAGTAAAGGTTTACACATTGCTTTCTGCACATTGGGATAAAGAACATTAATTTATGAATTACACTGCCACCTTGCGGCGAATCTTTAAAATAAAAACCCAACATCTAGACACATACATGGGGCGTCAAATACACTAATATCTCAATTTCATAACAGGCACACTTTCTATCAATAACAAAAGAAACATTGTGTACATTTGGGAAATCCGGGAAGGTACTCATTTTGCATAGTGCTACTTTATGTTTTTGGAAGGGGCCAAAAATATGACACATTACTATTTTTAATCAAGAAGCTTGTTTAAATTTAAAGTACAAAAATATGTATTTCGTGAATGTTCAATGGAAACATTTTGTTTTTCATATGAATGCTAAAAATAGTGTTTATATTGCTTTAAAAGAGATTGAATGGGATGGTGAAAGTAATAGATATCCTCCACCTAATCATTAGTAGTGTACCATTCAAGAATCCAGAGCTTTTGGGCTTTATGTAATTGAGCAAAATTCATCCATGCTCCCATGCCGTAACGTTTCCTTTTTCATGAGGAATAACCGGTTTTGTGGGGGTCACTGGAAGGTTAATTATTAGCCATTAAACCAGGTGAAAGTAATAGAAATCCTCCACTTAATCATCAGTACTGTACCATTCAAATATCCAGAGTTTTTGAGCTCTATATAATAGGGCAAAATTCATCAATGCTCCTACGCGGTAAAGTTTTCTTTTTTATGAGGAATAACCGGTTTTGTAGGGGTCACTGGAAGGTTAATTATTAGCCATTAATCCTCTGATGAACTAACTGCCAGGCATGAAATAAAGTGATATTAAGTGAAAATAATTAGTTTTTATATTAGTAAATACTCTTATCACGTGTCACATGAACGCAAAAACTACATTATGTCATCGCCCAGCATCAATGCTTGTCCATTAGTTCTGACAACTTTATGCATTACTGCAAAAACATTAGCACAACAATTGTTCCACAAATTTCAGTTCTTTATCAAAAACTAGAGTTTAAAGAGATGATGATGATGATGATGATGATGATGATGATAATAATAACTGCTCCGTGGCTAAAACCGCTATGCCAGCAGTGTCGTGGCGAATTCGGACCGCAGGGTCGCGGGTTCGAGTCCCGCCTCGGACATGGATGTATTTGTGTATGTCTATGAATGTGTAAGCCGTCCCTTCACCCCTCACTGTCATCGTCATTTCATATTCCATACCCCCAGGGCTAACTACCCTGGGAGATAAAAATGGGATTCAGCTAAAATGCTGATCCCCCCTAAGAATGGTTCATGTCCTGCCTCCGAGATAATGTTTCTGAGCCCGGAGAAAGGCAGTATGCATGTACGCGTGGTCCAAGTTGGCCTATACGTGAGCAAATAATAAAAATAATAATAAAAAAATAACAATAGTGATAAAACTGGATTACTGCTTCAATTACCTACTAATTAGAAAACAACTTTAACCATAGAAAAACAATAATAAAAGGAAAATAGTTTTTTAATTAAAAATTGCGGTTGCTCTTAAATACGGAACACTACTGTAGCAGAACACGTAACCCACACAATTGCAAAGCAACTGCACTAGACCGTTATATAACAAAAATTATATTTTAAACGTTATGAAATTTGAAAAATCAAACAAATTTTCGATTTTAATGTATGTAATAGATATTTGGCGTTTTGGGTCGATTGTCAGACTTTGCCGTCTACCTAACGGTGTCCCCATGCCCGGGCCTAGTTTATTCCCATACTTGGGGCTAAGAGAGACATTATGGCGAACATGATGAGTTCCCTCCACCGCAGCTAGTATACTCCGCCTGCCTGAGCATTCTTCGTCACAGAGCTCCACAAACGGAGACGAATTTGAAGAAAAGTTTCAACTCTACATTTGCCGACCAGGAATCGAACCAAAGATCGCATCACGGGAATCGAATCAGAAATCGAACCAAAGATCGCACCACGTGAGACACTTTGGAACATTTTGATTTTAATAGGTCGCTAAACAATAATCCTGTGGGTCACGGGGTAAAAGTTTTTAAGTCAATTTTGGGGCGCAATCCATAAACTTCGCGCGGTATTTATTAACCTGTAGGTTTTAGTTAATACTTATTGAAGTACTGAAACCACAAGTTAAGTATCTAGATTTTATTTTAATAAAATGACCGAATTCAAATGTTGCCATCCTTAACTGCCATTGGGGCGGCCATAGGCGACTCTATAGTCTAACCTTGTTTTCTCCAAAGTAAGATTTTTGACTTTTAAGAAGTTTTACCCCGTAACCACAAAATCATACTTCAGAGGATGTATTTTCAAGGTAGGATAGGAAAGAGAGGCTTCTCCTATATCTCTATGCAACATTTTCAACTGACTTTCCAACTGTTCTTCACTCTGTAGGTTTCCACAAGGATATTTTATTTTAAGAAATTATTTCGTGTGAAGCATGCAAAGGACGCATGTCTTGCAATCTGCTTCTACGAAGCACTGTAACAATCGCTCTGAGGCCACTTCTATTTCAGCTTCTGCTCCGCTGACCGTCACAAACTGTGATCCAACTAGCGTCGTCGCGTAGCATGGCACGCGAAGCTTTGGCCTTGAGCACACTACGCAATCCATGAACTTCGCGCGGTATTTATTAACTGTAGGTTTTAGTGAATACTTATTGAAGTGAGACGAGTGCGACTTTTGACACCTGAAGAAATTAGAGTAAAAGTGTTAGTTTAATGGATAGAGTTTTAGAAAAATATTTTTTCAGTGATAATCGAAATAAATTTCAAGGTCTGGTCAACAACATACCAACCGAAGATGACCATGAAAATTCCACATTTACATATAGTCGATAACTCTTTCGTGAGAAACTCGCACCGTGAATGTTTGCAACTTATCAATCTGGGGATTAAGTAAAGCAACACGAACGTAATCGAGATACATTAGTTCAAAGGTAGCAACAAAATTCGAAAATAAAATAACATCTTTAATTTTATCTCTAGAAATGCTATTAATGATTGGTTATACACAATAAAATTACATGGTATAATCTGCAACCATCACCACTAATGTTGAAATACGGAAATCTACACACTATAATTGTGAATTAAACGGAAAACGAAAATAAATTAATTCTTATATATTTTTATTAAACGTTTATTTACAATCAGTTCATACTTGAGAACAATAAGTAAATTTTATGACAAGACTAATTTTGATAGTTATCTTGGCTCGTATATTTCTGTATCTTAAATAGTAATAACAAATCTCTGAGAGGAACGTGGTAAACTTCTAAGAGAAATCTGAAGCCTCCCGCAAGGATCTGAACGATCCCGCATCTGAACGATCCCGCAAGGATCGATTTTAGGCCCTATTCTCTTCCTATAATACGTAAATGACATGCCTTTAGCGATTCAAAATGGAAGAACAGTTCTCTTTGCGGATGATACAAATATTCTTTGCAACAAAGAAACCGTAAATAGTACAATATCAGACTTTCAAATTGGTTCCGTAATAACAAATTAAAAGTAAATGAAAAGAAAACTGTTTCAATGCAGTTTTCCACATCAAATAAAAAATTCTGTACTCCATTGAAAATGAACGGTGTGCCATTGACTGATGTTGATGTAACAAAATTTTTAGGTCTATCAATTCAGTCAAACCTCAAATGGAATGCCCACTTAAATGAATTGAACACAAAATTAAGTTCATTATGCTACGCGTTCATAATTCTTTCAAATTCCGTCAGCCTTCATACAGCTCGTTGTGTATATTTTGCCAATGTTCACTCCCGCCTGAGATATGGCATAATATTCTGGGGAAACACATCTTATAGCTCACAGACTTTCAGATTACAAAAAAGAATTGTACGAATAATAAGCAAATCCAACCCACGTGATTCTTGTAAGTCTCTCTTTATTAATCTAGGAATTTTACCATTACCTTGTCTCCTGATTTACGAATCAGTAGTTTTTGTCAAAAATGACTTACTTAAGGGCGGGCAGCAAACGCCGATGTCTATAAGTATAACACACGACGTAGTAATCATATTCACCAGGTGGCAGTATCAACAGCTCACTACAAAAAATTCACATACAATTCATGTACATTACTCCACAACACTTTGCCAGAAGACATTAAACGATTAAATTCGATAGAAAAGTTCAAGTCCCAAGTAAAATCTTTTCTGCTGCATAACTGTTTCTATACAATTCGAGACTATACCGAGCATCAAAAAGGAAAGTAGAATTAATTTTAACAATGATAGTTAATGTAATTATTTATCATTTGGACTGTATACTTCTAAAGAACCTGTAACAAGTATTGTACCACGGTTTCTGGGTTGATGGCCCCCATCTCGATCAGGTTTTTCGTCCAGTTTCCCTGATCCTGAGCAAATGCTGAGATGGTCCCTTGTTTTGCTTCTGGACATAAATGTAACTTCATTATTTGTGCACGTCTTCTGAATTCAGTGGGAAATATAGTTATTCAAATTATCGTTTTTCATATTATCGTGGCACAAAGTATTATTCTTTCATGTAGAACATGAGGGTTCAGGGCAGGAATTATAGCTAATTTACCTTTGAAAATATATTTTATTATATAGGAGCGAATATTTTGTCAACAAAACTTGAAAAAAACCTCTCTTTTCTGTATTCAAAATTCGACTAGAATATGATTTAGAATAGAGACCACAGAATTATGAAACGTGCACAAAATTCAGTTTTTTAACCGTTTTTGACGTGAATAAATAAATAAATAAATAGACTAAAATGAAGCAAAATAGAATACATGTTAATAAAAAAAATTGAAGGCGCCACATTAAAAAAGGTCTGGACAGTACTTCATTCGGCAGAAAGAAACGCGGATCTGGAATATTTGTGATTCTGGAGTATAATTAACCAACCGAGTCGAACGCAATTCAACTAGATGTTAATTTGACTTGAAATGCTATGAAATTCGGAAAAGCAAAACTAAAATTTATTATTTTGGAATGTCAGTTCTTGATTAATCATATCTTCATAAAATATATATATTCGATACCGTCCGACAATACTGTGAAAAATAAATATTCCCATTGGCACTTCAATAATTTAATTTTGAATTAAACAACGAAAATAACGCCTTCATTATCATTTCGGATCTTATCGTTTTCATTCTCTTATACGAAGATTCGTAAGTCGTTTCTTAAACGTGTAAAAGAAAATTGGACACTGAACTTACTAAGGTCAATAAAAAGCACGTAAAACAAAAGACGACCTTGAAGATGCCGCATCAAAAAAGCTGTCGATAACTCTTGTGACACCGAAGAGAAACCTGGACCGCGAATGCTTACGATTCATCTTAGCGTCTTGCGAGAAGCCACTTCCGGGGCGTCGAAAGTTCCTTCCTCCGCTGTTAGCACACTCGCCGCCATCTCCCAGCTTTCACTACTTTCACTGCAAAAATCCTCCGGTTTCCCGGGCGAGGACAGGCCTGTTTTTGCCACCCTGGGTTACCATCGCCTCTGGGTCCGGGCAAGGTGGTAGACTTTTCGATCTAACAGGGGGCGGAGAGGGCAATTCGTACGAGAAACGCCCACAAAATCCTTCCCAAATCCACTTTTCGTAAAACAGGTTTTCTTCTATGTTCAGATCAGAGGTCTTTTTTCAGGAGATTGGTGAAATTTAAATTTAGAATTCTATGAAATCTTCAAGAATATAATTTCAAAACAAAACACACTTCATTCAGTAATTCATACAGGTGTATTAATTTGTAACTCCGATAATCAACACCCAAAAGAGTGTACTATTATTCGCTCTAAATGCTAAGTGGAGTAACCAATTTCAGTAAATATGCACAACATAGCGCGTACTAGTTACATTTATAAAGATGGTTAACATGATACATATTTTCTGTTACACCACTGTTTCTATAGGGTTAGGAACTATGTGCACTCATGATAACTAAAATACAATTTTTTTCGTGATCTGCATGGATGCAATATCTTCAAATTCTTTTATTTTGTTTCGTTTTCTAACTTCGAACTTTCTACGAGTAACTTTCAAACTGGGTATGTGTTCTGTTTATGAATTCATTGGATTGCAATATGACTACTCTCCAGTACGTCAGAATATGGCGGAAGCAATTCTGACAAGCAATTAGATTTTACAGTTTCACTATCAGTACTCTTTCTCTTCAGGTCAGTGGGGGGGATGGTTATTCTAATAATCGTTCTCTACAATGTCGCGGCAGTACGGTAAGTCGATTCCTTCCGAGATTCTACTTCTCGACCAAGTACCTCAAATAGATTTTAACTAATTTTTGGAGATAAATAAAAAATTAAATGCCGCTCACGTGTATTGCAACCTGAGCAGTTTTATCGGCTTTTACTGCAAGGAAGATGAATAATTTTTTAATTTATATTTTTATAGAGAGCATTTACATTGATCGTCCAAAAGATTAATTTTCATATTATCAGCAATTAAAAAGTGAAATAACAATCTAATTTGTTTTTATTTTAAAATGTGAAATAATTTATCTCAAAGCTCAAGGCCCCGAGATCTTTAGAACGAGTTGACACTCGTAGGACATACATACTTTTATTTTTACCTAATTTTATTGATTCAGATTTATTTATTTACTAACCAACTAGATATTAACTTGATTCGGTTTGTCTTTTCATATACCTCCTCCCACAATTCCACCCATAAGAGAAAATGTAGCAACATTCAACTGTTTCCATATTTTCATTATAAGTCCATTTGCTCCCTTCACTTTTCACAGGTTACAAGGTTAACGTCCATTTTTTTAACGGTAGCCAGTTTGTCATATAAAACAAAATACGTTATTTTTTCCATTTTATTCATTCTTTACGACGTTTCGGGAATTACCCTTTCCCATCATCAGGTGAATAATATTATAAAAAATATAAATTATATATATATATATATATATATATATAAAACTAATTATTATACAGCACATATTATTGTACGATATTCATTATAATGATGACTATGCTACATAATTCATATATAATTTATGTCAATTACGTTTAAAAGAAATAATTTGTATTTCCTAATTTTAATTAGATAACTTTGGTATTTACATTTAAAGTTGTTTACAAACTTTTTGAGGCTTTTTTAAAATCATATAATATACAGTATTTCATTTCTAGGTATTATAATTATTATGATTATTCATTTGGTACAAAATGTAAGAGTCGGGCTCACCTTCTTGTAGTATTCATTATGTTTAATTCAGTGTTCCGGCCTGCTACCATTTTTAAACGACTTGATCTTCTAACAGGAGGCCGCTCTTCCACAGTCACGTCATACCTTTCACTGGTGTAGGTTACGTCTGGCGTGTTTCTGGGAGGAGATGGGGATGGCGATCCAATCACGGAGCTTCCATGATATGATGTTTTACAAGAGTTTTTATTCTTGTCCTGTCTCAGCATATATTGCAGTATCATATTTCGATGTCATTTGGTTGGTATCTATTATAGTGTTCATTGTTTTCTTTCATTTGATATTTATAATTTCGGAAATTAATCAAGGTATCTTTCTGTTTTCTTTGTCCATAAATGTTACTTAATCGAAATTTATTTTATGTTGTTGTTGTTCAAATCCTGTGTTTCGTAATGGAGTTCTGTTTTTCCGTTATTTCATTGATATTTTTCTTTTGTTTATTTATTATTTTTTGTAGTTTCCTTTTAGTTTGTTCTATGTATGTTTTGTCACAGTCATTACATATTATTTCATACTAAACATTTTCATTGTCTTTAATATCAATTTTGTCATTGTGATTTTTTACCGTTTTTAATTTGTTACTAATTTTATATACCGTGTTGATCTTCATTTTGTCTCTGTATAATGTGCAAAGCATAATAATATGAGTTAAATATAATTTATAGTATTTGGAATATTACACACCTGATGATGGGTAAAAGGTAGTTCCCAAAACGTCGTAAAGAAAGAATAAAATGACAAAAATAACATTTTTTATTTGATGACAAACTGGCTAGTGTTAAAAAAAATGGACGTTAACCTTGTAACCTGTTTTCATATTTCCCTTGTACTCACTATCCTTTTGATCCAGTGTATATCGAGCTTCGTATCGAAGACAATAACGAGCTATAACGTGTCAGTAAAATATAAATTTCCTTTTACGTTTAAGCAAAAATATTTCTGTTTCTATTATATTCTGGTAAAATAAGGTAATCAAAATGCCTAAATTTTAACTACCGCTTAAATACAATTAGACGCTGACATTTCATGAATAAGAATATTCTTGTAGGTATGCATATCCTAATTTAACATAAAGTAAGCAAGTACGTTTCTTTTCACAAAAATATATAAAGTATAAATTTTCTATATACCCGTCAATGAAGAATTTTGAGTTTCATGGGTAAAGATTGACAACAATGAGGAAAATTACTTATTTCCCATATTCAGTTTCAAAATCCACACAATTTTTAGAAAAAAACGTGAAAAATGAAGTTTTGAATGTGGAAATATTTAAAGATATATTCATTCCAAAACAGTTTATGTAAATATCAACGTAGATTCAAAAATTATATTCGCAACACAAGAAAATAAAACAAAACCTTTCGTCTTTATAAATGTTGATCGATTACATTAAAATTTAACCTTTTGTAAGTAACAAATCGAAACCAAAGAATCAAAATCAGAATAGAGCGAAAATGAAAACGTCATAACTGGCTGAGGTGTCTCAGAGCATCAACTGCTGTCACTGTAGTGCCTGCGATGGCGAGGAGGACCTAGGGTTCGAGTTCAGACGTGCTTGTCAGCGCAGCACGAGGATAATACCAGATCTGTGTGTTTCTGCACGCGCGGCGGGATTCTAGCGAGACAGCTTCGCGCTGTTATTCGTATATTTGGCCGGAAACTGCATGCGATTACGGGTGCTGGGGCATGAAAAAATCGAGCTTTTTGAGAATCCCTAAGTTGTGCAATACTTGCGTAATACTTCAAAGTAATTGCGTACATCCTTCAAACATATGCAACAATTAACGAATGAGAACGATCTTCAAAAACTCGTTTCATAAGAATGAATTAATTACAGTTATTTTCTGCAGGCGAAAAGCGGTATTTGGGTAAGCGGGCAACAAAAACGCCTATTTTCGCCAAAACTTTTTATCGCCTTTTCTGCCTTGAACATACGCGTCACAGAACATTCCATTCAAAATGAAGGTTCCAAATATCTTTTACAGTTCTTCGATATCGTTATTACTTTCCCCTATACATACGTATATACAGAGTAATATACAGTGTAATATACGTAGTACAGGGAAAGTTATGTAATGCTGCGCAAAAAAATGGCGAAATTTCGGCAGAAAAAAATTCATTGCCGGGCCGTGATAACGAAAAAGTGGATAAAACCAGTTTCTAAATTAAGAAAAAATCCCCTAACACGTGGTGAAGCCAGAATACCTGTTTTGTTGGTCCTCAGTACCGAAAAACCAAATGAAAGCAAAACGTACGTATGTCCGTCTGTAGGTCTTTGAGCACTACTAGCGCCTAAACCACTTGTAGGATTTTTTTCCAAATTGAAGAAACCACTGTCCATCTGACTGTAGTCGAAGCATTGAGATTTTGAAAAAGTTTCTAAAAAAGTTAGGGGTACTTTAGATAAGGCCCCCGGACCTTTTCAACATTTTCTCAAAAACAGCTCCAAATTTATTCTTTAAATTTCTGCTAAGAATAGAGTCAAATACACTTATTAAGGTGGCATAGGTAAGATTTTCGCGGTTAACTCCGAATTTTCAAAAATTGCAAATCAAGAATTTAAAAAATGAGTGCACCAAAAGAATGAACCTGGTGAAAGTCATTAGCCATACATCCTGGGGAGCGGACTGTATGATTTATAAGAAGAACTTACCAGGCAATAGATCAAAATTAGACTATGGCTGTACACTATACGACGCGGCCTAGAAGAATATCAAGAAACTGCTGGATCCTATCAATAATATGGGAGCTATACTGACGTGTGGTTACTTCAAGACAGCCCAACTAAGAGCATTTTTTGTTAAGCCGATTTATTATCATTAGAAATACGCAGAAAAAAACTAATTATGGGATATACGCTCAAAGTAGCAGCCAACAAATTGAATCCATTAAACAAAGTATTAGAATATGCATAGAAACATTGTAGAACATTAAATTATAAAAAGAAGCTCCCGAGACCCTTAGCAATAAGGAAAATTCAGATACTAGAGAAGATACAATAAAAACTTCCACCCGTAAAGATTTCGACCTTCCCTGACTATGTCCCTTGGATAATACGAGAATCTACGTTATTGAACTAGCGAGCATCCCTAACAAGCAGAATTCAAATCCACGTGAAATTTGTTTTCAAATAAGAAATTAGCAAAATGTATATTGATACTTATGGTTCAAAGAATATAAATAATATAATTTACGCAATAATAGTTTCATGTGAGGTGATCACCAAAAATTACCTGATGACTTTACACTGATGTCCAGTGAACTATATGCCATAATAGAGGCACTTACATACATTACAAGGGCCAATCAAAAGAGATTTATGATAATAACAGACTCTAAAAGCGCTGTAACTACTATAACGTGGGGGGGGGGGGTTGTCACCAAAATGGAATATCTCACGGTATTTCGCGTCGTTCTCGATTGTATCGCTAGGAGTCGCGTGATAGCGACAGTATCGAGCAGAGCTGGCGATCATGCGACTCCTAGCGGCACAACCGAGAACGACGCGAAATACCGTGATATATTCCATTTTGATGACACTCCCCTCAATGCGCCAAGAGAAGAAAACGGAAGTATAAACTTACCTTCGTGAAAACTCACGAGGCACCGCCCTCCCTCTTGAATGTTTCCTTCACCGAGTTCGTTCGCAATCAGCGCTGGTTCGCTAGCAATAGCGCTGGCTCTCCGCGAGCGCTCTTTCGCCAGTCCTTCTGTAGACCAGGGCTGCTCAAAGGCAAGAATTAGGGCCAGAAGAGTCCACGGTTGCGCGTGCCGCTCGCCTTTCACAAGAACAGTGCTCTTCAACCCGCTGGCCCGGGACCGCATGCGGCCTGTGGCTTCATTATTTTTGTACTCGTATTTAGCCATTATTTGTCCCGTAAGAGGCAATTGTACTCTGCTCTGGTGATTGATTGTTAGTGATTACGAGCGCGTCAACCACTAGGATAATCATTCTCGTAAGTGAAGTGCTTTCTTGCTCGGGAGGTGGCGGTGGTCTTCCCCCGATGGATGGCGAGATACGCCGCCGACCTACCGTTGGCTACCGGGATTTTTCCCCAACGAGGTATCTCCCTCCAGCGGGGCACCGGCCCAGCCGGGACAAACACTAAGCTCCCGACCGGTCTCCAGGCATGTGTGGCAGTTTAGTGCGTCAAACACGAGCAGATTGGGGTTAAACACAAGCAATTTGAGACGTAACAATTCCAAAGCGAGAAAAACAAAGTAGAATCAACTAGAGTTTCATTTGTTGTGAACAAAACAAATCTATATTTCTATGTGTTTGGAAGAGGTAATTGTGTTATAATGATTTACATATAAAAAAGGAAGCTGAGAGGAACAAAATGCAAATTTGTGCAGTATATAATAATAATGGCGACCGGAGAGAGCTTGCTAATAAACTTGGATTGAAGAGATCAACTGCATATCAGTGGGTAAAAGTTAAGACGAAATGCCACGGCTACGCGGTGGACGAAGACGAGTGAACACAGGGATTTGATATCTCAGTATATAGAGGAAACTCGCAGTATTATATTAAAAGAACTGAATCGTAAATTTGAAAATCAGCATCAAGTAATTGTTTCTACCGAATGTTTGCGTCAACATTCAGATGGCGTAATGTTTTCAATAAAAGATGTTCGTAAAGAGTTCGAAAAAATGAACAGCGATGTAAATAAAAGAAAACGATACGAATATGTGCTACAGCTCGTAAATTATCAGGCAGATAATACCGTTAAATGGTTGTAACCTAATTTTTATTTACTTTCCTGTTTCAACACGTTAAGACATAAAAGTGATTGGTCTCGATTTGAATGTGTTTATTCCCAAATTGAAATTTTTTGGCCCCAACTTGATTTTGTTTGTTCCTAGTTTGAAACTGTTTTGTCTCAATTTGAAGTTGAAAAGGTATCGTGTCGAAAATCCTGCCACCGTCGGGACTCGAACCTTGGACCTTTTGGACATAGGGACTGCAATGACACGGTGTCGTTAGAGCCCGTGTTTCCTAGTCTGTCACCCAACTAGGAACCCGAGATTTTTCGAATTCCTTAACCTTCGTGATTTCACGTAGTTAAAGAATTAGGCTAGCGACGCTGGTCTCGCGGTCGTGGACTTTCAGTAGAACCATTTCAGCATTCTCTTGGATGACCGAGGAAAACCACGAAAATCCCGGTCAAGAAGGCTGGGACGAGGACTGTACCTGGGCTTCCCGAATGCGAAGTTAGCCCCCTGTGCCACTTTGCTCGGTGGATTCATTATTGGTCGTCAGCAAACAAACACTACTCATTTTAATTACAATGCGACCATTGATTAAATTTTGACAGTATTTTGACAACATTTTAGTTTCAACTAAAAACAAATAAAGTGTTCTTTGATTCTACAGTTATTGTAACACAAGTATATATTTGTGTTACGTAAGTTTAATGTTATTTTTTTCTTTATAAATCAATGCGGCCCGCTAGTATTTCATCAGAAGAAAATTGGAATGTTAGTTCAAGAAAAGATCAGAGAAAATTCCAAACACTACACTAAGACGATTTTGCCCGAGCGTTTTTCCTTCCCTCCTCTCACATCGAGCTGACTCGATGCGCAGCGGGCCTCTTCTGTTGCCCGTATGTATAGGCGCGTGCCCGATGTCTGAGCTCTGTTGTAGAGGAACCTCAGAATTTAAAACAAGCCCGGAAGATTTCAGTGCTGTTCCGAGGACGGCAGAATAGCGAAGAAGGCTTTCGGAAATGCAAGACGACGCACGAAGCGCGCGTGCACCAGAGAAAAGAGAGGAAGAAAAGACAGAGAGAAAGAAAAGACAGGGAGAAAGAAAAGACAGAGAGAAAGAAAAGACAGAGAGAAAGAAAAGACAGAAAGGAAGAAAAGACAGAAAGGAAGAAAAGACAGAAAGGAAGAAAAGACAGAAAGGAAGAAAAGACAGAAAGGAAGAAAAGACAGAAAGGAAGAGACAGATCTTCCTCCGCTGGTTGGTAAGATACGGTGCCGACCTCCATTTCGGCTAGCGGGAGTTTCCTCACCCAGGTATCACGCACCAGTACGGCACCACCGCAGCCACCAGACAAGCTCAAAGCTCCCGACTGGTGTCCCAGTCATAGACTAAGGATACATCTTTCCTCTATGTCCCAGTAAATCTGGTAGGTCTAAGTGTGTGTTGAAAGTAAGGGATTAAGATAGCGCATGGAAGAGGAAAGAAAGATCGCAAGCGGTCCGAGACCCGTTTGTTATGGCACAGCTCAGGTGTTCTCCTGGTGTTTATCGAGGAATCAACGGAAAACTACCGATTAGAGCAGCCGGCCACAAGAATTCTCCTCCAGGCAGCAGGAGCGCCATCATGCAAGAAGTGAGCGTGTTGACGACTGATTAGTGGAGTGAGTTTATAAACTTGAGGTATGATGTTTTCCGGGAAGTTTGTGCACGCCTATTTACAAGTCTATTTACAGGTACATGAGGTCCAATTAATCGATCACCACTGGTACCGGCACATATATTGAGGGAGAACCGCACCTGTTGATGAGGTGGAACAATTGGACGTGGGTTTCCATATGCCCATACATGCTGACTGTGGAAATTTGTAATACCATCTCATATGAACTGTGCTTCATCTGTAAATAATACTAAGGCAGGAAAGTGCGGATATGCACCATACTGCTGCAAGAACCACTGACAGAACCTAGCTCGTGCAGGGTAATCTGCTGGTGACAGGGCCTGTACACGTTGCAAATGATAAGGATACAACTGATACTCTTGCAACGGTCTCCAGACAGTCGTATGAGGAACATTCACTTGCAACGCTAACCTTCGTGTGCTGATAGAAGAAGTCGTGACAACAGCTTCCAGAATCTCCTCTTCTACAGCTGCAGTTGTATATCCTGGTCGCCTCCTCTCTCAACAGGAGAGTTCAATTTTCCAAGATCGCACAGACGGCGATGGAGACGTACTGTCTTCCGATCTCGACATTGTCGCTGTGGGTACCTCCCCTGGTACAAACGACGAGCCAGCGCAGCATTGCCGTCCGCCTTACCGTACATGAAGTTCATGTCTGCAAGCTCCTGATTTGGAACACATGACGCACAGTCGATTGATTGATTGCTTGATTGATTCATGTTTCCGGGCGCGTCAACTACTTACTAGTCCCGTAAGTGTATTGCGTGTTTTTTCTCGGGAGGTGGCGATGATCTTTTCCCCGCTGGATGGCGAGATCTGGCGTCGACCTACCATCGACTAGCGGGGTTTCCCCTCAACCAAGTATCTCCCACCAGCGGGGCACCGCCCCAGCCGGCACAAGCTGTAAGCTCCCGACCGGTCTCCCGGCATGTGTGGTAGTGTAGTGCATGTTAGTGTAAGTGTGTGTAAGGGGAGAGGATAGGACAAGGAAGAGGAAGGAGAGATCGCGCGCGGTCCGTGGCCCGTTTGTTAGGGTATTGCTCCGGCATTGTTGATCGGAGAAACCACGGAAAACTACCGATCAGAGCAGCCGGCCGCTAGAATTCTCCTCCAGACAACAACTGACTTCGACCTAGCTGAAAAGCTAATGTCGAAAATCCTGCCGCCGTCGGGACTCGAATCTAGGACCTCCCGGTCAGAGGGACTGCAGTGACACACACAGTCGAACGTCAAACACAACACTGAATGTAACCTTGGCCTCGGAATGAACTGTCAGAGTGTCCTGTTAATGTCTCCTTTCACGGGAACGACCTGCGGAAGGTTCCGGTGAATTTCAGCGTTGGGATGGCCATGAAGAATTTCCGGACACATGTTATAATGAACTATTTTGATTGTGTACATATGGGGAACACATACCTGAAAGTATGCCCCCTATTTTTGGAATACTTATATACATATGAACAAGATTTATTTGTACATCTGTATATAGGAAAACGATTTATTGTTTTTCGTTACCAGAGCCCGGTTCTGTCGAAAAATCGCCGATTTCGGGTGGACGATTAGTACTTTCTCATCTTATGAAGTAAGGCGAGAAAGTAAATTGAATTATTGTGGATCCATAGATGGGTTTGTGGTGGAGTGCTTCGACACTGAATTTTTGGATGTTCCCTGACAATGCGTTTCGTGGTCTGGTCTCCATACACTGATGGAACTAAAAATTGGACGATGTAAAATATAAAATATTTTTTGTACTATCAAATGTTAATTTTTATTTATATAATATAAAATAAGTAGATAGCCATTTTGTATAAAAAAGGGACCACACAGCATTTATACAATGATCCAAGGAGTAGTAAGCATAAATTTTGATTGAGAAGAGATCAAATCCTGAGAAATTTGGTTATAAACATATACCGCATTTATAGTTATTGTTTAATTATGGGTGTCATAAAATTAGATGGTATTCCTGATTCCTTCCAAATTCGGTATTTCTATGCCCCTAAGCCTAGAGGCATCCACATTTATTAAACTTTTCGACTCTATTTGCTTAATAATAGTATTATGATAATTACAGTGACATTTATTGCTTGAACGCAGGAATTAATTTATATGCTAATTGACCAGCTAATAATGGAACATTCAATTGTTTTAAATGAGATCCTGGATCAAGCTGTCATGGTTTAACTACAGTATAATGAAAAACATCAAAAAACAAACAAATGCCATCATCGTCGCCCCCGACGCTTCAGTCGTTGTGGCGCCCCTGGCACTTCAGAGCTTCAAGTTTCAAAGTGGGACTCTCAGAGGACTCTGAGAAATTAAATACAATATAATATTTTACTCGTTATTTTGATATAGAGCCTGCCAGAACGGCACACACATGCATTTTTCAATCAGCAGTAAACGACTTCATTGCCAATTAAATTCAAATTAAAAAGTATCAAAAGTATCAAAAGTATTCAATTTATTATTTATTAACAGTTGGCTGGCTTGCTTACGTGACTGACGTGCTGTGGCTGTGCTCCAATATTTTACTAATTTTCAGCTACTTTTCTACATATTTCAGGTGACTTTTGCTGTTAAACTGTCTTCTTTACTTGTTACAGATAAGCTGAAAGAGATTTATATTGTCCGAAGCAGTGAAAAAGAAGTAATCCAAATATTTGGTTTAAAAGACGGCGTAACGGACAAACGTTTATTTGAACAGTGTAAAGATCATTAATACTAATTTTTCTCTATAAATTAATTGAAATTTGCGTAAAGTTTTAAACTATTAGTGAAAGTGTTGTGAAAATTGTGAAAACATAATAATTCAAAGTTTCATCTACCACAGTAACGGAAAGACTTGAACTTTATTTAAATTTGTGGAAGTGGTGAATTTCGTGGCCTTTCAATAGGTAAAGTATAGTAATCTAATTGTATTTATTAGTTTGCAGCTTCAATCTATTACATTAAACACACTGAACGCTTTTTGAATTTAATTAATCACATTTAAATATTAATTAGAATCAGATCACCGTTATTTTAAAATAAATACGTAACGTAATTTAAATAAGTTAATACAATTAAATTTAAAAGATAATTTAGGGAGTAGTTTTTTTTGTAGTATTCTGAATTATCTATTTACTTATTTTCATATTTACCACGCACTTGACACGCATTCGTGACATGGCTACTAATCGTTATACACTCTCTACTCTCCACGCTCTCAAAGCCGATCTTCTGAAAGCCTTCACACACATCAACAGTAACTTAGATGAACATATCCGAAGGCTCGAAGAGGTCGTTCCAAACACAGACGGTTGGACAACAATAGGCAACACCGCAAAAACCTCCAACCGTCCATTCGCGGAAGCAAAAACACAATCACCACCACCAATCACGACTCAAAACAGATTTTCTGTATTAGACTACTACAATGAGTTTCCTTGCCTTCCCAATCCTCACCACCCCACCCATCATCGACACGTCCATTCACAAACCAACGCAAACAGGCTAGCAAGCGCAAAGTAACAAAGACACGTAGAGTTGCGCAAACTGGCTCACCAGAAAACAAGGACATTCCCACTGAGCCCATCAAAAAGGTACTCATTTTAGCAGATAGCCATGGGCGACAAATCTCCTCCCTGCTCAGTGAGAAACTCCCAACCAAGTTCTCTGCCATGTGTGTGTTTTAAACCTAACGGGAGGTTTGCCGACGTGACCAGTGAGTTGGACACGCACACAAAAACCCTCACCAAACGGGATACTGTAATTATCATAGGAGGGCAGAATGACATTAATTTGGGTGGTCACTTTACACCTGAAGAACATGTTGACAAATTACAACGTGCCGCCCAAAACACGAACATTGTAGTCTCGACTCTGCCCTTCTGGTACAACAAGCCCACACTATGCAAAGAAATTAGTCACGTAAACAACCAATTGAAACTGCATCTGAGAGACACACATGTTAAATTGTTTGAGCTAAACTTTCTCTCAGAAAAACCACTTCACCCGACATGGTCTTCACCTGAACCTTGTCGGAAAACATGCACTCAGTAGGGAGCTTGCAAAACACATCATTTCACAAACTTGGCAGTGTCCTGCCCAAGACCCATCCCCACCCACATCCCCTAGTTCTCTTCCATCCTCTGGGACCCCTTTGGACCCAATTACCTTATCTCCAGAACCTAATCCGTGTATTACCTCTCCCACTATTCATTCCTCTACATCTGTCACCCCTCCTTCCTCACCTCTTGTCACTGCTGGGACACGATACTTCCTTCGACCACGCACTCGAGGTAAAAATGAAATAAATAAATAAATAAATAAATAAATAAAATAAATAGCAACTACAGTCAGATGCAGCAGAAAAACATCCGTGTAGGTACATGCAAAAGATTCGAATAATGCATTATAATTTGCAAAACTCTTTCAAATCAAAATTGAATTTATCGAAGCAGAATTACAACTAAGTTAAATAGATGTTTATTGCTTTACAGAACATTGTCTCAAAATGATATAACACACTCAAAAATTCCTAGCTTTTACCTTGCAGGATCGTATTGTAGAGCGAGGGAATCAAATAGGGGCCCTGCTTACGGAGGTTCGTGTATTTACATAAGAAATTATACTGATTCTACTTCTTGTCAGAATTCAATATTTATATGCAGTTGAAAAAGTTTTTGAAACAACAGTAGTACATCTTACTACGCTCAAATTATCTTACTTTGCATTTACAGACCTCCAACAAAGCGAGCTTCAGATTATTTCACTTTCTTGGAAATCTAGAGATAATTCTGAACAAAATTAGTAAACTCTTTTAAATCCATTGCTGTATGTGGAGATTTTAATATTGATTTTCTGAGCGAATCCCACGAAAAAGAGCAGTTTCTCAATTTACTTCATTCTTTTAATTTAGACATTACAGGTGAATGTACCTACACGGAATACGCTTAAATCACAAAAAGCATTAGATCAAATTATATATAACAAAACCACAACTACATATGAAATAATAACGAATAATCTAGGATACAGTGACCACGATGCACAAATTCTTACAATTACTAAGAACATAAACACTGACACAATAAATAATACACGCATGTGCAGAGCATTCACTAAAGTTAATATAAAATTATTACGGACTACTTGATGAAGGAATCATGGGACGCAGTTTATAACGCTGTTGACACAAATGAAAAATATAATTTATTTTTCTCCAAGCTTTCAATTCATTTTAACGCGTGCTTTCCTCTTAAAAAGAAAAATTAAACATTTCAAGCAAAAGTAATACTTGGATCACACAAGGAATTAGAACATCGTGTAAAAACAAACGTACGCTTTACTTTATTTCTAAACATCATATGTATCACCCGGTTTCCATATATACTTCCGAGAATA
>JAHLJT010008446.1:284124961-284142751 GCA_031308135.1 Acheta domesticus | reverse complement strand
TAACTCAACTGGCGGAGTCACTTGTTCCAAGCGGCAGACCTTCGATTTCTCGGCAGATCCCTTTTCGCTCGTGACGTCATGGCGAGGCGAAACCTGTTAAACTGGACTGCTTGCATTTTGTATTAATTGTCGTGGGGGTCAAGCGCACCAGTCTCTTGCATAGCTAGATCCTGTATCCGTCATTTTTTTCGCGTAAAGGTGGCCTTGGACCACGCGTGCATGCATCCTGCATTTACCGGGGCTCAATTTCATTATCTCGGTAGCAGGGCATGTAATTTTATCAAGGGATCAGCATTTAGATGGATACTATTTTTATCCCCAGGGTTGTTAGCCCTGAGGGTATGGAAGATGAAATAATGATGATGAGTGGTGAAAGGACGACACACGATTCTTCCGTCCGAGATCGCCACGGCACTACTATCTTAAGAGATCTCGGCTATCCAGATCGGTGGCTCAAGAGTATTTACTATTTCGATTTTCCTTCGAATTACCAAAATGAAAATAATAACGAATTATTATTTTGTTCATCAATGTAAATAAAAAAATCTTAAATTTATAGTTGACATCAAAGAAACAAAATGTTTCAAATTGATAGATTTGATTGATTGAAGATTCCGGGCTCGTCAACAGCTAAGATTAGTAGTGCGAGATCCGCATCAACCTACATCAGCTTCTGGGCATTTTCCCAACCAGGTATCTTCCACCAGCGTGTCACCGCCTCAGCCGGAAAAAGCTCTAAGCTCCCAACTAGTCTCCTGACATCTGTGGTAGTGTAGTGCATGTGAGTGTAAGTGTATGTAAGTAAGGGGTGAGGAAAAGACAAGGAAGAGAAAGGTAAGACCGCGCGCGATGTGGCCCGTTTGTTAGAGTACTGCTCCGGCATTGGCATTCGGCCTGGTGTTGATCGGAGGAACCGATCAGAGTAGCCGACTTCTAGAATTCTCCTACGGACTGAATTTGAGATACGTCTCTAGCTAGTGTCGAAAATCGTCGACAGTCGAACCCTAGGATCTCCCGGACCTTCCAGGGGCAAACACGTGGAATCACATCAGTAATTAACCTCTTTTATTTCAGTATCTTACAGTCTGGTACCACGAACTCTACATTATATTGCAATAAAATTGAGGGGAAATTTATTTACTCAATAACTTATTATCTGTCTACGTAGCAATACGTGTCAATCATTTTGGGCAAGTTTGTGTAAAAATATTGTCGGTTTGTGAAGTATAATTAGGGTATATACTATATTTTCACTATTTTCGGTACTTGCTGACCTTTCCGCGGCAACAGAGTTGATCACTTCCTTTAATTGTTTTAAGAATCAGTAGAACGTTAACTATGTTGTTGCTACTGCACATCTGTTTTCTACAAGAAGAAATAATAAAAAAAAGTTTCAACGCGTGGCACTACGGAATGCAGGAATTTCCATGAAGCGATTTCACGGTTTCGATTTTCTTGTTTTTCTCGATTTTCTTGTCCGATAAGCATTGACAAAATTATCATTAAAATTATTAGAAAGGTTATCATAATAAAAGTCCTAAACGATAACACAGCAATAACTACCCAGAACAGAGACAGAAAAAACTACGGTGGGTCCGTCTATTGTGGCGTACTGGACATGAAAAGCACAGACGACAGATTCTGAATAGTATGTACAGTATATTTACAATAATAAATTACAAGATAATGTTACAAAATTGAAAACCTTAGGCAACCTTTCTATTCTCTAAGACCCGAAACCCCGCGACCGTCCCTAGGCTGAGCCCAGTGCCTCTGCTCGAGAGCATGAGAAGCTGCGCGAAGTGCGAGCTGTCGGACATTTAGTCCCCGTAACTAGATGTTACATGGCCGGATGCCAAACGTGCAAGGTTGCACGGAGATACCTCACGTCTTTCGACTCACTAGCGTATCCCCCGAGCGCATGTCGGCGCCGCAATAAATACCCCACGGCTTGTCCCCCACTCTACCAGCGGCGGGCGTCATTCGGCTCGCAAGCCAGCCCTCAGCAGAGAGCAGCCGTCATCAATGGACTCGCACTCAGGCACGCCCAGTTGTCCCGGTTATTTTGAGGCTGGGATTTCCTGCCCGGCGCGCGCCGGCGAGGCGCCGCCGCATTCCACCCCCATCCGGCTTAAGGCCGGGCTTTCCAGCGAAACAGCACGTGCGCCACCTCGCGACGCTACACTATGCTCTCATCATTGTTATACTACTGTAAATAAACCACTCTCGATAATCTCTTAAGATCGAAATACGTGCCAACGATTCCATGATAAACAGGTAATTATACCAACAAAATCCTCAGGAAGTGATAAAATGTGATAGGGAGATTCAAACTTTTGGAAAAGATATAACAATTCAATCATCACCAAGTACATTACGAGGAAGCATTTGTACGTGATGTGCCATGGAACCCATTCTTGTATGCATAACAATAGACATATTAGTCATACCCCGAGATTATTCTTTTGTGTTAAACGTTTTGAATTTCGCTTAAAAGGATAAGCAATTTTGTGATATTTTCACTTTACTTCTTTTGAAGCCCTGATATTAAAGTGGAAACATGCTGAGATATATTTCGAAAACTTCCATATTTACATGAATTTTTTTATCACACTTTCAAAAAACACCAATTAAACCTCAGCATGCTTCAACCGAACATATTTTTACCCAATATTTACTGTTAATAAGGCAGTAAATATTGGTACTCGTTTAGAAAGAAGGATGGTTGAACCTTAGGACCATCCTGAATAGGTCATTACCAGAAAGAAATCGCCAACTACGTTGGGATTTGAACCCGGGTTCCTCAGATTACAAGCAAGGAAGGTTAGAAATTAACAATAATTATTTAAAATTAAATACTGAGCTGTATTCCCCTGAAAAGTGATTCGCTATCGCACATGAGATCTTTCTCACTCACGAGTAAAAGAATATTGTTATCACCTGATACACTAATAACTGCGTATTATCGGAATAATACGGAAAAATTAATAACTTCATTTTCTATGAACCAAGAACTACTTCAGAAATGGTAATTGGATCAACAATTAAAAAGATTTATTGAACAAACAAACATGTGCTGATCTCATGACACTATTCTCCTTCCATTCAAGAGCTGGATAAAAAAATCCTGTTCCATTTGAAATTCCCGCTCTGCAGTACATTGGAACGTTCCGCAGAACGATGTAGGGTATCCGTTTCTGGGACAAGAAAGGTCACTGCGCAATTTGGGCGGAAGCATTTATCGTAGTAGTTCAGGAGCTTTGCTTGATCGGTAGCGACGCCCTGATTGAGGAAAGTGTTTCTTCTGGAGGAAGCCCCCACCAAATATTATTTCAGAATAGTATTGGAGAAATGGTAAGAAATGTATTGAAAGTTGTAGTTCCCTTCTGATTTTTTTCTTAATTAAATTCCTCTTAAAATTCCCTACTAATTTTCTTTTTATAACTGTTACTCCTGAAGGTGCTAACGTGTCTAATTATGAGAGAGAAGCCGCATGGGAAACGAGCGTGCTTTAAAATGCCAAAAGCAAACACAATGTGTAATTGTCTTCAGTATTGTTCAACATGTCGGTCCGGTAACGAAGATTAATAGCTAGAGATGTCATGAAAGAAACTTGCGAAAGCCTTTTGGAGTGTTGCAACACCCTCTTTGTAGTATCTGTTTTGAAGGCATAATAAGGGTGACTGAAGTGTAAATTAACTCTCTCTTGTGCATCTGTTCTATTTTTATATTTTATTTCTTCTTGTTCGGTATTTCTGCCTTTTAAGGGTGTTTACATACGATTACATAACATTTTTGGATGAACCATCCTCAGGTCTGTGAATACACACTGTATAACTTTGTTAGAAAAAATGAGTTGGTATTTGTGTGTGTGTGTGTGTGTGTAAGTGTGAGAGAGTGTAATAAAGAGAGTGAGAGAGAGCAACATATTATATTTTCAGTTAGTTAGGGGGGCTTGAAAATGTCTTTAGATTCTAATCACTCCAATTTCAAACTCTGCATCCTACAATGTGTTGAAAAAAGTATCAAATATTCATAGTTAGTTCTAGGGGTATGTACTATTAAGAAGAACATTAACAAACGTAATTTAATTTTTATGTGGAAGGATTAAGCTATTTGAAAATTATGTTCGATCCAGATATAAGTAATAAGCACATTCACATGATTCTCATTGCTTATGCCAGTCAATTGTTTTTTATCCGTCCACTTAACCCGTTTATTATTATTATTATTATTATTATTATTATTATTATTATTATTATTATTATTGTTATTATTATTGTTATTATTATTGTTATTATTATTGTTATTATTATTAGTATTATTATTAATTATATTAATAATAATCATAATAATATAAAAATAAAGTTTGTAGTTGTCTAGTTTTGGTAATAATAATTGTGGTAATGGTTACGTAGTCAATATGCAATGAGTATTTTCTTTGGAGATGAACAATCAGCTTACATTTTTCTATCAGAACACCAAGCACTGCATGTTCAGTCCCCTTCAGAAACCTAGGGCAAATGGACCCAAAATTCGAGTCGAATGTGTTCCTACTTCCAGTTGCAAATACCCTCTCAACACACTGCCACACACCTCCAGGTTGGCGTCAAATCTCCGACCTTCCGCCTCCGCGACTGAGTTAAAAAAACTTAGGTTTTCTCCTCTTTGGTTCTCTCATCCGAAGCGTATGGAGAGGAGTCGCTCGAGGGATATCTAGGCGGTAAGATTGATTGATTGATGTTTCCGGGCGCGTCAACTACTTAGGTCATTAGTCCCGTAAGTGTGGTGCATGTTTCTTCTCGGGAGATGGCGATGATCTTTTCCCCGCTGGATGGCGAGATCTGGCGCCGACCTACCGTCGACTAGCGAGGTTTTCCCTTCAACCAGGTATCTCCCACCAGCGGGGCCCCAGCCGGGACAAGCTTTAAGCTCCTGACCGGTCTCCCGGCATTTATAGTAGTGTAGTGCATGTTAGTGTAAGTGTGTAAGGGGAGAGGATAGGACAAGGACAAGGAAGGAAAGATCGCGCGCAGTCCGTGGCCCGTTTGTTAAGGTACTGCTCCGGCATTCGCCTGGTGTTGATCGGAGAAACCACGGAAAACTACGATCAGAGCAGCCGGTCGCTAGAATTCTCCTCCAGACAGTGACTGAATTCGACCTAGCTGACAAGCTAGTGTCGCAAATCCCGCCGCCGTCGGGACTCGAACCTAGGACCTCCGGTCAGAGGGACTGCAGTGACATCAGGTTGATGCACTGAGCCATCTCTCCCGGTAGGTAAGACCAAAATATACTGGGAACAATCAACATAATGCTAGCAATAGTAGTGAAGTTTTATTTCCAAAATTAACAATTTTCAATATTTAAATTTTCAATTAATGATTACTTTGAAAAGATGAATTCTTTGATGGCCGATCATAAGAGTATAAGTAATTTTTTGGCAAAAACGAGATATGTGCACTTTTGTCATCATCAGCTCGATATCTATGTCTGCTAGGAAGTTTACAACTCAAATCCTATTCTAAAGCACGGATTTTTTCTGCACATTGCAAATATTTTTAATATTCAACGTTCGAACTGAAACAGTTTTTCCGCTCTACTGTAAAATAAATTTTTTTGACTTGCTCTCGCTTATAATCGTTCATCAAAGAATTATGTTAAAAATCACGGGCTGAGTTTAGCTCATTAACCTTTGAAACTGCGGCGACTCCGACCAAGTAGTTCCGACGACGACGACGACGACGAATTTCACACACTAGTTACATAGCTAGATCGAATTCAGCCGCATTCTGTAGTAGTATTGTAGAGACGGGCTGCTCTGATCGGTAGATTTCCTTGATTTCTCGGATATACAGGCTGAGTCACGTAACTTTATCACCTCCTGTAACTTTTGAACGGTTGAAGATATTGCAATGCAGTTTTCACGGAAGTGAATGAGGGAATGGGGCTAATTGATATGTGTATTGATCTCTCTTTTATCACTTGTATTTTACGAGATATTTCAGGTAACTTTGTTTTTTCAAATAGGACTATACATATTTTTCAGACTATCATGACAAGCGTAAAAAGACGAATCCAAAGATATAAATATTGTCATATGTTAGATAAGCATTTTTTTTAGTAATTGTGATTTTTTTTTGCGATTAGTGTTTAACGGATATTTTCATTGTAACTGTCAGCCCCACAAAGTCACGCAGCGCTCCCCCAGCAAACGCAGGGTCGGGGAAGGGGTTTTTTTTTTATGTGCGACTTTTTTATGTGCGAATGGAAACCTTTCTCAATAAACACGACGCGTTTTCAAATTGCCAACATGGATTCCGGAAATCAAAATCTACGGAAACAGACATTTATTCTTTTCTTAAGGATGTTGCCTCATCATTGGATCAAAACGAAGCAACTATTGGAATATTTTTAGATCTTTCAAAAGCTTTTGACGTCATTGATCATAACATTTTACTTTCAAAATTACCTTCGTATGGAATCCGTGGTATTGCTCTAGATTGGCTATGTTCGTACCTTAAACAACGATCTCAGAGAGTAGAAATACCTTACTGGAATGATGGAACTTTATGTACACACCTTTCCGGTTCTTTGCCAATTGTACGTGGAGTCCCGCAAGGATCGATTTTAGGCCCTATTCTCTTCCTATTATACGTAAATGACATGCCCTTAGCGATTCGAAACGGAAAAACAGTTCTCTTTGCGGATGATACAAATATTCTTTGCAACAAAGAAACCGTAAATAGTAAAATATCAGACGTTTCAAATTGGTTCCGTAATAACAAATTAAAAGTAAATGAAAATAAAACAGTTTCGATGCAGTTTTCCATATCAAATAAAAAATTCTGTACTCCATTGAAAATGAACGGTGTGCCATTGACTGATGTTAATGTATCAAAATTTTTAGGTCTATCAATTCAGTCAAACCTCAAATGGAATGCCCACTTAAATGAATTGAACACAAAATTAAGTTCATTATGCTACGCGTTCAGAATTCTTTCAAATTCCGTCAGCCTTCATACAGCTCGTTGTGTATATTTTGCCAATGTTCACTCCCGCCTGAGATATGGCATAATATTTTGGGGAAACACATCTTATAGCTCACAGACTTTCAGATTACAAAAAAGAATTGTACGAATAATAAGCAAATCCAACCCACGTGATTCTTGTAAGTCACTCTTTATTAATCTAGGAATTTTACCATTACCTTGTCTCCTGATTTACGAATCAGTAGTTTTTGTCAAAAATGACTTACTTAAGGACGGGAATATATTTTCAGCAAACGCCGATGTCTATAAGTATAACACACGACGTAGTAATCATATTCACCAGGTAGCAGTATCAACAGCTCACTACAAAAAATTCACATACAATTCATGTACATTACTCTACAACAATTTGCCAGAAGACATTAAACGATTAAATTCAATAGAAAAGTTTAAGTCCCAAGTAAAATCTTTTCTGCTGCATAACTGTTTCTATACAATTTGAGACTATACCGAGCATCAAAAAGGAAAGTAGAATTAATTTTAACAGTGATAGTTAATGTAATTATTTATCATTTGGACTGTATACTTCTAAAGAACCTGTAACAAGTATTGTACCACAGTTTCTGGGTTGATGGCCCCCATCTCGATCAGGTTTTTCGTCCAGTTTCCCTGATCCTTGAGCAAATGCTGAGATGGTCCCTTGTTTTGCTTCTGGACATAAATGTAACTTCATTATTTGTGCACGTCTTCTGAAATTCAGTGGGAAATATAGTTATTCAAATTATCGTTTTTCATATTATCGCGGCAAAAGGTATTATTCTTTCATGAAGAACATGAGGGTTCAGGGCAGGAATTTATAGCTAATTTACCTTTGAAAATATATTTTATTATATAGGAGCGAATATTTTGTCAACAAAACTTGAAAAAACGCTCTTCTGTATTCAAAATTAGACTAGAATATGGTTTAGGATAGAGACCACAGAATTATGAAAACGTGCACAAAATTCACTTCTCCCCATAGCTCGTCATACGCAGTTTTTTAACTGTTTTTGACGTAAATAAATAAAAAATAAATAACTGAAGGGAAGGGATTTTAGTACTTGAGGATAGGAAAATATTCACAAAACTGTTGGTTTTTTTCCTGAACTCTCCTTTCCATCCTGATCCATTTTCAGATATTTTGTGTTTCTTAGGAATTGAAAATACGGATTTGTCTTAGGTAGTATTTATTGAAATAAGAGTATTTCTATCCCTAAGTTATTATTATATTCTTATTAACATTGAAATTGTTGGTTGAAAATATGCAATATTTTTTGTACAGTTTTAATTATTTATTCTTATTGTGCTTTGTTTCAAGATCCCATTAATACTTACCTTATGAAACCCCATTAAATGGAGTTGAAGTTATAAACAATTTTATTACGATACAAACTTATGACAAATCCTTATTTTCCTTCCTTTAATTCCTTCAATCAAAGAAAGACGAAAATCTGAAAATGCGGAAGAATGGAAAGCTCAGTTCAGGAAAAAAATGCAATGGTTTTGTGAATATTTGGAATACTAGGTTTCGTATTTTCAAATAAGATCCCTTCCTTCCCTTCCTTTCCCCGGGCGCACGTGTGCTGGTGGAGCGCAGCGTGACCTTGTGTAGTGGACTATTCAAAATGTCCGTTAAACCCCAGTCGCAAAAATCAAAATTAATCAAAAAAATGCTTATCTAACATATGACAAGATGTACATCATTGACTTTGTCTTTTTACGCTCGTCATGGTGGACTGAAAAAATATGTATAGTTCCATTTGAAAAAACAAAGTTACCTAAAAAATCTCGTAAAATACAAGTGATAAAATAGAAATTAATGCACATATCAATTAGCCCCTTTCCCTCATGCGCTTCCGTGAAAACTGCATTGCAATAACGTCAACCGTTCAAAAGTTACAGGAGGTGCTAAAGTTACGTGACTCACCCTGTATACTAGGCGAATACCGCAGCAGTACCGTAACAAACGGGCCACGGACCGTGCACGGTCTTTCCTTCGTCTTCCTTACTCTATTCTTACCTATTATTTACACACATTTCGGTGATCTGTCGGGAATTCAGAGCTTGTTCCGGCTGGGACGATGTCTTCCTGTTGAAGATACTTCTAGGGCGAAATCCCGGCTCTCGACACCGGATCTCACCCTCCAGTGGTGGAGGAACATTGCCACCTCTCGGGAAAAAAATCACTAATGACTACTAATTCACAATGGGGCTAATGACCATAGTAGTTAACGTGCCCTAAAACATCAATCATATTTGAGATCAGTCTGCATTACCTTGTGGAAATCAACGCATTTCTAATCCCATAAAAGTAACGTTTCACCAGAAAGGTTTTTAAATCCCTGCAATATATTTAAGCTTTTAATTCCGCCTTTATCTGCAGTAACCTTTAAGTTTGCTTTCTGCCGACTTCAGTTTTGCATAACGGTCCGCGCTCACCTGGTTAACCCTGAACTCGCTCTCTTGTTCTGTCTGCCTCGAAAGTGGTTGAAGAGAAATTATGAGCTTCGCATGCGCACAAATACTCCTTCAGTATGCAGCTGTCACATTAAATGCGCAATCGGACTTCTGCATTCTCACAGCCGAAGCTTTATAGGATAAGGAAAAGGCCTAGCAATGTTGTAATATCGAATAAAATTGAATTCAAGGAGACAGATGCAAATACGCAAATAAAAATATTGCGTTTTGTTGTGAACTTTCGGCATAAAAAGACACCGTTGCAAAAAGACTTTGTTTTTTTTCGTCCTTCCTTCGCATCTCTTTCATTCCCAGGTTGGTTTACTAACAAATGAACAGAAATAGACTCAGCTATGAATAAAGATTCAGAAGTGTGATTTCCCTACCAATATATTAGAAAATAATTATTACTTAATGTTTAAATATCATTATAAAATAATATCGTAAACTGAAAACTATATACGATTCAAAGTCCACCACCTTACATAATCTAAAATCTATACTCAGTTCCATTGTGGCAGCCGACCGAGACACATCGTGCTCCGATCGCGTCCAGTGAAACGCAGTTTCTATCATATTGTCTTTCAGTCAGTGAATTAAGTGGTATTTACTTAGTGGCAATATTCTTGTTCCACGAGTTGTGAGTGCCTGTAATCAAGTGTATGGTCAGCCGGTGCAGCGGCTACCCTGCGCAAGGATGGAGCCCTCGGACATCGGGGCTCCCTTAACCTCAATCCCGCAACCTCAGGTATCTACTCAACCAAATATGAAAACCTACGCAAATGTTATGTCAACTGAAGTGTTTCCCACCAAGGACCAGGCCATAATCATTGACTCACAAGAAGGCCTCACCATTAAAGATTACGTAAACAGTTTATCCGATATTATTGACCCAAGTGAAATAAGGTTCATATCCAGAATAGCAAACAACAGAGTGTGCATCTTTCTAAGCTCCCAAACTATAGCTGATAACCTCACGAACAACCACAAAATCATAAAAAATCAAAAACCATGAATTGAAATTGAGACCACTCTTAACAAAGGCCAAAAGAATAATTATTTCAAACGTCTGTCCCATCATCCCACACTCAGTAATAGAGAATGTATTCACCACCAACAATATCAAACTGGCATCCAAAATTTCATTTGTTAAAGCTGGTATTCCTGGACAGGGGTTCTCTCACATTATGAGTTTCCGCAGACAAGTGTATGTTTCCCCTGAAGATATAGATCGACTAACTGAATCAACTACTGTGTATTATGATGGCGCAACATACAGGATATTTTTCACAACAGATGAAATGTCATGCTTTAATTGTCACCAAACAGGACACTAGCTGGACAATGCCCTACACCTAATACTTCTAATCAACAAAAGACTACCAATCTAAGAAGTACTCCCATGGAATCTGAACACATTAGGGAGAAATCTTGTGACTTGCCAGATCCAACAAACAATGGAACAAACACTGAAGTAGCAGATATACAAAGTAACCATGATCTCACTACAAGAATGCCCACAACTGATTTTCCACCACCTCCTAAATCTCTACTCTCTACTAATGAAGCTAAAAACAATGAAGAAATTACAACTAATGACAACATAGTCTCCCTTAATACCAATAAAAGATGCCTCCAGACTGACTCTTCCTCACCCCCCATGTCTGTAAGCAACACAACTGAAGCAAATAATATTGAAAAACTCTCAAAACAACCAAAAAAGAAAAAAAAGAAGAAAGAGAAAAATATGGAAGAGCTGATAACCCCTATCAAACACATCATTGAAGACTCTCAAAATAACTTCCCCCTACTTACATACAATTTAAATCCTTTCTAGAGAACTCCTTCAGTGCTAATGATCCTATACTTGTAGCCAGTAACTACTCACAAGACATATCATCCATCACCAAAATGATGCATAGTTTATATCCGCATCTCACCAATAAAACCATAAAAGGCAGATTCACCAGGATTATCAGGAAAATCAACTCAGTACTTCATACTGCAGATGAATCAAGTACTGAAACAGACTCCAGTATAGAAATCAACACCAGTCAATGAAAATTCTTCAATGGAATGTAAATGGCTTTTACCCCAGACTAGAAAGTATACAGTACCTATGTAACTTAACACACCCTGATATCCTGTGTATCCAAGAGACCAACTTCAAAGACTCCAAGCATGGTAATATCAAAGGGTATAATTGCTCCTTCAAAAACAGATGTAACACCAATCATGCCAGTGGTGGTGTAGCTATATACATTAAAGACCATATTCCATACCAAGAAGTGATTATTCAATCAAACATTGAAGTTAGTGCTATAAGGATCCTGTCACCTGTGCAAATTAATATATGTAATATCTACTTACCAAATAGCTACAAGTTTGCTGAACAAGAAGTAACTGATATTATTAACAAGATGCAAAAGCCATTTCTCATTATGGGAGACTTCAACAGCCACAATCGAATTTGGGGCTCTAATAAAACTGACAGTAGAGGAATTATGCTTGAGGAAATTTTTGATAAACTAGATACAATTGTTCTTAATACTGGAGAACCTACTCACATCAATACCAGTAACAACAGTTACAGTGCCATCGATATCTCCATCTCCTCCACCCAATATTCCTATAAATGTTCATGGAACATCTTAGATTACCCATATGATAGTGACCATTTCCCCATTTTTATAAACATAAACAATACTCCCAATACTCATAACCAAGATCAAGCAATCCCTAGACGGAATTACAACAAAGCAAACTGGAACCTTTATAATAATTTGATCAAAAATACCTACCTAAAATTAACGACATTCTAGAAACAGAAAATATCGATACTATTATCAATTCATTTAACGATGTCATAACTAAAGCTGCAAACGGATCAACTGAAACAATCAATTTAGCAAAGAAACCCAAACTAGTGCATTGGTGGAATGAGAAATGTAAATTGGCACTCAAAAATTCCAAACATGCCTTCAACAAATATAAAAAACATAATACAGAAGAAAATAAAATACAATACAAAAAGATGAGAGCTGTTACAAGAAGAACCATAAAAGAGAGTAAAGCAAACACCTGGCGCAATTATGTCTCAAGTCTATCAATACACAATAATATAAATGAGTCATGGGCAAAAATAAAAGCTATCGAAGGAACAAAGAAAGGTAAACAAATACATTTTTTACTGTCAAATAACCAAATCATTACAGACCATAATGAAATAGCAAATTCAATTGCATGCAGCTTTGCCAAAAACTCTAGTTCAAAAAACTATACAGAAGCCTTCTTACAGCACAAAAAAGAGCAAGAGAACCTTACAGAACCTACAAATAATCAAGACTTGGCTACTTATTACCATATTAATGACCCTATTGGAATTCAAGAACTTAATTCTGCTATCAACAGGACTAGGAACTCCTCACCTGGACCAGACAATATTCCATATATTCTTTTAAAAAATCTACCCCTGGAAGGAAAAGAAACTCTATTAAGAATATATAACATAATATGGAATAAAATGTATTTCCTGAATTATGGAGATCAGCTATTGTTATACCTATACCAAAGCCTGGGAAAGACCCCACTAAAACTGAAAATTACAGACCCATTTCCTTAACATGCAATATGTGCAAATCCTGGAAAAAATAATTAACAAAAGACTCAGATGGTTTCTAGACTTTAAAAACATCATATCCAACAATCAATTTGGTTTTAGAGCTGGACACTCAACTATCTCTCACCTAGTAAGTATTGATAATTACATCCAAGAAGCCCTTGCTAACAAACAACATGTTTTAGCAGTGAGTCTAGACATCGAAAAAGCCTATGACATGGTGTGGATCCATATAATCATGACAAAATTACAGGAATATGGACTTAAAGGCAACATATTTCAATTCATCAAGAATTTCACCAAAGAAAGAACCTTTAATGTGAGAGTTAATGGTAGCCTATCATCAGTACAACACTTGGAGAATGGACTACCACAAGGTGCTGTACTAAGTGTTACTCTATTCCTGTTGGCCATCAATGATGCAGGCTCTGAAATCAATCATCCGGTAATCATAAGGAAATATGCTGATGACATTACCATTCTCTGCAGAGGATCATCTATTACAACCAGTCAAGAAATTATACAATCTGCCCTAAACAATCTACTTGAATGGTCTCTCAAATCAGGCTTTAAATTTTCAGCTTCCAAAACCCAATGTATAGTATTCTCCAGACAAAATATGGAGAGTCAGCCTACATTAAAAATGGACCTACATAATCTAAAATTTTATCAAAACATTAAAATATTAGGCATGCATTTTGACTCAAAAATGAACTGGAAAAGGCATATACAAATTTTATCTGAGGAATGTAAGAAAAGACTAAACATACTCAAGTGCATATCCCATAATAACTGGGGAGCAGATAAACATCTCCAGCTGATGACCTACAAAGCAATAATTCGATCCAAAATCGACTATGGATCCATATTATATGATTCAGCTAGAAAAAAAGACCTACAAAAACTTGATGTTATACACAACAAAGCTCTACGAATAAGCACTGGTTGCTTTCAAACCAGCCCCATTGGTAGCATCCTAATAGAAGCCAAAGAACCAACCCTAGCTCACCGTAGACAAATGCTAACTCTCAAATATGCCATCAAATCAGCAGAATCAAAAAACCCTATAATCTACCACGATATATACCCAAAACTTCAAAATTACTACAAAGAACAAAAATGCTTTTCACCAGTATATACCAAAGTCAAAAACCTTCTGAGACAGTTAAACCTTCAGGAACATATACTAATGGAAAAAAGAAATAATAGTATACCACCATGGACAATTCCTGAAATAGTAACAGATATAACACTAGACACTATTCAAATAAACAAAATGGCTAAAAACTATAGGAAAATAAAACTTAATGAAATAGAAAATAATACCAAGACTCCTATAAAATCTATACTAAAGTTACCAATAAGAGAGATGGAAAATATGCAACTACAATTACCAAAGATGTTAAAATTATAAACAGACTGCATTCCTACTCTAGTACTACTACAGCTGAAATATGCTCTATAATGACAGCCTTCAAAATGTCACAGAAACTCAGAAATAACAAGTTTGTCATATTCTCCACTTCTCTTGAAGCAATAAACAACATTCTCAATAACTACCCTGGCCTACCAATGATAAACATTATTCATGAAATATATCATGACATTATACAATCTAAAAGAAGTCTTATAATTGCCTGGATACCAGATTACAAAACAACCCCTGAACATAATACAATGAGTCTTGAAGAAGAAAATGTAAGCCCTGAAACAGGAAGTATTTTAACAATATCACACACTTGCAAGGATTTATGGAGCCACATCAAGAAAGCAATGGATGAAAAATGGAGCAACCTCTGGAAAAATATGAAATCCAGCCCTCTACACAAACACGTTAACAATTTTTACTCCCTGAAAACCTCCAAAAAATTTTCAAGAAAAGATCAGGTGACAATAACAAGAATAAGAACCGGTCATTGCAAGTTCAGTCATCAACACTTGCTAACTGGAAATCCCCCACCTACCTGCCAGAACTGTGATACCATCCTTAACTTTGAACACATTTTAACTCAATGTCCTATGTTCAGTACAGCAGACACACATGCCTAGAAGATGAGCAAAACCCTGAACTGATGCTATCATCCATCGACTACCAAAATAAAATATTAAAATTCTGTAAAGACAGCAACATTCTTAAAGAAATCTAATTGTAATAGGTGTATTGGTATGGATACTAGAAACTAATTCTGTAACATCAAAATACCTGTAATGTCTGTCTCTACATATTCACATATATTGTAATATTTGTAAATTTTCATATCTATTGTAAAGTTGCCATGTTAATATTGTAAAGTAGTACTTAAAGTAGTCGCTAATGACCTCAGTAGTCGATGCGACTTTAATAATAAATTTAAAAAAAAAAAAAAAAAAATAAAATCTATACTACTGCAAATTTTCGACTGCCATAGTATTGTTATTCATTTTAATTGTGAAACCTAAATTTACAATGTCGAAATTAGCCATATAAAATTTTGATTAATTTGAAATTGCACATGTTATATTCAAATTTAACTTTTTAATTTTGATGAAACAAATTTATTGAAATACGATAAACAGATCAAGGATTTTTGGTGTGATCAAGGTTTTTTGGTGAATTGAATATTTTCACTGACATCAGATTTTGAACAGTTTTTGCGGGTTGTGCACTGTACATATAGTTAATACAGACTATCAAAGTCTGAATCAAAATCGAGTGTTTATGCAGACTTAAATTTGCCTTTAAATTGTTAGGTTAATATGTAAAAGAATTGATACTTATACACGCTCTGCTAAGCTCAGAGAATCGTAATATGGGAGCGGTCTGATTGTTGGGTGATCCTACCATGACACTGGAAGTACCCACGACAGCAAGTGCCATCACTCACAGAGAGCAACACACAAGCAGAGACACAAACAATCAGAATTCTAAAATTATAATACTATTCACAAAATTTGTATTAAAACCTTAATTCAGCCCTTTTCTGAGAATCAAAATAAAAGAGACCATTTGCCTGTAACTTATACTAATTAATATGTCATAGTTTACTAAATTGATTTTCATTGTATTATATTATTATCTCATTCATAAATTTCCGGGCATTTGCGCGTCAACGCAGCTAACAGGATCTCTACCACTTGGTAAGCGGATTTGGTAGGGTGAGGATGTGTTCCGTATTCGTAATGCATTTTACAATACATTTTGTTGGATTTACTTGCAATGCAATCAAACATTAATTGCGAGAGTATGGATTGTCATAAAATACGTAGTTATTTAAATCACAGCAGATATCCTGTATTACAGGTCTTGTTTAATAAGATGTTGGAACATGTTGATGAAACAAAACATCGTTTCTGGTAAGATGTTATGCATTGCGCATATTAATTGGCATACGTATGCGCACCAAGTTAATTTTTCTGTACTTATGCGTATTCAATGCGATGTGTCTTCGCCGCCGCCCGGTGCAGCGGGCAGGCTGCGGGTGAGGCTGAGTCCGTTCCGCTTGCCGTTGGAAGACAATTTGTTGGCCAGGGACGGGCGCGGGGAAGTGAGCGCGCATGCGCATTGAGTATGCTGGCCCCGTGACTCGCTAAGAAGTTCAGGCCGGCCTTACAACTGGGTAAATAATTTATACTCCTGCCGGCAGGCGCTCTCTTTACCATGAGCTTGAATGGAACTTCCGGAAATGTCCACTAGAGGTCATTCAGCAATTTCAAATATCACTACTAACAAAAATAAAACATTTATTTATTCCAAATTTCAGTATTAGAATTCCTCTGTCACTAATTCATTAAGTACAATATTGAGAATATTTACTTTTTTCTCCACATTATTTAGCATTGGGTCAACTTTTAATAAAACAAGATAATTTAAAAAACGTTGATTTTAAGCATGGGTTTGTATCTCGGCGAGTGTGTGAATCCACTAGTAGTACTGTGTTCTGTAAATATCAAAAAGGATCTGATCAGTGTAATTTCATTTCGTAAGTTGACTGAACAGCGTATTCGTGTGTAGGTTACAAGTGAAATGTCGTTGACCTTCAACTGCATGTCGCTGTGTCTCATTGAGAATGAGCACTCTGAAAACAATCAAAACTCATTTACGTAATTCTATGTCAAATAACAGACTTGGCTACTATTTTAATAGAAAAGAAACTTTCGTTCGCAAGTGTTCGCAAGATGCGATGTTTAAAGAAAGAGTTGATATTTTTCTGAAGAAAACCAGAAATTTAGAATTGATTTACAAAAAACTTGTCAAACAATTCAGATAGCTGCAAACTCTTGAAAACAAGGAGAATATATGAATTATAAGTAGTTCCAATTACAATTTTTTTCAATTCTGCAATAGGCTTATTCTTGATCTGAGTATTGTTGCATGATTGAAATAATAATTAGTATTGTTATTATTGTTATTATTATTATTATTATTATTATTCCATTACATCACGACTAAAGATCTTATGAGTCGGCTGAATATAAAATCTACTCCAGGTTGCAACCAGCTACCTAAGGAGCAGATTCGGTGAATATCAGTGCCTCTACAATACTTTACGCAAAATGTGGGCTGTTCCAAATAAAGCAATTTCTTGCACTTCCCAGTCTTTTGAATTACCTGGGAGTTTAGACATGTTATTGTTGTTGTTATTATTATTATTATTATTATTATTATTACTAAAATTAAATTTGTAGTCTTTTGATCTCTATCTTCAA
>JAHLJT010008446.1:284070370-284124861 GCA_031308135.1 Acheta domesticus | reverse complement strand
TCGTATTGATGAGGTGATACTAATATTTTTCCTATATCTCTGTTCTATACAATAACCCTTATATTACAGTACAGGCAAGTGAAGAAATTAAGCATTCTTAATTTTTTTCATGCAAGAAGCATCCAGTCTGATCGGTCATATTTTTCTATAGGTGATATTGGAAATTGTACTGCTAATGCGGGTTTATTTATTTATTTATTTACGACAAAAACACTTAAAAACTGCGTGTGGCGAGCTATGGGGGAGAAGTGAATTTTGTGCACGTTTTCATAATTCTGTGATCTCTATCCTAAACCATATTCTAGTTGAATTTTGAATACAGAAAAGAGATTTTTTTTTTCGAGTTTTGTTGACAAAATATTCGCTCCTATATAATAAAATATATTTTCAAAGGTAAATTAGCTATAAATTCCTGCCCTGAACCCTCATGTTCGTCATTAAAGAATAATACTTTTTGCCGCGATAATATGGAAAACGATAATTTGGATAACTATATTTCCCACTGAAATTCAGAAGACGTGCACAAATAATGAAGTTACATTTATGTCCTGAAGCAAAACAAGGGACCATCTCAGCATTTGCTCGAGGATCAGGGAAATTGGACGAAAAACCTGATCGAGATGGGGGGCCATCAACCCAGAAACTGTGGTACAATACTTGTTACAGGTTCTTAAGAATTGTACAGTCCAAATGATAAATAATTACATCAACTATCATTGTTAAAATTAAGGCTACTTTCCTTTTGGGAAGATTTTACTTGGGACTTAATCTTTTCTATGGAATTTAATCGTTTAATGTCTTCTGGCAAAGTGTTGTAGAGTAATGTACATGAATTGTATGTGAATTTTGTAGTGAGCTATTGATACTGCCTCCTGGTGAATATGATTACTACGTGGTGTGTTATACTTATAGACATCGGCGTTTGCTGAAAATATATTCCCGCCCTTAAGTAGGTCATTTTTGACAAAACTACTGATTCGTAATCACGAGACAAGGTAATGGTAAAATCTCTAGATTAATAAAGAGAGACTTACAAGAATCACGGTGGGTTGGATTTGCTTATTATTGGTACAATTCTTTTTTTGTAATCTGAAAGTCTGGGAGCTATAAGATGTGTTTCCCCAAAATATTATGCCATATCTCAGGCGGGAGTGAACATTGGCAAAATATAACACAACGAGCTGTATGAAGGCTGACGGAATTTGAAAGAATTCTGAACGCGTAGCATAATGAACTTAATTTTGTGTTCAATTCATTTAAGTGGGCATTCCATTTGAGGTTTGACTGAATTGATAGACCTAAAAATTTTGTTACATTAACATCAGTCAATGGCACACCGTCCATTTTCAATGGAGTACAGAATTTTTTTATTTGAAATGGAAAACTACATTGAAACTGTTTTCTTCTTCATTTACTATTAATTTGTTTGTTTTGATTTGTTTGAGGAACCAAAAAGGGAGTAGGGAGTAAAACACAGGAAACACTAAAAATAAATATTTAAAAGTAATTAGTGTAAAAAATTAACAATTAAAATGACATTTTTATTCTAACTCACGTGGAAGAAAACTACCATTTCTTTGTAATCTTGATATCACATGACCCTTCGGTATGACTATGAATTATTGTACTCCGACGCTGTCTCTATGAAATGCGTTTGCAAACTTCGTTTTGAATCTAGAAATGGTATTAGTGAAAACGGAATTGTAGATTTCGTTCTTGGCACTTGTGTAAATGCCTGAAGGGAAGAGAGAACACGAAGGAACTGAGGAGGATGTATCGTGTACAAACAACTCCGTTCTCAAAGAGATCCGAGGCCTTACACAAACATAGGATGAGATTTCGCATGAGCGAAATATTCTGTAAGCATTAATGAAAAATATCAAAAATCTTCCCTGGTATCATCTACATTTCCCTTTTTGATTTATAACACAACCTGATACTGGAATCTGCACGAGTACCGAAAGAAAATATACGATCTGTTCATGTCCAGGCTTGCAAGTAAGTTTCCTCCTTTATATTGGTGCCAGGAGGAAAAAAGGAAAAAGAAAAAAGGCAGAAAAACGCAAATAATGCTCAAAAAGGCATGTATAAGGCAAAAACATGTCAAAAATAAGCATCAGAAGCTAAAATAGGCAGTACAATTATGTGATTCCTATTATTAAAAGTCATAAAAGTAGTAAAAAGGTATTTTGCCAAAATTCCGCGCTCTAGTCATGACGCAAGGACCATTCTTAAAAATGAGATAAATGAGAGTTCCGCGTTAACTTGCTGTAACTTGAAATTTTGGGAAACCGTAGATAATGTAAAGGACTACAATTTTTATTTAGCCCTTTTTATGATTGGGATCAGAATCTGAGATATTCCTAAAAACAAAGGAAAAAAGTATTTTTCTATTTTGTTCTTTTTGGTTGATTGTAAGGGTCAAAATCGTGATGAAAACGCCTGAAAGAATTCTCCGTGGAAAAAATAATCTGGGGAAAATCACAAAATTATTCAAATCAGTATTCATATGCGTCATGTGGTTTAAAAAAATTAAACTGACATCAGAAGTTAAAAAAGATGTTTTTTCATTTGTGCGAAGTACTCCTGCCAATTAATTTAAATCTGGCGAAAAAATTGTCATTTTTCACTTCAAATACAATTTTCAACATAAAAATTTGTTATCTTCAAGGGCAGTTTTACGTACCTTATTCCGCTACCGTCTTTTTTCTTAACCGTGTGATATTTATTACGTTAGACATCACTAAATCTTTATAAGGCACTTAAACCAAATGTTTGAGAGAAAAGCTACATTTAGATATTTTTTAAATAGATTAAAGCTAAATGGGCGAAAACAACGATCAAGAAAGGGATACAGAACCAGAAACAATAATATTTGATACTGACACAAAAACTAATAGCATTTTGTAATATAAAGAACTAAACAAAATTCCTTGTTTAGTGTATATCTATTTCATTAATACTAAATTAATGCTGTTTAAATTAAAAAGTAAATACAGGTTCTGTGAAAAATAGCTATGCCGAAGTTTCTGGCATTTCAGCCCATGCATTGCTTAAATTTTTTATCGATTTAATTTCTCTCTTTAAGCGAACTTTTTGGCCGACGGCTCTATCCAAGTGATGACTTTCAAAATTCCATCCTTCAAATGTGCCACGTGTCTTTGGGACATGCGCAACAGGCTTTATGCAATAACCTCGAAACGACAAGTCAGGCGCACGTGTGAACACCGCTTCCGTTGGCCTTTTTTGTGCCGGGGCGGCGTGCCAACTGAGACCTGGTAAATCCAATGCTGACTAGCGCGAGTTTAGTGTGAGGTCCCCTCCCTCCAACCCCCCAACCGCACTCGAAAAACCGTTCGCCCTCGCACACCACACCGCTAGCGATCAGTCTGTCACCACATGGTTCCAGAACAATTAACTTCCCGGTCACGTTTTCCCCGCATCATACGCTCCTTACTAATATTGAAGATGAATGACTTGATGTCGTCAACCACAATTATGTTTAAACATATCTTATTCAATTAAATGTATTAAAACTTGGAACAAAAACCCAAACTAGTTTCGAAGAACTATCTATACCGTCAGTGGTACAGCAGACTGAAACCAAATTCACATTTTAGATCCCATGTTTTATAAATGTTATTAAATACAACATTATTAAATATAACAGTGTTATCAATTTATTCATCTTCAGTAAGAATAATCCAAAGATCTCGGCGGAAACTTCGAAGATCTTAATAAATACAGTAATCCCTCAACATTCGCGAGAGTTCGGTTCCCAAAACACATCACGAATTTTCAATCCGCAAATGTTGAATCTATCTTTTAATGAAGAAATGTGGGGCTAGGCTACAAGCATAGAAAAATTGTTTAAAAAGGCAAGAAAAAAGTATCAGACAATCAATTGCATTAGAACTGAGTAAGCGGTACTACAAACAGAATTCATAATTAACATCCTAAAATGTACTACAACAATGTTTGAAACGTATTTCAAAGTTGAATGCGATTGGATATAGCAATTAGTTCTTTTTAGGTTCATCATCCCCCCCCCATTGTTCTAATATTCAAATATGGAAGAATTGCTGCTTCTATTTCCCTCTTAAATTTCGAAGTTATTTCCATGTTCGGATCGCATTCGAACGGCCTTTCCACCAGAGCTTGTTGAAGTTTCAGAACGCCATGAACAGTTCTGACATTGAAGTTGCTCCAAGACGCGGTTTCGCTACCGCTACTTCCTCATAAACCTTCGAGGAGGTTTTCTTCGCTGATGATTTCCCCAAGCTCCTCCTCATCATGAGGTCATTATGATGAAAGTTTCACTGATTCTGAATGGCTTTTCGGTTAATACCGCTAAAACTTTTACTTCCAATTTGACGCAAATGAATTGAATTATTTTACAACAGTGGTATTCTATTAATGTGAATTGACATTTCAATTTTGAAATTTTTGCGGAAAGTGATACTTTGAGCTCCGACGTCTCTCAAGTTCATTTCCCAGATGACACTGATACAGGTAATGAAATAAGTTCGCTATCAAAACGAGAAATTAAAAAGTAATACGACCAAAAGATACACTCGATGTTGATTGCTGTGGGTTATGAACGTAGGGATGGCTTCAGAAAATAATTGGGGGAAGGCATTTATAAACATGTGCTGCTATATCAGCATATACATTCTCGCAATATTTATAACAGCTTCGCAACATTGTACTACTGCAAGAACCGGCAAAAAGGTCTTCAACCAGCAAGAGTGTTTTCACCCCTCCGAGATTTGAACTTAGGTCCTGAGTCAACAGGCCAAGAACGTTTCCGCTACACATCGTACTCGCTCAGGTATGTTTATTTTCCCGACCTAAAGGTCTTTTACATTATTTCCAAATTTTGAAAACCTAAAGGTCTTTTCCATTATTTCCAACTTACGCATGTATTTAAAATTCAGTGTTAAACGTAAATGAGACCTGTGCCTTTTTTTTACACGTCCATCACTGTACCTGTAGAAAAAATCCAAAGAAAAAATTTGGAGCAGTTTCTGAGAATTTTTTTTTATAAATTGTATTGACGCCAAGCAGAAATTATGCGAAAACTATTCGTATTTTCAAGAAATTGTACATGACCTTATAAATATATCTATATTTATATTTCAGTAAGGAAAGAATATCTAACATCAAAATTGTACTTTTGTTATTTTTGTTTGCTTTTTTTTGCAATTTTTCAAAATGCAGTGTTGCAAAATGCAACATACCCAAATTTTTAAGTGTCCTTTGCTCTAACCGAGAAAACAATTTAAAGACTAATGGTCCGTCGTTTTTGAAAAGATAATTGATTAAAAATTACCTGTCTTTCATGCAAAATACGCGAAAACTATTTATATATTCGAAACGAACCTTATTCGACAGGATCTTATTTAAATTTCTGAATTTGAGGAACATAATTTACTCTAATTGTTGGGTCCCTCAAATCAAATTCAAATTAAAATTCAAAGTGGATGTTTACCTTACAATGCGTTCATTTATTTGGCGTACGGGATTTCTAGCAGTGAGATTGCCCTTAGGCAGTGTTCCGCACTCGAACTTTCCGACTGTACCGTCACTTTAAGAAATACCATATCCAAAATAATTTAATTGTACAATACTAATTACTACCAAATCACCCTCTAGATAAGTCCCTTGGACTCCCCTCCCTCACCCTCCCACCCCCACTTGGAAGCGTACGTCGCGAGTCTAGGAACATTATCGAGCCGGTGCGCCTCGCGGGCGGCCCCCTGGGGTTTGATCTGAGCACTTTTCTCGTAATTTGTTTTCAAATGAAGGCATTTTATACTTTCTCTCAAAATCGGATCAAAATTTTGGTTTCAATGTTTTATCGAATAGAGCATAGAATGCTTACAATAATGACGCCCGTTCAATTTTTAACGTGACTTCTGACGAAAATGGTCGGTCTTTTAATCTTTTAAGTTACTGCAAGAGTTCCAACATGTCTGCTGACACGAATGACAAAGTTCAACATCAGTAAAAGTAATAAAATTCACATGAAATTTGAGGTGCTTTTATACTACGAAACATTTGTCAGGGACCACTGAATTGAAATAACACAGCTTACGCGATTCTAATATTTCGATCTCAAGTCCAAATATTAGGGCCTGCACATTCGTTCGCTTCCTTTTGCAAATCCAAACACGTGTTGTTTTTGCAATCGTCCGGATGGCAAGGTCTTTTTTTCTCGCGCCATGCAGACGAGGGCGAGGAAGAAGTAGCAAATGGCAAGGTCGTTCAACTCTTAAGTACCTCTTTGCACAGTAATTACTCGCTTAGGTAATGATGGATCTAACCGCCAAAATTCGTGTATGAAATTGTAGAGTTCGGAGTGTAATTACATTTATGTTCAGAGAAATCAAAGTAGAAAACTTGCAGCCATTTGACACGTGTTTGCTAATAGAGTCCTTTGCCTTAATCTTTTCTGTCTATTATTATTCTTTCTTCACGCCTGGAGCTCCGATTAGCCGGAAGAATTAAAAATCATTCCCAGGTAGCAACTAGTTCCCTTATGTTAAAATTTGTAGTGTAGTATTTATTTTACAATACTTATCGCAGAATGATTCAAATGAACACTGCCAATTCGTTGCATTCCTTACTACTTTTGAGAGATGTTAGAAAAGATTTCTACACAGTAGTCAGGACCTCAGGCAGTCACTGGTACCACTTCTAATTTCATTTCTGTCTATTGCAAGAGTACTCTGTTGAAATTTCTCTGGAGCCTGTTTTTCATTACCATTTTCACTGAATAGAACAGAAATGTTAGTATGAACGAATTGGCCTCATATTCCGACATCTGGCTTATTAGTTGGTACGGTCAGTGTGAATTAGCTCGCCATACAAGATCGACCACTCTTTCGTTATTACGGGATTAGGGGAGTGATTGCACTGGCTCCAGGTTCCAGGCATTTCCAGTGTTTGATTATTTGGCGATGCAGATATGAACATGCCTCATATTGCCTTTTGATGTACTCACTTTTTGTCAGAATCGAACTTGCTGATACAACGTAGTCAATGGTCTCGGATTTTCCTTTCGCAGGCGACATTACCTGTCTGCCCGGGTGCGTTTAAACATATTTTGAATGAATTTTTGTGGCGCATATATCGGAGCTAAACTCCGTGTATATTGTTGTGCCGATCTCGATGGAAGTTGGCACTTCTACGTGTTTTTTCACCCAGAAGGATTATGTGTTGTTAATTTGTTGCAACGCGACTACATGGCGCTGTAGAACAAAACTAAATATTCACGTCAAATGCAACCCGCAATACACTCGGCATTTTGAATCTGTAGAGATAAATTACTCCTAAACAAGGCGTTCTAGGGCCTTAAAAACTAAAATGTTTAGGCCGAAGGCCTCAAAGAAACGTTTCTCACACCGTAATCTATAGAATGAGCTCTTCTAGAACACATTCTATTACATTTTGCTGGTCCGGCGCTTCCCGATATTACCTCACATGCTCAGAGACGTGCAGAATCTGCAAGTAATGTGAATGAGAGGGGCAGAGAGTGGCAGAGACAGAGGCAGGCAGGGTGAGGGAAGGAGGGAGAGACTGAGAAAGGGAGATGGGAGGAGAAAGAGGGAGATAAAAATTTGGATCCGGTTTTGAGAGAAAAATATGAAAGGCCTTCATTTCAAATAAAAATTATGAGAAAAGTACTCAGATCATCAACAACATTGTAGATGAACTTATTTAAAGATACATATTTTAGGATATATTTTATTAAAAATACACTATCTTCAATATTGTAGTTACAGGAAGACGTAAAAAATTGAACTATTGAGACTTTGGAAACTTCAGAAATTTCAACGAAACTCTGGTCAACTTTTAAGGATCTATTACTCTACCCGAGATAAAAGTTTAATCCAAATATTTGGAGAAAAGTTTTTAAATGTTGGGGCTTCATGTAAAGAACCGCCAATACGCAAAATATCCCTTTGAAACCTCGCGAGTTCAGGCAGATCAATCTGTGGATTTCAATTTTTGAGAAAATGTTTTCAACGATTAACCGCTAGCATTGACCACAGACGGACGGTCGGAAAGACAGACATTTTACCGACAACCAATTGCTGGGTATCAAAGACCCAGAAAACGTAGATTCACACTACAAAACATGTTGGAGGAAATCATTTATTACATATAAGAACACGATTTATCCACTTTTTTTCGGTATCTGAACACCCAAAACCAGTTTTTTCCGTCTAGAAATTGCCTTTCTTTTACCGCAGTATATTACTTTCTGTATACCATGTATGTAGTAAGCGAGAAAGTAAGAAAAAACCTGGATAAAATAATGGTTGTTCACATTGGGTAAGTATATATTGCTTTGGTTGGTATTAACTAGTATATTCAACTAAACCTTCATCAGTTCCTTGCTCAACGGAATACTTTTAGAATACAAATCTAATACATAAGAACATCAAAGTTTTACCTCAGCTTTGTTAGCTGATATTCATCCTTCTGAAACTTCTCAGAATGTTGAAGACAGCTACAATGAGCCTTTACGACCTATCTTTGACGGCAAAAAGCAGAAAAGAGGAAGAGATAACAAGCTACTTCCCTGGTATTTTATTTTCTCAGAAAAGCCTGTCTCTGCCAACCACAGATCACCGCCGGCATGACAACTGACGAGGCAAGAGAGAAGAACTGCAGAAGACCTGTCCAAGAAAGCAACATTGCGTGCGAAAACGTGGCCTGGTTCCTTTATAATGGTCTTGCGTAATTAATGCTACCGGTCTCGTGATTCGCCACTAGGTAAGGACTATTCTAATGGCTCATCCTGAGCGGTTCGAAGGAGCGGGACAGGGGGATCGTGTCACTCTCTTGAAAATGAACAGAATTAATATATAGGAATGTGTCTGAATGGTTACAATATTGTACATTTATTTTAACAAATTGGCTGCAAATAAAACTACACAAATGTTTTTTACCAAAACGTAGCACTCACATTACTCAAGAACAACAAATAAATTACTCTCGCATATCATTACAATAAATTAAATATTTTAACGAAAACAGTCTTCACGAATTCTGCTATCATACAGTTGATTATTTCGTGTTTCCATGCGCCTCAACTTCTTTGATTATTATTCCCTTAACTATAGTGCATGTTTTTATTACGAGAAGTTGCTTGAAATGTTTTATCCCAGGAAGCGTTTTTTGCCCGTAGGATGGTGAAATCTGGCGCCGATCTACATGTCAGGATTTTCCCCTCTAGGCAACATCCCACACCGGAAAAGCTGCGTGATCGCCACTGGTCCCATAAAATGAGTGGTCGTGTAGTGCATACGTGTGTTTACGTAAAGGAGTGAACAGAAGACAAAGAGAAGGAAGGAAAGATCGCGCGGTCCGTGGCCCGTAAGAGCTACGGACATTCGTTTGGTGCTGATCGGAGAAACCACGAAGAAATCGATCAGAACAGACGGCAGCTAGAATTCTCCTCCAGACAAACACTGAATTCGAGTAAACTATTATCTAGTTAGTGTCGAAAATTTTGCCACCGTCAGGATACGAACTCTAGGTTTTCCCGGCAGGTGATCTGCAGTCTCATCAGTTGATGCTCTTGGTTACCTTAGACAGTCAATAAAAGTATCTTATATACGATAACTATACAACAGTTCTTTACTTATCAAGATGAACAAAAGAAATTGCTGTTCCATAAATCAATATGTGAATAAAAAATATCAAAACGCTTTTCACTAATAGTTAAAACTTTACGCAAATCTAAATTAATGTATAGAGCAAATACAGTATTGGAAGTCTTTGAACTCGTACGCGTACACGTTTGACCGTTACGCCGTCTTTTAAACTAATATTTGTATTACTTCTTTTCCACTGCTTCGTTTAATATAAATATCTTTTAGCTTATCTGTAACAAGTAAACAAGTAAAGAAAACAGTTTAACAAGAAAAAGTATCTGAAAATGTAGTAAAGTAGTAAAATATTGAAGCACATCCAGATCATGTCAGTCACGTAAGCAAGCAAGCCATTGCCAAGTAAACTTGAAGTGGATGAGTTGTTTGAAAGAAGGTAATTCAAGGATAAAGAGAAAAACATGATTAAAGTTTGAATAGCATTATTACAGTTGAAAATAAAGAAGATGAGGCTATTCTTTTTTGTTTATTTTTAAGGCGAATGTAAGAAACTGAGGGAGTACTACTGAGAAAATTATTTCAGCTCATCTATTGCAATTCTGTCGAGCATGAAGACTTAATTGACAGGGATTGTTAAACTAGTGAAATCACAGCTGACAAGTCATAGTAAATGCTGTGAAAGTGGTACAGAACAGAAAAAATGAGTACCGTGAAAAAGAGGTTCGAAATGAAGAGAGCGTCCCAACAGGGCAAGAATTATTCAAGTGTATCAAGACTGTACTAAAATATTTTGACATTGTAGACATTGAACAATCAAATGTCAAGAAAGCACTGACTCGCGAGGTGGAATCGCAAAACAAAAAAATATAAAACTGTACGCAGCAAGCTGTCATAAAAGTTGTCCATTTTTTCAGTCATAAAAATTGGATCTTTCTACGGAGAAATTGGAGTCTGTAGTTTTTAACTACCTTTGTCCAGGAGTAGTATAACGAGAGTGGACTGTCGACATCTCGTGCATCAGTGTGAGACGGTTTATGTACTAATCTTGTCAGTGTTGTATGGTAATGAAATCAGCACTGAATTATTAATGAGACATTTCAGTGTCTACTTTTATATTCTTCGTATCCGACCCGTCAAGTTTCCGTTCAGTTCAGTCCCACCGGATATGCGTTTCGCGAGGTGAACTACATCAGTCAATGAGTTTTCTTTTTTTACGAGGACAGGAAGTCTGTTATTGTGTGCTTCTTACATAAATTAAGGTTTAAGTCAAAAGTCAGAAAAAATAACAGGGAAAAATATGTGGTTTTATTTCGAATCCAGCCTCGCTTTTCACGCTTTCGACTTATCTGCGATATTTATCACATTTGGTTTTTATGACGAATTTTATCTGCCCAAATAATCCGGAAGTTACTATAAAAACAATAAATATCCTTAATATCATTATTTCAAGTTTCGTATAGTGAGGACTTAGACATTCCTTGTAAGGTATTCTTAGTTATCCCTGTTCAACTGAACTGTGTTGATCGTATCTGATGGCAGGGCAGAGCTGTATAAACGGAAGTTTCAAGCGCTAAAATTACGTGGTAAATTGTATAATTCAGTTATATTTTTGTGAAACTTGCAGTTTGTTTTGACAGACAAAACTTCGCATATGATCTGAACCCTTTTAATCTCTGAAATGAACCCTTTTAATCTCTGAAAGAACATGACGTATCGACTATCTCAGCATAAGGGCCCCACAATATGAGTTTTTCTGTTCGATAAATCACTGTTTTTTGCCACTTCTTTATAATACTTTCCCTGCTTTACGTAAGTAGTATGCGAGAAAGTAATAATATCGTAGTTATTTGCAACACTGACATAGTTAAGTTACCTCAGTAAAATAGTTCCCTCGATTCATCTTCATTTTTACGCTATTGCATAGAGACACATATAAGCGACATACATACACATATTCGTATATATGCGAAGTGAGACTTTCGAGTCTGATGGTAGTGCTAGAGCATAAAATAGATTAAGTCTTTCTGGTCACAGCTCACTCCCGTACGTGGGTGAAGTCATCGAATATTTATGCGAATATTAAGTAAATACAGTTCAAAAGAATGAGTTAGGATGGAGTCGAGTAAAACGTGCCAGAAAGAACCAATATTTGCATGTTAGTCTTTAATTTTTTTTTCTTTTAACTCGGTCGAATGCAAATGTTATCTTTCTAGGAAAGAGAAAAATGTAAAAAATGTCCTGTTTGCATAAACTAACAGGATGAAATCAAAACATTGCGCCATATCAAGCGCAAAATGTAAATTATGTGCAGAATTATTGAGGAACTTTTTCTACGGAATTGTGTGGAACAAATGAATTGTAAACTTTCGATATATACTGAAGACATAAATCATTCTTTTCACATTGGATTATGGACCAATTGAATCAACTATTTTGTATGAAAGGATATGCCAGTTGAGAACGATGAAAGTAAATTTTAGAATAAAATTCACCGATTTTCCTACAGAATTTTAGAGAACGGACGATACTAAAATATATACAGATCATGTCGAACATAAGCACTTAAATTTGCCGTTGGCTGTCCAATGAAGCGGCATTGTATCTATGCGTTAACGTCTCATTTCTGTTAAAAATGTGTGATTAAAATGGAGTGATTGATTCATAATTATAAATATGCACTGTATAGAAAATTTCAATCATGGAATTTAAAAGCAATTTTGTAGCATCTAGCAATTCAAAATTGGAAAAATCTCTATTATTTTCATATTTCTCTTTACCTGTTTACTAATACTCCCTTAGTGGCAATCATCAACTACTTGTAAATAATTGCAGGATTTGGGAAAAAATATAGATCAAATATTGTAGCTTTGTTGAAAATGAAGTATCGAAGAAAGGTAATTGGGCGTACTCGCCGATCAATACATGTAGTCAAACCCCAAGATTAATGTAAGGCGACGGGAATTCCGTTCTGCAATATTTACTGCAATTCAGTGTTTTTAAATTCATCTATTCGCAACGTTACATCCTCATGTAATGTGTTATTTCTCCAATAATAGTACTTATTTGAAATATTTTTTAATAATAACTGAATTTGTCATATGGAATTATGTATATAAAATTATTTACAAAAATAACACAAATTGTAACAGCATTCAAAAGATTTGCTTAAAAAATATTTTAAAAGAGCCTATTTGAACAAACACATTTTATGTATTTAATGTATTCAAGACCATTCAGTACATTTTTACGTACCGTATTGATTGTAGTGTCTCTAAGCAATAATATTGTAAATAAGTGAACAATATATCACGAATGAGCCGAATGGGTTCAATAAAGAATTCAAGATTCAAGACACAATGACACAAGGATATAAATTCATACAAAACAATAACAGTAATGCTAAACAACGTTTCTCATAAAAGAAAAAAGAGAAATTAGTTATATCAACGACACACCAACCGCTAATCAGAACGTTTTAAAAAAATAAATGAGTTTTCTCACATGCGGAATATGAAATAAGAAATTACATCTAAAACAAGGAAAAATATTATTAGATAATATTGCGCATTATGTTTTTAATTCAAAAAATTGTCTTTGAAATATGAGATCATCCCACCCATTCGTCAGAAAGTTGTATAAAACAACTGTTTATGACCTTTGAACTAATAGTTACAAATTATTTATTTACTTCTATTTGAATATTTTACTTTATGAACAGAATGAAAATACGAAAATTCATTTTTTAAAATATTTTTACTTGAATTACATTCCTTTGAATTATATTTCTGGAATTAAACTTTTGTATTGTTCAATTATAAAACAATAGTCAATAATATCTACATGGCTAATTTTCTATGCACGAAGGAATTTAAAGAAAACATTGCAGATTTCGGCTGTCAGAAGTGTCTATAATTTTGTTACATTCCACCCGTAAAACTGTGGGAAATCCAAAAACAATGAAACACCTTCATTCGTCACTAAAAAATGCAAATATTTGATTGTGTTATTCCTCTTATTCTCATACTGAGTGTTCCGAATTCCCATACTCACTGCTTCATTGCTTACGGCATGGCTAACGTCATTCGACAGCAAGGGTCCAAGAAACCGACTGAGCGCATCAAAAAAGGTACTCATTTCAGCAGATCGGGCGACAAATCTCCTCCCTTCTCAACGGGAAACTCCCATCCAATTTCTATGCCACGGTGTGTTAAAACCTAACGGGAAGTTTGACAACGTGACCAGTGAGGTGGACACCTACACAAAAACTCTCACCAAGCGGGATACCATCATCATAGGAGGGTAGAATGACATCAATGTGGGTGGTCACTTTACACCTGAGCAACATGCTGACAAGCTACAATGTACCGCCCAAAACACGAACATTATAGTCTCGACACTGCCCTTCAGGTACAACAAACTAACACAGTGCAAAGAAATTAGACACGCAAACAACCAATTGAAACTGCATCTGAGAGGCACAAATGTTAAATTATTTGAGCTAAATTTTCAATTAATTTCAATAAAAGCATTATCAATAAACGCTTTAACAAAAGATTCACCATCTCTATCATCGACAGACTGGGATGTATTTATATTCTATGACAATGTGTAGATGTATGCACATATGTAGATGTATGCACTATCTGGGTTAATTGCATTTAAATCCATTTTAAAATAATCACTCAACAAAATGAATGTTGCTATTGTTTTGCTACAGGAATGCATTTCGAATTTACGATGAATTTTTTTGATATGATATTAATCCCTATTATTATTACTATCATCATGTTAGGAGCCTAGTCCTAACATGAATGTCAATCATTTAAAAATTTTCAAACAATATGAAATATTAGACGGATGGTGTCTTTTTGGGTTTCGTCAAAGATATTTTTGATATCTAAATTCTCCAGATTTATTTTAAAGTTCCCAGCAATTACTCCTCCAACTGATACGACCATGGCGAAATGGCAGACCTCGTGCAACTTCCAAATGTTTTTTAATTCAATTCCCAGTTCTCACATTTTTTAAAATTTTTCCGCTGTGGACTTCCGCAAGTTGAGAGTTAAAGGGATTGCGACAGCGATGATAGAGGTTGTTTTCTTTTCTTTGCCTATTGTGAGGATGGCAGGGCGGTAATGACCAACTGTTTTCTCCATCATAATAGGCCGATCCCAGTATAAGACGTGCGTCTTCGTCTCGAGCACAGCATCTGAGTCATACTTGTAATAGGCTGAAGCATTATACCCCAACATTCCAAGTTTCATTCTTACTTCTCGGTGAATGAGTTTTGCCACTTGGTTATGTCTGTCTAAATAGGTACTCTCTGACAAAGTAGGTACTCTCTGACAAAAGACCCAGCCATTATATGGTCAATAGACTCTCCGTTGTTACATCTTCCACATTTGTCGATATCACTTGTTTTTACAATGTTTTTCATATTCTTCGTTCTTATTACTCCATCCTGAATTGCTGCTACAAAACCATGTTTCCGGGTACAAGAAACCGTTGCTCAATCACTTCAAGAATGCAGATTTGTCAATCATAGGGTCCAACAGAGAGTTGGGAAATTTACTATGAAGTATCATTTGTTGCCAATTTTGTATTTCCACCTTTAGATTTGATATTGTAATATTCATGTCTTGGTTGCCTAAATTAAATGGTGTGTATCCATTGTGAGCACTCAGCAACTTCTGCATGAGGGAATCCTGAGACCTAAGTATAGAGTGTCTCATTTTTTTATCTTGGGTTCTGCAGAGTTTAAAAATATTGAGTAGCCCTCGACCACTTTCTCTTCTTGATAAATACAAACGGATAACAGAAGAGTTAGGATGCAGACATCTGAAATTTCTAAGAAGCCCTCTAGTAAGTCTACCCAATGAATGTCTACCCAATCCGCATCAGACCATTTTACTATACCAAAACTATATATCAGCGTAGGTACAATCCAGCCTGAATAATAAAATAATATGGATAATAATAATTATTATTACAGTATATATTGATTTCGACAATCAATTTTTAATTTACCTTACGTTTCATCCAAAATTTGAGATTTAAGTTTTTCATAAATAAAAATTACAACACCGATATTCTGATTGAGGGTAGTACCATTCTAGTATAATGTAAAACCCTTTGGTTCGTAGTATTGTGCATATTTAAGATAAAAAAATCAATAATATCAATTTCTTTTTTACTAAGTAACCAATGTATATTTTTCATTTTGTAAGATATTTATTTAAGCTTCACACTTTTATTAACAAAATTTTCAATTCAGATGAACACTGGTCACACCGCTAAAATTAATGACATACTCAAACAAATTTCATCTTGGTCTCAAAATGTTCAGTTCATCAATGAAATCAAAATTGTTAATTGTCTCCATACTCCAAGTTTGTGATTTCAACTAGTTTTGCTTTTTTATGAGCTTGGCCGCTCTTGTCTGTTGCTCTATGATTGAAGTTTAGTTTTCTCTAAGACCATTTATACACTGCGGTATATTCCTTACCAATATTTCATATATATTATTTTTAACATCTCGTATCCTGCATTTTATTTTAGTGCACAGAATATAATAGAGTCAAATAAGTATAAGGTGTTTTAGAAAATGAAAAGAACAATGCTACAACATTTTCAAAATATAAACATCTCAATATCTTCAAATATGTGAAAATAACTTAACACGCACACACGCCCGCGCACCCGCACGTTTGCAGACACGCACGCACATACGAGTGTGCACGCACACAAACACACACAGAAACACACACACACCACACCTATACACATACACATCTCCGTTATTCTGAAGACAGAGATGATGCAGGGAAAACAGCCAATCCATTCAAAGATTGACGATTTAATTTTTCGGTTTGTGAAGAAAATATATCAGGAGATTTTTCAAAAGCCATGTCTTGCTCCCAATAGACTGTCTAGTTTTAACATTTCCAGAGGTGAAGTCAGGTTCTCATTGAGCAAAATTGCACATTAAGTAATAAAAAGTATTTAAATTGAAAGCAAAGATATATTTGTAGGCAAATTCATTATAAAGGCATTGGATGAGTACAATTAAAGCGAATTATTTTGTATAATTTTCCACTTCAGTAAAATTGTGAACAAGTATTTTTTAAAGAGAAATTATATTTAAGAATCAACTCATTACTAGTCTATTAGATACACGCAGGAGAGATCTGGCTCCATTTAAAGGTGTAAATGTTTATTGTAGTTGCCAATTCTTTTAAATACCCAAGTTATAAAGAATTATGCAAATCCAAGAAGGGATATATTGTAACTGAGTGTATCTTCTATGAATTAGTTGACTGATTTTTTCTTGTTTTTTTAGAATACTTCAAATTTCCATCTCCTCTTTATATTACTTACGCGTTATATTTTTTTAAAAATATGTGCATTTTAGTACAGACAGTCTTGTGATTTGTTTAATTTTTATTATCGAGTAAGATTCCATTGCCTTGATATCCATACAGTAAGAATCTTAAATTTTTAAGCTGTAGTGGTAAATTCTGACAGACACAACAGGTTTTGCCTCAATCTTTGTTTAAAAAATCATCTGCACTCAAGTTCAGGGGAGTCAGGTGTTTGATGTGTCACATCGGGTCAGCCGTTACGTTGGTTTTTGATAAACAAAATAGGGTGGTGGTCGCAACGTGTGGCCCAACGTGGAGCTAAAAAAACAAGGTGTCGGTAGCAATGTATAATGCACACATCTAAAATAAAGCTTTATACACCCACAAAAGGGTCACATATAGACTTCTATGGTCACAGATTTACTTTGATATTAAACAAAACCAACAAGAAATAAATAGATGTTTCGTGTCTATCATGTCAGTTGAAACTAAATAATACGTAAATCACATTTCTGAACCCAGATATGAATTCATAAATACAAGAATGGCGGTGCCCTTTTTTCCTTGCATCAGAAAACTAGTGGTGCTACAGATGGCACATACTTTCCCGTATTAGTTTTCTATTTCCTTGGGTCTTCGCTAGCTATTCGAAATTGCCACATAGTCTTTCTTGCCAGCTACCATCTATCACCGCCAAAAGTACATTTTTTGTCATTTTTTAAATTTTTTCCTATTGGTAGAACGAAAATATTAATTTTAGAATATTAAAGAACACAAAAACCTAGCTTTAAATGGCAATTTTGTTTTAAAAATAATGTGCCTTTTAAAGAAAATTGCTCTTTAGCGCTACTAAAAATGTCAAATTTGAAGCTCATTTTCACAGTAAATTTTTAAGTTTTCAAAATACGTTATTTGATGTTATTTGAAGCACTTACACTCACAAATATAATAATGTTTACAAATTCTTGGTAATGTGAATATTAAAGATGTGAGAGATTCTTTAAAAAAATACATATGTGTAATTTTTGAAAAAAACAAAAAAAATCCTCAAAATAAACTTTACGTCACATTAAAGAGTGCAATTCATACTATCCGTTCGAAAAGTTCCGTTGAAGAAAAATTTTGTAGCCATTTATGAGAAAATGGCGTTTGAGCGTTTCGGAAAATGCGGAAATTTCAGCTAGTTTTCACAAAAACCTGTTGTGTTTTCGATAAACGTTACTTGGCATTATTTAAAGCACATGTACTCATAAATATAATAATGTAAACCATTCTCCGCTAATGTAAATATTAACGACGTGGAGACAAATCAAAAACATTATATTTTCACATCTTTTGAAAAAAACAAAAGAATAGAACAATATGGCGTTTATGTCATCTCATAGGGTACATTTAGCACTATCCCTACCAAAAGTTTAAAGAATAAATTTGGAGCCGCTTTTGAGAAAATCTAGTATTGTAATTTTATGTATTGTTATTTTTTAGTAGTATTGTTATTTTTTTGTAGTATGTAATTTTTTAAAAGTGCACATATTCCACGCAATATTGTGCGAAAACTACTAAAATTTTCAAAAGAATGTATATGACCTTGAACAAAGAACTCACTTTGGAGAACACATTTTATATGAAGGAAAAATCTCTATCTTCAATTTTGTACTTGGAGAAAGACGCCGAAAAAAATTCAAATTTTCACAATTTTTGAGAATTCAGTTTTCCGTGAAAATCGGACCTATGCCATGTTAATAAGTGTATTTTACTCTATTCATACACGACATTTAAAGAAAAAATTTGGAGCCGTTTTTGAGAAAATTTTGAAAATCCCCGGGGGCTTCATATAAAGTACCCCCAAAGTTTGAAGAATCTTTTTTTTAAAATCTCAAAGCTTTGACTAGAACCAGATCGACAGGGGAATATCCATTTTGGAAGAAATCGTACGTATGGTTTAGGCGCTAGCAATGTTCACAGACAGACAGACGGACGGACGTTTCCCTTTCAATTGGTTTTTCGATATCAAGGACCCATAAAAGAGGGTTTCTGACTACACCACGTGTTAGGGGATTTTTCACTCTTAATTTAGCAACTGGTTTTATCCACTTTTTCGTTATCAGGGCCCGGCAACGAATTTTTTTTCCGCCGAAAATTCGCCATTTTTTCGCGCAGCATTACATAACTTTCCCTATACTACGTATATCACTCCGTGTAAAAGTACGTATACGGGAAAGTAAAAATCCATCTCCATCACTACGCAGTTCTTTGCGTTGACCTGAAGACATCTGTCATAATTCATCAAAGAATGAGGTATTATACATTAAAAATACTGTTTAAGAACCTTGAAATAAAGGAACATTTGAACTTTTACTCACATTTCACTGGAATCAAGAGGCATAAACAATAAAAATAATACAAAAATAATGATTCAATTTTACAAGAGTAGAATCATCAACTCTTGTAACTAATCATAACGTTCATATGTCGCATTAAAAATAATGTTACGAATATTTAGGAATATGTTAGATTATATGAAATTAGAATCTCATTAAAATAGAATACTTCTCTCGTGAAGAAAACGTTAAATAATCGATGTTTTCTGTAATAATAACGGGTCTTCCTAAAATTTCTGGATATCAAAAATATTGTACATTGAAAAGAAGGCTTGAAGGGGTATATGCGTCATTCTATTCTTTTTTGCAGAGTCAGATTCAGAGAATGGGCTTTTCGAAGTGTTCTGCGGATGTTCTCTGTTAACGGACGTCGCTCAATCGACCCACATTTCTTCATGTAGGGAATGAGCGCCCAGTACATCATTCCCAGCGACGAGAAAGGGAGAATAGTCTGATGGTGATATACGATGATGGATCAGTCATCACGGCGAAATACGATATATCACGACAAACGAGGGATATGATGCAGCGAGAAACGCTGTCCTTGCCTCATGTCCTATTTACTAGGCTGTTGGTGATCGAGTTTTCAATCGACATGTTGAGAATGAGATCTGCCTTGTCAACATCTCATGGAGTATTGTTTTCATATTACACAAAAGAAGAGAATGAATTGATGAATTGATGTTCTAAATGATCCACGGCCACTTGTGAAAAATCACACTTCATAACGGGATAACACGCTCTCAGAGCGGATGACACAACTTTCACCATGTTACTGAACGGAATTTAATAATTGTTATTCACATTGTTTGAACTAACTAATAAGTATGATGGAAATATTGCAATGAGGAATTTCATTTTTCATTCACATTTCATTCACATTTCCTTTCCTTTAAATAGATGCAAACATTTCAACCTAAATTTTACTCTGAACTTGTTCATGGTATTTTTCACTCTTCTCGAAAAGAAATAAGATACAAGGAAGTAAAAATGTAAGTACTGAAAATAAGTATTCTGGCCGGCGTATATTATGATCAAATGAATAACAAAATATTTTTTTTCCAGTTGCAGACGACCTGTACCACGGAACTGCTCTCTAATCCTTGGTTCAATTTTTCTCATACGAAATGTAACTCAATAGTCATATCAAGTGTCGCCTGCAATCTCACACAGAACTGTTATAATCCATCCGAACTGTACTGAACTAGTGGTACAACAGCACATATATTTTCGCATTATTTGTAACGGCTACACAATATTATAATCAGGGCTCAGATGCCGATGGCAGGACATCTTTTCATTGGTGCATTCTAGACGTAGCTAACTTGTAAATGAATGCTTATCACGACATATAGGTGACAGAAGTGTCTACTTATTGGGTCATAATAAACGTCTGATTAGATTTTATATGAAGTGTTTCAAAAATGTATCTTGAATACTTAGAAGGGTCTACAGCCAGAATGTTGGGATTGTCAATGTTAATTTTATGATTACTGAAGTTTCTGTGTTGCGTTATGGAAGTTTATTTTTGAGCAATTTTCAAAAATAACGTTGCAATTAAGCTATGTGACTGTTAACAATTTAAATACCTAAGATACGAGTAGACAATGTAACAAAGGAAAAATAACAAATACAACAGACACAGACTCATGATAAAATAAATACAGGAATTATCTTTTCTATGAAATAATAAACAAAACGAGACGTTTTTTGACAGTTATTTTATTCATTCTGGAGTATCTGTAGCTTGGGGTTTCAAAATGGTTCGAAATTAGGGTTTCAGTGTGAAAATATATTCGCGTGTGAAATAATGATTTCAAAAGTGACGAATTATCGCACAAATCCAACGTGATATTTAAATGTACAATTTTATCTTTTAAACATTTTAAATTAATTTTATATAATATTGTAATTTATTGTAAGTTGTATTGCTAACAGTAATATGCATATCGGAAAGTAAGTAGGAAATGGAGAAAGATTTTTTTTAGAATTATCAATCTCGTCCAATAGACGAGCAATTTGCCACTAAAAGCTTCTAGTTAATTGTGTAGATTACTGTCAACCCGCAATGACCAATTGCAATGATTAATGATGTTAACAAAATTAATGATAATATTGAATAAACAAATGTTTACTTCTAATTTTGTTTTCATCGCCGTTATTTTTGTCCCCAAAACATCGCTAATACTATATTACTGCGTGGTAAAATAAAACAAAAAGCGGAACTTCTATTTATTTTATTTATTTATTTACGTCAAAAACAGTTAAAAACTGCGTATGACGAGCTATGGGGAGAAGTGAATTTTGTGCACGTTTTCATAATTCTGTGGTCTCTATCCTAAACCATATTCTAGTCGAATTTTGAATACAGAAAAGAGAGTTTTTTCGAGTTTTGTTGACAAAATATTCGCTCCTATATAATAAAATATATTTTCAACGGTAAATTAGCTATAAATTTCTGCCCTGAACCCTCATGTTCTTCATGAAAGAATAATACTTTTTGCCGCAATAATATGAAAAACGATAATTTGAATAACTATATTTCCCACTGAAATTCAGAAGACGTGCACAAATAATGAAGTTACATTTATGTCCAGAAGCAAAACAAGGGACCATCTCAGCATTTGCTCAAGGATCAGGGAAACTGGACGAAAAACCTGATCGAGATGGGGGCCATCAACCCAGAAACTGTGGTACAATACTTGTTACAGGTTCTTTAGAATTATACAGTCCAAATGATAAATAATTACATTAACTATCATTGTTAAAATTAATTCTACTTTCCTTTTTGATGCTCGGTATAGTCTCGAATTGTATAGAAACAGTTATGCAGCAGAAAAGATTTTACTTGGGACTTAAACTTTTCTATGGAATTTAATCGTTTAATGTCTTCTGGCAAAGTGTTGTAGAGTAATGTACATGAATTGTATGTGAATTTTTTGTAGTGAGCTGTTGATACTGCCACCTGGTGAATATGATTACTACGTCGTGTGTTATACTTATAGACATCGGCGTTTGCTGAAAATATATTCCCGTCCTTAAGTAAGTCATTTTTTGACAAAAACTACTGATTCGTAAATCAGGAGACAAGGTAATGGTAAAATTCCTAGATTAATAAAGAGTGACTTACAAGAATCACGTGGGTTGGATTTGCTTATTATTCGTACAATTCTTTTTTGTAATCTGAAAGTCTGTGAACTATAAGATGTGTTTCCCCAAAATATTATGCCATATCTCAGGCGGGAGTGAACATTGGCAAAATATACACAACGAGCTGTATGAAGGCTGACGGAATTTGAAAGAATTCTGAACGCGTAGCATAATGAGCTTAATTTTGTGTTCAATTCATTTAAGTGGGCATTCCATTTGAGGTTTGACTGAATTGATAGACCTAAAAATTTTGTTACATTAACATCAGTCAATGGCACACCGTTTATTTTCAATGGAGTACAGAATTTTTTATTTGATATGGAAAACTGCATTGAAACAGTTTTCTTTTCATTTACTTTTAATTTGTTATTACGGAACCAATTTGAAACGTCTGATATTGTACTATTTACGGTTTCTTTGTTGCAAAGAATATTTGTATCATCCGCAAAGAGAACTGTTCTTCCGTTTCGAATCGCTAAGGGCATGTCATTTACGTATAATAGGAAGAGAATAGGGCCTAAAATCGATCCTTGCGGGACTCCACGTACAATTGGCAAAGAACCGGAAAGGTGTGTACATAAAGTTCCATCATTCCAGTAAGGTATTTCTACTCTCTGAGATCGTTGTTTAAGGTACGAACATAGCCAATCTAGAGCAATACCACGGATTCCATACGAAGGTAATTTTGAAAGTAAAATGTTATGATCAATGACGTCAAAAGCTTTTGAAAGATCTAAAAATATTCCAATAGTTGCTTCGTTTTGATCCAATGATGAGGCAACATCCTTAAGAAAAGAAAAAATGGCTGTTTCCGTAGATTTTGATTTCCGGAATCCATGTTGGCAATTTGAAAACGCGTCGTGTTTATTCAGAAAGGTTTCCATTCGCACATAAAAAAGTCTCTCTAATATTTTTGAAAAAACTGACAAAAGAGAAATTGGCCGATAATTTTGAACTTCATTTTTGTTGCCTTTTTTGAAGAGCGGCTTAATCTTAGCTGTTTTAAAAATATCTGGAAAAATTCCGGTGCATAAGGATGCATTAAATATGTGAGTTAACGGGTGTATAATGGCTGGCGCGCACGTCTTTAACAAACAATCCGGAAATTCATCTAAACCGGCCGAATATTTATTTTTTAATTTACCGATTATTTTGAGAATTTCATAGGAAGAGGTTTCGGAAACGAACATAGTGTCTAAGACTTTTAGGGAAACGTCAGATGTTGAATTTTGTGGCTGAAAACCCTTAGTGAGATCGACAGCAATTCTCGAAAAGTATTGGTTAAAGAGACTAGCCACTGTTGCCGGATCGTTCACATCTCTATCGTTATCTTTTAAAACAACATTCTCTATAAGGTTTCTAGTTGGTTTGGTCGCATTTTTTACTATATCCCACATTGATTTTGTTTTGTTATTTGAGTTCAAAATATCCTGATCGTGTTTCATGATTTTAGCCTGTCTTATGATTTTTCTTAACAATGATTTGTATTTTTTAAAGTACAGGAGGAAATCTTGAGATACGTTATGATGCTTAGAAATGAAAGATAGAATTCGTTTGTTTTTACATGATGTTCTAATCCCTTGTGTTATCCAAGAATTGTTTTTGCGTGAAATATTTAATTTTCTTTTCTGAAGAGGAAAGCAAGTGTTAAAATGAAATGAAAGCGTTGAAAAAAAAGAATAATATTTATCGTTTGTATCAATAGTATTATAAACTGCGTCCCATGACTCCTGCAGCAAGTAATCAATGAATAATTTTATTTTACTTTTAGAAAACACTCTACTCATACGTGTATTATTTATTGTGTCATTGTTCGCATTTCGTATAATGGTAAGAATTTGTGCATCGTGGTCACTGTATCCTAAATCTTTTGTTTCAATTTCATGTCGAGTAGTGGTTTTGTTAATTATAATTTGATCGATTGCCTTCTTTGAATTTACTGTGATCCGTGTAGGTACTTTTATTGTAATATCTAAATTGAAGGAATTAATTAAGTTAAGAAACTGCTCTTTCTCGCAAGATTCGACCAGAAAATCAATGTTAAAATCTCCACATACAACAATGGATTCAAAAGAGCGATTGATGACTTTGATAAGTGTTATCTCTAGTTTTTCTAAGAACAAAATGTAATCTGCAGCTCTCTTTGTTGGAGGCCTGTAGATGCAAAGCAATATCATTTTTAGCACAGGAAGATGTACAACAGAAATTTCAAAAACATTTTCAACGGCATACTCATTGAATTCCGTCAAGGAGATAGAATCAATATTATTTTTAACGTAAATACAAGAACCTCCATATGCCGGACTTTTATGAGATTCTCTTTTTCTACAATAATAGCCTGCGAGGTAAAAGTTTGGAATTTGGAAAATGCTAAGTTCATTAGGAGATAACCAATGTTCTGTAAAGCAAAGAACATCCATTTGATTTAAATCGCTCTGTAGAGCTGCCTCGATAAACTCAGTTTTATTTGAAAGGGATTGAACATTATGGTGCAATAACTTTATTTTTTGCAAGTACCTACACGAATGTCTTTCTGCTGCATCTGACTGTAGTTGCTATATATTTACTCCATTTTTACCTCGAGTGCGTGGTCGAAGGTTGTAATGTGTCCCAGCAGTCACAGGTTGTGAGGAAATAGAGGCGTCATTGGTAGTGGGAATGGAAGAAACGGGAGTAGGTTCACAGGAGGGGGTAAGAGGGTTCAGAATAAAGGTGGGGGGGTGGGGAACGTAAGGAAGGTGAAAGGGATGGATTTTTGGCAGGAGGCTGCGTAGGACTGGAGTTGATGATGTATTGTGCAAGCTTTTCACCGACTGCATGTTTTCCAGCAAGGTTCATGTGGAGACCGTGCCGGGTGAAGTGTTTTACTGAGAGGAAATTCATTTCAAAAAGTGTTACATCTGTTTCTCTCAGTTGCAGTTTTAGTTGTTGGTTTGCGTGCTTAATCTCGCTGCAGAGTGTTGGCCTGTTGTACCAGAAGGGCAGAGTCGAGACTACAATGTTAGTATTTTGGGCGGCACATTGTAATTTGTTTACATGTTGCTCAGGTGTAAAGTTACCGCCCAAATTAATGTCATTCTGCCCTCCGATAATAAAGACTGTGTCCTGATTGGTCATTGTCTTCGTGTGAGTGTCCAACTCTGCAGTCACGTCTGCAAACCTCCCGTTAGGTTTAAAAATAGACGAGACTGAGTAGTTGGGGGGTAACTTCCTACTGAGAATGGAGGAAAGATGGCGACCATGGCTGTCAGCTAAAATAAGTACCTGTTTTTTAGGCTCAGTAGGAATGGCTTTGTTTTCAAGTGGGCTAGGATGCGAAGCTTTACGTGTTTTGGTTTTGACACGCTTCCTAGCCTGTTTGCGTTGGTTTGTGCATGTATTTGTCGATGGAAGGGAAGGGTTGTGAGGATCAGGAAGGCGAGGAAAATCTGTTTCATAATCTAAAACACTAAATCTGTTTTGAATTGCGACTGGATGTGGTGTCTGTGTCTTATGTGCAGTCACGGGTGCACGGTTGGGGAAATTCGCAGTGTTGCCTACTTGTGCCCAACCGTCATTGTAGAGAACGACCTCTTCCAGCCTTCGGATATGTTTATCTAAATTACTGTTTACGTGTGTGAAGGCTTTCAGAAGGTCGGCTTTGAGGGTGTAGAGAGTAAAAAGAGTAGAACGAACAGTAGCCATGTCACGAATGCGTGTTAAAGTACGTGATAAAATTGGAATAAATTCTTCAATTCCAGCTTTCGTCGAAGAGAATACATTTTCTTCCATTGCGAAAAAAAAAACACAGTAAAACGGGAAACAAGATGTTAATGAACACAAAACATATCTGGGAAACGAGTCTGTGTGTGGATGCCCGTCCGCAGGCTCCTGAACCGAAGCTCTTATGTTTCTTTTAGGGTCTGTGTCAAAGGCGAACGGACCAACTGCGGCGGTGATGTTGGCGGCGATGATGGTACAGGTGGAGGCGGCGAGGGCGATGGTGGTTGAGACGATGGCGGTGGTGCCGATGATGGTGACAATGATGTTGACGGTGAAGGGGTAGGGAAAACGTGATAATTTACTAATCAGTAAACAGCGTCCAAGACTTATCTCATTGGAACCATGTGTTCTTCTGGGGAGTATGTTATATTTCGGGAGTGAGGGTGTTATTCCCCCACTATGTGGTGAGATCCGGCACTGGCCCACATACGAGATTTCTTCCTTACTTGCGCGTTTTCTTCCTCTAGATATATTCTCAGTGGGGCACCGCTAGGGCTTGTGAATGTGATTGAGTGTAAGTGGGAGAGAGCACAAGAGGGGACAAGAATGAGGAAGAAAAGACTGCAAGCGGTCCATTCGTTTCTTATGATGCTGCTCCGGCATTTTTCGGGTATTGATTGGAGAAATCAGAGAAAACTACCGATAAGAGCAGCCTTCTACTAGAATTCTCCTCCAGACTGCGGTCGAATTAAACCTAAATATATAGTGCCAAACATCTGAAACTGTCTGGTCTTCAACTCTAGGACTTCCCAGGCAACGGTGCAGAAGAACAACGGTGCAGAAGAACAACGGTGCAGAAGAGCAACGGTGCAGAAGATCAACGGTGCAGAAGATCAACGGTGCAGAAGAACAACGGTGCAGAAGAACAACGGTGCAGAAGAACAATGGTGCAGAAGAACAACGGCGATACCCGCTAGACTATCGCAGTCAGAAACGGTAGGTTTTTATTGATTGATTGAGTAATTTATTAATGATTCCGTGCGCGTCCGCGGCTAACGTTATTAGTACCGTACGTGTAGTGTATGTTTCATCGCGAGAGGTAGCGATGATCTTCCCCCGCCGGCTAGCGAGATCTGGCGCCGACATACGTCTGCTTGCGGGAATTTTTCTGCAAAAATATATTTCAAATATTTTTATTTTTCTAAAATAATATTTTTCTTAATTCATTTTTTCGTTTTTCTATTTTCATTTTTTATTTTTTTTTAACTTCTGGCCCTCAAGAAAATGTGCGCAGATAAATCTCTTTCCCCACACGTCATATACAGTTTTTAATGTTTTTTGACAAATAAATGAAAAATAAACCACCACCGTGACACCACTCAGCCGAGACGCGTGCGAGTGAAGTGAATGTGGGCGTAAGTGTGTGGAAGCGAGAATGAAGATAGGACAAGAAAGAAGAAGGAAAGATCGCGCGCGGTCCGTGGCCCGTTCGTTACGGCACTGCACCGGCATTTGACTGAGGATGATCGGAGACACCACGGAAAACGACCGATCACTACAGCCCGCCGCCGGAACGCTCATCCAGACAACGGCTGAATTCGACCTAGCTGTCTAGCTAGTGTCGAAAATCCAGCCACCGTGGGGATTTGGACCTCCCGGTCAGTGGCACTGCAATGACGTCAGCTGATGCCCTGAGCCACCTTTGCTTTTCACGGTTTCGGTGGCGGTCATGTTCAAGGTAGCGTTGACGTGGGCGCGACGACGGTGCTGTTGGGGATAAGAGTGGCGGGGGCGGGGGTGGGGGCGGGGGCGGGGGCGGGGACGGTCATGACGAGGGCGGCCTCGGAGGCTCCGCCAGCGTGTCTCCGGGGCCTCTGCCCGTCGGGAGAAATTCACATCCCCGTCCAATCACGCCGTCTCACTGCGGGGTCCTGCGCTTAACGAACTCTACGGGGACCTGCGAAAACTAATTCAAGTAATAAAACATTGCGCAGCGCCCGCGGCGTAGGGACCGCTGTTGCAGCCCACGCCCCCGATGCTGCCTCCTCGCCCACGTCCTCGTTTCACCACTGTCAGACATTCACACAAATATAAGGGCAGAACATTCACTTCTGATGTAATGTTTTCTGACTTGATTATACGAAAGCAATCTCTTTCTGTTGATCGGTTTTATTTCCCAACCATCATTATCGTTCACTCATTCACGGTCAAATAATTCCATGAATTTAAGGACCTAAAATAGTCATGTATTTTAACATCTCCGTAAGTTGCTTTAAAACTTATGAGAGTTTCATTTTTTCGGATTTTATATTATGTAATGAATCTCAGTAAAAATGTCTAAGGAATCAGAATTTAAACCCCTAATAAGTGTGTCAACATTTTTTGTAATTATTCCATTATACAATTACATACAATTCACACACGCACATAAATTGTCAAATGTGTCAATATTTTAGACACTTACATGAAGTGAAATATTAGATGTATTAATTTTTAATGTATCACTAGAAATTTTTTCTAAAGCAAAACGTACAATTTCATCATTAATTTATTTCACGAACAAGAGAATTGTAAGCTCCCCCCCTCTCATGTTGATGTTCAAAAACCTTTTGCAAACACTACCAAATACTAAGGTATATGGCATATGTATATGATGTGTTAAACAGCAGTGGAAGATACAATAAATCTCAAATACATACAATAGTATTGGAAGTTCGGTCGATCCTCTCAGTTGTATTTACAAGACAAAAATTTATTTACAACCAAATCTTAAAACTGGAATGGCTGTCTTTCCTACAGCTCTGGACTTGTGTCAAATAAAGCAAAATAAAATCCATCCAGGACTTTCACAATTAAGTACTGGGAGCATGGTACATTACATACAGTGACCTACATCGTGATCTTTGGATCCCATACGTCTCAACTGAATTCAGGAGATACGCTAATAAACATGAAATGCGACTGCACGAACATATCAATGCTGTAGCCATTCAACTTCTGGATAAGCGAAACCAGTTAAAAAGGCTAAACAGAACTAAGTCATTTGAACTAGTTTGACTGTGTAAAAAGTGCCTCATGACATTTTATCTAATTGAAATATATCGGACACTACTGAGTGAATACGTAAATAGTATTTAACTTCAATCTGTGACGCTTTGGCGTATTAAAAAAAACTCATTTATATCCCTCCCCTTTTCACTGAAAAAAGCGTTCGCTCAAATTATCGAACTTCGACACGTGACTTTTAACGTTCTTGATCCTGCGAAGATCAGGTACAGATTTTCCTGTTTTATTAGAATACCTGATGATCTTTGCAAATGCCAATACAGCAACCGGTTACTACAGAAGGTCGCACGCCCTGCGCGAATGCGCAGATGCCATCCCTACTCAACCCAAAACAAGAACTAACGATTCTTATTCTGCAGTGCTGTTGCAATTTCGAATTTCCACATTCTTTGACCTTTCCAGACTTTGAACCACTGAATTTTTATTTTCTACTCTTTTTCTCCAGAATACTTTAACATTACCATTATTTCGTTAGTGATTCCGGGCGAGTCAACGGATAAGGTCATTGATCCCGTAAGTGTAGTACATATTTATTCCTCGGGAGGAGACTGTGGGCTTTCCTCTCTAGATGGTAGGATCCGGTGCCGACCTACCTGTCGGCTAGTGGGGGTTTTCCCAACCAGGTATCTCCTACCAGACGAGCAGTGCCCCGCCCAGAACTAGCTCCATGCTGCCCACCGTTCTCCCGGCATGTGTGGGAGTGTATTGCATCTATGTGTATGATACGTAATGTGTGAGGATAGGGCAAGGAAGGGGACGGAAAGATCGCGCGCGGCCCTTTGCCCGTTTGTTAGGGTACTGCTCCGGCATTTGCCTGGTATTGATCGGAGAAACCACAAAAAACTACCGACCAGAGCAGCCGGCGGTGATTATCTTCCCCCGCTATCTAGCGAGATTCGGCGCTGACTTACGTCGGCTGGCGGGGATTTTCCTGAACCACGTGTCCCACCAACGGGGCACCGCCCAGCCGGGACAGGCTCTAAGCCCGAATGGTCTCCCAACAGTGTGCGTGTGAAGTGCGTGTGGGTGTACGTGTGTGGACGTAAGGGTGAGGATAGGACCAGGGAGAAGAAGGAAAGATCGAGCGCGGTCCGGGATCCGTTCGTTTAAGGCACTGCACCGACAATTATCTGGTGATGACCGGAGACACCACAGTAAACGACCGATCAAAACAGCCGGCCACTAGAATGGTCCTCCAGACAACGACTGAATTCGACCTAGCTGTCTAGCTAGTGTCGAAAATCCTGCCACCATCGATACCAAGGACCTCCCGGTCAGAGGCACTGCAGTGACATTAGTTGATGCCCTGAGCCACCTCTCCCGGTGCAATGAGAGTTCTTGGCATTTGATAAATAAAAACGTTCGGTCGCGGGTAATAGAAACTGTATTGAAACCGAGCTATAAATTTAATTTATAGTATTACTATCAAAATAACTCCTTACTCCTGTTCAACATAGAAAAACGAGAGCTCCAGAAAACGTGTTGTGATCATAACAGCAACGGCAGTTTTCATTGAGACAGACTGACATCTGCACCAAGAAGCGGGGCCCTATGATAAAGAGTGATGAGGATGACTCGGCCAACACAGCATAGAGTTCAATGGGTTGTCGGCAGCGACCAGAGTATATTGTGTCGTAGTGCAAGTGCAGACAAGTTTTTATCCTGCAATGCTGTGAACGTTAACCTCGCTTCTTGTCGCTTTTGGACCTCTCTTCTTACTATTTCCTGGGAGCCGATAATAAGCGCTCACGGACACGAACCCAGAACACGCAGACACATTCTCGCACTGTTTACGAAACGCTCCCACAAGTCGTTGGGGCTAATGGAAAACGAGAGTACTGCCGCTAGCGCGAGGATACACGGGAGTAGCGCAACGGAATTTCCAAAACTTGAGCAGCCTTTTGCCATTACAGATCCGGTTTGCCTATCGAATACACCCAGTGAGACTGCGTACGAAGATGTAATGGAAGACAGGTGATTTTTTTGTCACCTGTTTTGTATGTGTAAAGTTCCTCGACAAAAGGGGCATGGCGACTTGCGAGATGATGCCAGGTGATGTTAGCCAGTTCGCAACTATATACTCGCGTTTTTATAATAGCGACAATTTTTACTTTCTCGAAGCTTTTTTAAATATAAAATGCTACCTATTTCCAATTTTTACTTAGTACTTTTAACAAACCTGAACCCGAAGTTTTTAAAAAGCCTAATTACGGTCGATACGTCAAGAGAGTTAATAAATTATTTTAAATAATAATATTTATTTATTATATAATTCTTTTTTAAAAAAGGTCAGATTTGTACAACAAAAGTTAACAGTGAGGCAATACTTGTGGCTTAGCAAGAGCCGTAGGAAGGATAGGAGAACAAAATAAAAAAAATCGTACACTAGTGACGATTTGCCTTTAATATCCGAAAACTATACATCCAGGTTTGGTAAGGGTCACATCTGTTGATTTCCTTAAAGAATTATTCTAATTTAAATTAAAAAAGATATAATCAAATAATATATCTCAACTTGGTGCGAAAGCCCGTTATGGGCCAAAGCAGCGTCCCGGCCTCGTGGCCATGAGTTAAAGAGTAAGTGTGGTTAGCATATAGACATGCCTGCGCAGTATTCTGGTCTTTTCAACCTGAGAAGTGTGTTTTCTCATCGTCACACAGCAACATATACTGGGACCTTTCAAGGAAAACATAATCTTGCCGCACCAGGAATCGAACCCAGGGTCGCGTCAAGGAAAGCGAGCACGCTAACGAATGAGCTACCCACGAGGGCAAAATAATATGCAAATGAATACAAAATAAAATAAGAACTTCACTACTTCTCAAAGTCTGTTCCGAATGATCGCCACGTGGCACCAGGTTCGCGTGAAAGGCAAATGTTCACTCTTTCTTTCGTATGAAGTATAACTGGACCCATCCCGAATATTTGTGTTTGTGAATGATTTCACACGTATGATTTACCCTTTGTCTCATTTACACACCTCATACCTCTTTCGCATCAACAATGGTGTTTATACGAACCCATAAACAAATTAGAGGGAAGAAGTCTAGATGGTCACAGAAACGGACCTCCATGTCCAATTCATTTTTGTATGTATGTACTGTGTGATGTCTTCCAATAAAATTGAAATGCTCTGGCAATCCGTTGCGCATATATATGTTGAAGTGAGACGCTCTATCTACGATCTATATTAGTTCCGGTAAAACATTGGTCAAAACTTAAATAACTAATTTTAAAGGATAATGAAAGAGAAACGAGTAATTCGGAAAAAGTTGCCAATCTCTTCAACAAACACTTTTCCAGAATTGCGTCTGATCTCACGAAGGGACTAAAATCACAAAATTCAACATTTTACACTTCCCAAAAACTTTCAGATACGATGTTTATTCCCAAAACTTCTCCCAACGAAATCCTCAGAATAGTCGGTAAACTAAAAAATAAATATTCATCTGGTTTAGATGAATTTCCGGATTGTTTATTAAAAACTTGTGCACCTGCCTTTACACATCCGTTAACTCACATTTTCAATGCTTCTTTATGTACAGGAATATTTCCAGATATTTTTAAAACAGCAAAAATTAAGCCACTTTTTAAAAAAGGGAACAAAAATGATATTCAAAATTACCGGCCAATTTCTCTTTTGTCAGTTTTCTCAAAAATATTAGAAAGGCTTTTCTACTTACGAATGGAAACATTTCTCAGGAAAAACAGAGCGTTTTCAGACTCACAACACGGTTTTAGAAAATCAAAATCTACGGAAACTGCCATTTTTTCTTTTCTCAAAGATGTTGCTTCATCAATAGACCAAAATGAAGTACCCATTGGAATATTCTTAGATCTCTCGAAAGCTTTTGACGTTATTGATCATAAGATCTTGCTCTCAAAATTACCTTCGTATGGAATTCGTGGTATTGCCCTAGATTGGATAACTTCTTACCTTAAACATCGGACTCAAAGAGTAGAAATACCATACTGGCAGGAAAGGACATTACATACTTATATTTCCAATTCTTTGCCAATTGAGCATGGGGTCCCGCAAGGTTCGATCTTAGGTCCTATACTCTTTCTGTTATATGTAAATGATATGCCCTCGTCTATTAAAAATGGAAGAACGGTTCTGTTTGCTGATGACACGAATGTTCTTTGCAAAAAAGAAGCAGTAAATAGTACAATTTCAGAAGTTTCAAATTGGTTTAATAATAACAAATTAATTGTTAACGAAAGAAAACTGTTTCAATGCATTTTTGCATCTCAAATCGGAAATCGCATGTTCCATTGAAAATGAACAATATGCAATTAGCTGATGTTGAGGCAACAAAATTTTGAGGTCTTTCAATTCAATCAAATCGCAAATGGAATGTACATATAACAGAATTAAGCACTAAATTAAGTACATTATGCTACGCATTCAGAATTCTTTCAAATTCTGTCAGCCTTCACGCAGCTCGTGGCGTTTATTTTGCAAATGTGCATTCCCGCCTGAGATATGGCATAATATTCTGGGGAAGCTCATCCTGTAGTATTCAGACCTTCAGATTGCAAAAGAAAATTATTCGAATAATGAAAAAATGCCTTCCACGTGATTCCTGCAAGCCTCTTTTCATTGAGCTGGGAATCTTACCATTGCCTTGTCTATTTATTTACGAATCTGTAATATTTGTCAAAACTGACCTACTTAACGGAGGGAACATATTTTCATGCAATATTGATATTTATAATTACAACACACGCCGTAGAAATCACGTGCATCAAGTGTCAGTATCAACAGCTCAGTACAAGAAATCAACATACAATACATGTACGTTACTTTACAACGCATTGCCAGATGACATAAAACAATTAAAGTCGGTACACAAATTTAAGTTTAAAGTAAAATCTTTTCTGCTGCAAAACTGTTTCTATACAATTAGAGACTATACTGATCGTGAAAAAGAAAAATAATGTTTAAAGTAACAAAACAAAAATATATAATGAATTAGTATATGTTTGCATTGTATACATTTTAAAAAATATGTAATACGCCTGTAGCAAGTAATGTACTTCAGCTTCCGGGTCAATGACCCCCATCTGGATCAGGTTTTTCTCCAGTTTCCCTGATCCATTGAGCAAATGCTGAGATGGCCCCTTGTTTTGCTTCTGGACGTAAATGTAGCTTCACTGTGCGCACGTTTTGTTGAGCACTCCTTTTGCTTGTAGTTCATTTACAGTTGAAATTGATTTTCTATAACTCGGGAAAAAACATTTTTCAAATATCTTTATTTTTCTGAAATAATTATTTTCTAAATTCATTTTTTTCGTTGTTTTTTTTATAAAATTCTGGCCCTCAAGAAAATGTGCGCAGATAAATTTCTTTCCCCACACGTCATATACAGTTTTTACTGTTTTTTTGACAAATAAATAAATAAATAAATATCTTAACCACATATCGTTGCTGGTGTCCTGCCAAATGTGTTATACACGAGTTCCCATGTGGCCATTCGGGCATCTGATGCATTTTACAGTGCCAGTTTCAAGAAGTATTCATCAGTGAAAATTATTATTTAGACAATGATTCGTCTTGAGCCAGTTGACGTAAAATAAATTTACAAAACTGCTGTCGTTAAAACGGTGATTTCCCGGTTTCAACGACTGCACATTCCGTGTATGAAACGGGTGGAACTTGTTTCTACGTAATATTCGTGGTACAGAGTATTGGACATTGAGGAAGCTTCTCTGAGATCTTGTTTTTGTGCTTATAATTTCTATCAGTAGCTAAATGTATTGTACTTGGGCTCTCTGCGATACCATACAACAAATCGATTTTTATTTATTTTATTGATTTAACGTGAAGAAAAGAAAGTTAGAAATCGACAACTATAATTGAATAACTATTATATCCAGAGAACTATAGAAGACGGGCACAGATAGTGAAGTTACATATATGTTCAGAAGCAAAACGGGCGTTCATCTCAGCATTTGCTTGAAGAATCAGGGAAAATAAAAAACCTGACCGAGATGGGAGAATTCACTCAGAAGCTAAGGTACAATTTAGAGATCAGCGAGGCGTGTCACTCGCTCGCTCGTACTCGCTCGATCATTTTAGTCTCGAGTACCGCGTCCTCGAACATCCTGTGCTCGCTCGCGGAGGGCTGATACATGGGCCCGGGGCGGCGGCGGCCTCGGTCTACACAAGGCGTGAATAGAGGAGGGTCCAGGAGCACAAGATTTACAGTGTTCTGTGGCTTCAAAAGCAAATTAAGAGGATTATGAAAGCTTGCATTCGCCTCGAGATGGCGCTCTAACACAGAAGAAGAAATCTAAAAAGAAGGAGAAAAAATTTGAAAAGAATGAGGATAAGAGAAAGAGGCTTCATACATTGTTCGTGAAATCCCAAATACTTTCTTTAAATTTGAGACGTTTGTATGTAAACAAATATATTTTTTCCGTAGGAAAACAAGATAAAAATTTTCAGATGTTTTTGCAAACTTCTGTTATGGGCGACACGTTTTTGTTTCTAAAACATTGGAAAAACAGTAACAGTGAAAAGTAAAGAGGAATTTGAAAAAATGTAATATTAGTATTATTTACTTCCTTAAATTAAAATTACTACGTTTTGCACCCTGTAACGGAATTTTAGGGTTCGCACTGCAATGAACGTGGACAAATTTGTTGAATAATGTATTATTTTAATTTAATTTACAACCTTTTTTAATAATCATGAGGTACCAGAAAGATATTTTTACCCTTTCGTTTGAGCAGTAGCATGTCATAATAGTATTTCATCCAGAATCATTAAATAAAGAAAACATCAGAAATAGTGTATTATTCCTACTTAAATGTTTCAATCACTGTATTATTATTTTTATTTGAAGCGTAATATTTCCATGCTCACATCTTTTTATTTTATTTAGCTCATACAGCCATCGCTCATATATACACATCGCCTCATTGTGGCCTACTGTCCGTTGCCTTTCAACGCAAGAATAATCTGAGTCTTTCCCCTCGCACCGAGCATGGGATGCCCGACTTTCAGGGTCGAGCGAATTTCGTTCGGTGGGTCGCGGACGAGCAAAGCTCTGTCCTACTGATCTGACGCCTACCGGATTTTTTGCGAACTGCCGCGGTGCTCGAGCAAAATCGTCTCGTGTAAGACTGTAGTACAATACTTGTTACAAGTTGTTTAGAATTATACAGTACGTGGTAATTCATTCAATATCAATGTTAAATATTACTTTCCTTTTTAATGCTCGGTATAATCTCTAATTGTATAGAAACAGTTATGCAGCAGAAAAGATTTTACTTGTGACTTAAACTGTTGTATCAAATTTAATAGTTTAATGTCATCTGGCAAAGTGTTGTAAAATTATGCATAAATATTGTATGTGAAATTTTGATATGTGTACGTGTATGAATAATACATGTACAAATTATACGTCATATTGTATGTGAACTGTTGATACGGCTTTCTGTTGAACTTGACTACTACCTCGGGTGTTATAATTATAGACACTGGTGTTTGTTGAAAATATAATCCCATCCTTGAGTACGTCTTTTTTGACAGAAAATACTGATTTGAAAATCAAGAGGCAACGTGATAATAAAATTCCTAGATTAATAAAGAGAGCAAATACAAGAATCACGTGTATTCTTTTTTGTAATGTAAATGTCTCGGAGCTATAGGATAAGTTTCCCTAGAATATTATGCCATATTTCAGGCGAGAATGAACATTCGCGAAGCGTATACGAGAACTATGTACACTGAGTGAATTTGAAATAATTCTTAATGCGTAGCATAATGAACTCAATTTTCAGTTCAATTCATTGAAATAGACGTTCCATTTGAGGTTTCACTGAATTGAAAGACCCAAAAATTTTGTTACCTTAATGTTACCTGGATGTCGGTATATTCTTTGTTGCAGGAAGATACCTTGAGCACTACACGAAGAAAAACTTGCCTCAGTGCGCGACTAAGAGCACTGCGCAAATTACTGAAATTAACCCAGGAAAGAATAGTTATTTATGCGCCACGGGCGTTATAAGGTTTCTAATAATCGATCGACGACAAAAAGCACCAGAGCCAAAGGTCTCGGACTTTTTCTCAACGCTCGGCCATTAGAACTAGTCTAAGGTCCGTGGTTACAACATTTTTTTTACCTCATTTTAATGAACCAGAGATACATTTCACTAATTAATTAGATGATCACTTCACTTAGTTCGAAATATCTTAATTTTCATCTGTCTTCTCATATCCCAGAATTGCTTCACTAAGAGAACATGGAGCGTCATTCACTTTTCATACATGTATTTCCCTCATTACTAGGGGCGGATTTTAATGAAATGTCATTTTTCTGTTACGACAAAAGGAAATGACCCATTTTTATAAGTATTTTTTTTTTATTTTTCGTCATTTTTTACCCTTTTCCGTCATTATATCGCATTTTCGCTGATTTCATCGATTTTAAAAATATTTGCTTGAAATAATATTTACTAGATGCAACAAACGTTTTGAACAGAATTTCTCAGTAGCCTATTCGATTTCTTCGCTCAGAAAGTGTAGCCGTTGTGAGTATGTAATCTGTTTCTGTGACGCATAATCAGCGCCATTGTCGGTTCAGCTGATTTTGGGATAACTTAAGACGGATATTTCCTGGTAAGGGACAGTCCTAGCCAACAGTTTGCAAGCTGAGTTCACTTGAATAGAAGAAGCCTCGATTTCATCAGTAATGTATCCAAAAGCTTGAGTTGTTCGTACGAACGGGTTTTGATAACATTTTTACGTCATTTTTCTTTGCTTTTAGAGCACTCCAAATCCGCCCGCTGCTCATAACTATGAACCTTATAATCCAAGTAAGTTATGCAGCATATATCGATTTTGGTATCGAAGGCAATAACAAACAATAATCAATCAGTAAAAAATAAATGTCATTTCTGCCGCTTCTCAGTGACTGTCGTCTCTACTCACAAAGATCACACATCTTTTCAAATCATTGTCGTTTGTTCCTGGAATTCTTGCGGCCGTAATAATCAATGTGTGATCAGATTTTTATCCCCTTTTGAATTGTATAATGGGAAATGAACTAGCTTCGTTTACCTCGGAGTAAGCATTGCCTTTCTCTGCAGATACACTGGGAGGTCCTAGGATTATAATCCCGACGATGGCAGATGTTTAATACTAGGCAGATATCTAGGTTCTATTCAGTCGATTTCTGGAGAAGAATTCGGGAACAGCGGGCGGCTGTTCTCATAGGTAGTTTTCCGAGATTTCTCTGGCCAAAGACAGCGCGCCATATTTTCCTTCCTCTCCGTTGTCCTATTCTATTCCCGTACTTACACACACACACATTTAGATGCAGTGCACTACCACACATTTTGGGAGACTAGTCCGGTTCCTAAAGCTTATTAAAACTGGGGCGGTACCCCACTGGAGGACATATCTCAAGGGGAATTTTTCCCGCTTTCTGACGTGTAGGTCGGTGCTGTATCTCACCATCCTGCGGGACAGGAGCACCGCCACCTCTAGAGATAAAAATATTCACTACATTAACAGGACTAATGACCATAGCAATTGACGTGCTCAGAAACATCAATTAATTAATAAATTAACCAATATGAAAAGTGTTTTTGTAAAAATCTCATGTAAATACTGAAAGCAAATGTAAATGCACCCTTTTTAAAACAGAACACCTCTAATGTGTCTAACGTGTCACGGTCTCCAGATATTTCAATTGCCAATTTATTCTGTATAAACATTTATACGTCAAAATCTCCATAAAAATGGTTCATGAAAAAATCAGAAAACAGATTTGGATTTGTTGGATAAAATTGTAAAACGCTACACACATTTTTCTGATGTTTTTTTCTTCTCCTGATGAATATGTATAATCGCTCTGAGAACATCTTGCCAAACCAGGTTTTAATACATAATATTGGCAAACTAAATTATTAATCACAAAAAACGGATTTAATTCTGAGAGTTGACACCAGCCTCACAGCGTCTTTTATATACCGCCTTGAGGTTACCCACTCAGTCGAACGTGCGTTAAATTATAAAACTTGATTAGTAATTTCACATGGAAACAAACATAGGCGTTGTTCCTCACTTTCTTAACAATAAGTAATTCCTTTACAATTCTGAATGCAGAAGCATAGATTCCCATAGAAAGTGTTTCTTGTAATTATCCAATTTCGCCTTAGCCTGTGAAACAGGAACTGTGAACGTGTACGCGTATCCAAGACTCGGAATGCTGTCGTTGACTCAGGAGGTCATTTGCATACCCAGAAATGTTTTTTGCAGTTTATGAACTTCGGTCGCAGTTCACGTTCGAAGAACTACAGAGACCTCTATGTCTTAAAAATAATCGCAAAGCACAGAAGAACGACTTATATTTGAAACACTTTGATTTTGCTGCTAAACGAGAGGGAGTGGCCGCTGAAAAAAATCTGTGACCCGTTGGCGCAGATTGCAAATTTTACATTTTTCATACATGAATCAATCAATTTTGAGTCTCAGGATGAGGTCAATACCCCCAGATTTACTATTAAAATGTAGCAACTGAGCAGTGATTTTTTGTCTGGCTACCGCTTACGCGGTAGAGAGACTGTGATGTAATGTTATGTAATGAAAAATAGCGGCGAATTTTCGGCAGAAAAACTGTTGTTGCCGGGCCTTGGTAACAAGAAAGTGGATAAATCCAGTTTCTAAACTGTAGAAAAAAAACTCAAACACGTGTTGTAGGTAGAATCCATGTTTTGCGAGTCCTTGATAGCGAAAAATCGATTAATCGACCTCTAAGTCTTACAAATAATCGCAAAACACTGAAGGATAACGACTTACATTTGAAACATATTTGCTGCATTTTGCTGCTAAACGCGAGAGAAGGGCCACTGCATCAAATCTCTCCGTCTGCCTGTGAGCAACGTTAGTGGTTAAACCATTCAGCCGATTTTCTTGAAAATTGATAATCCTCAATCGATCTGGCTGATGTCACGGCTCCTTGAATTTGAAACGGATATTTTAATTTTGGAAGGTACTTTACATGAAGGGCCGAAGCCCCTGGAACATTTTCAAAATTTAAAAAAATGGCTCCAACGTTTTTGATTATATTTTGTTTTTGGTTAGTGTGGAGGACGTTCAGGATAATGATAAATGTTATTTCCGATGAAATCTCTGAATTTTTGAAATTGAAAAAAACATAAAAATTTTATAAATTGTATCTTCTTTAACTGTATCTTCCTACAATTACAATTGTGAAGATACAATTTTTAATGAAATTTGACAACAAAAATAGATTTTCAAATAAGATCATGTTCAATTTTTTGAAAATAGGGGTATTTTTGAGAAATTTAACGTCAAACATTGTAGCCCAATTTTAAATTTCCTGCGCTTTGTAAACAATTTGAGTGTTTGGAAGCATTTGGATACAACGTAAGTAACAATTCGGATATTATTTCATATTTCTTTGTTTCGTATCTTCATACTTCTGTTATATGTTTATAAGTTAATATTTTAGAAATTACTTTAAACCTATTTCATAATCCATATTTTCTAACCGTGTTGCGAGGAATGTATTTGCATTCCCAATGTATTGACGTATTTTCTTTCAAGCAATCCGCAAACCTTAATTGAAATTAGCCCAATTAAGTTTTCTCCCTAAAAAATACGATTTAATCGTAATATGAAAGAAGTATTGCTAGCCTTCAGGAAATATCCGATTGGAACGGGACAATGGCATTCCGACCCGCAAGATGGCAGCTGCATGATTTAGCTCTGTGAAACGCTGTTATAATTTTGTTGTCGACGGCCGAGGTCGCTCGAGCGTGTACCGACTCAGCGCCTTTGTCGTAAGGACCGCGGTTTCGAGTGCCGCCGTGGGCATGGCTGTTTGTCCTTTGGTCTTTCATGTTCAATTTTTCGAAAATGCGGGTGTTTTTGTGTAATTTAACGTTAAACATTTTTGCCCACTTCGAATTTCCTGCGCTTCGTGAACATAATTTGAGAGTATTGGAATTTGGAATTTGAGAGTGAAGAGACGTTTTGCAACCTCCACGGTTGCGAATTTGCACACGGTTGCAGCGAGAAATTTCTGCACAACAAGCGATGTGTGGCTTGGTGCGTTATCGTGATGCAGACACCACTGTCCTCGCCACTTGTTCCGTCGCTTCTTTCGAACTGAGTCGTCGTGGAAGGCCTTGTGAGTCTGCTGACCATAGACCGAGGAGTTCGCACCAAATTTGTGCAATTTGTAATGAATTTGGCAAAAAAATTGTGGCTGAAATGTGTTCATTCGGAGAAAATTAACATTGCGGTATAAATAGTATTACGTTACTATTTCTAGGGGTAAGAAAGTATATGCTGTTTTAGCATCACAAGTTTAAATAATTCAAAAGTTTGAAAATAATTTAGATTTTTTTCTACATCAAGAAATTTTACAGTATCCTCCTTCCATGCCCGCCCAACATACTGTCACTCGCCCATAAGAAATTAAATTACAGAGAGTTGCGGACAACTAAACATTTAAGTTAAACGTTTACAGTTGTTTTGTTAATGGTAAGAACGAATGTCTGTCTGTTGTTGATTACAAAGTTGATAAATAAGGTTCCATACGTGTTTATAGAAAGTCAATATTTATTACACTAAAAACACATCATTGAGGAAGTTACGTCATCGTGAAAGTTTTATCATGTAACTTGAAGAATGATGTGTTTTTTAATGTAATATTGACTGTCTATGAACACATATGCAACCTTATTTATCAACTATGTTTTCAATTGTTTTGTCTCTCCTCGCTCCTCTTTCTCTATACCTGTCTGACGACTACTCTTCTTGGCCACTGTTTCCCGTCTTCTGTCTCTAAGACACTATCATTACGCACTTCGTTGCTACAATGGCTTTGCTGACTCTGCGTTCGTCCGCTAACTGGTAACTCTCGTCCGCTAACTTAAGTGGAGCAACACACCGACCCTGCGCGAGGCCGGGCTTTCCTTGGACGGTGACATTGCATCGGTGGGCGCACTGCATTCGCGACCTCGGCGCTTCCGCTTGGCGTGGCCTCCACGAACCACCCGCAGTTTTAACCCTAATGTGCTTTTTCACTATATGTGTGTATATATATATATATTGTAACGTTCGTGGTGGTGAATTAAAAACACACAGATTTATTTTAACAGAGTTGTTTATTTATGTTACACTATTACACTAAAATACTTGATTTATATACAGGTTGGCTTCACTTGGTTATTTATTTATACACGGCTCAGTCCTCTTGATTATTTATTTTCACTTGCACTGTCGTACAGTCCGATGCACTCACCGCCGTCCGATGCACAATCACTGGATCACAGTTCACGGCGCTGGCCACAATCCACTGCACAGCTGCTCACCGACTGCACCGCTGTTCACCGCGACGCACACACTTTTCACAGCTCGGCTACCACTTCAGACAAGACTGCCCCGCGACCGTCGACGGCGGCGCATTTATACCTGGCGGGCGCCCGCCTGGACCCTTCGAGAACTTGCGTCACACTTCTTGGCGACCCGCGAATACCCTGGAATCGTCTAGTTTGGGGGCGGCGGCGGATGATGCAATCCGCGCAGCGGATTCCGGTAGATGACGCAATAATCGTTACAATATATATATATATACATATATATAACAGGATGTTTATTTATTTACGTCAAAAAACAGTAAAAACTCTATATGACGTATGGGGGAAAATATTATATGCTCACATTTTCTTGAGGCCCGAAATTTAAAAAATTGTTCGTATATATATATATGAGCAAAACTCCGATACCGTTGGATCGATCTCCATGAAAGTTGGCACTTCGACATGTTTTTTCACCCAGAAGGTTTATGTGTTGTTAATTCTGTTGTAAGTCCACTAAATATTCACGTCAAATGCAACCTGCAACACACTCGGAAGTATTTTGAATCTATATCGTTAAATAACTGCTAAGCGAGGGTCTTAAAAACGAAAATTTTGAGGCCTCAAAGAAACGTTTCTCACTCCGTAATCTGCATAGTGAAATCTTCCTGACCATTCTATTAAATTTTTGCTCGTCCGGCGCTTCCCGATATTACCTCACCTGCTCAGAGACGTGCAGAATCTGCAAGGAAATGTGAATGAGAGAGACAGAGAGCGGCAGAGAGGCACACAGACAGGGACAGGGTGAGGGAGGGAGAGACAGTGAGAGAAGGAGATGGGGGGGAAGAGGGAGATGAAGGGCAGAACATCTCCCGGGTTTTCCTAATTAAAAATATTATTACAGCATTATATCTGGGACCAGTATGTTTTCTTATTTTCTAATTATGTAAACCCAAGACACAATATCAATATGCTCCCGTAGATTTAAATTTATTGGATTTCTCCCATGTCTCAATCACGGGTGGATGGCTGGGAACGCGCGGATAATTAGGCCTACTCTTTCTCGTTACTTCCGTCCACCAATCAGAGTTTGTGAACGACCACTTCCAGTCTTCTGATCTCCGTAATTAAGTACTCTACAGGTTCGGAGACTTTTCTGAGGTCGGCTGGAGTTGAGTGCAAGTGAAAGGTGAATGTTCTCTCTTTATGTTGAAATGTAGTGACAAGTATAGTTTGATGAGTGGTACTGATATAAACGAGCAAAATGTGTTTACAAGCACAGGTTATTTACATCCAGAATCAAATCACACGGTAAATGACAACAACATTAATAAATACTTTCACTGAATATCACACTAACAGACACACTGTTATATGTTATACTACTAAGTAAATTATTAGAAACACAATGTTAGGTTATGTTACGATCTTACGCGTGTGTGGCGTGCGATATAGTACGCTTAATATATTTAGTCAACGAATCGATAGAAACTTTTACAGTTTGCAGTTACATTTTTCAGTCTTTTGCGATGTTTTCAACATTGAGTTTGAATCTATTTTTTTCGATTATTTCGTAAGCTCTAAATCGCTAAGCCCTGCGAAAATAATCCAAGCTCAGAATTTGATTAAGATTATTTTTTTCTTCAGATTATTTTAAAGATTATTTATCAATCATTCTGAGACTACGCAAATGCAGTTCTTGAATTCTAATTGGTCATTTCTCGTAAGATTTGACATTTCCCAATGCTTGATTGACAGATTTCAGTTTCCGGGCACATCAACTGCTATGATTATTAGTCCGGTAAATGTAGTCTCCTGCACATGTTTTATCGCAGGAGGTGGCGCTGATTTTCCCCTACTGAATGGTGAGATCCGGCGCCGACCTGCACATTGTTTTGCAGGGGTTTCCCATCCAGGTATCTCCCACCAGCGGTGCATCATCCCATCGGGGACAAGCTCTAAACTTCCGACCGGTCTCTGGACATGTCTGGTAGTGCAGAGCATGCAGGTGCAATTGTGTGCAAGTAGGGGTGAGGACGGGGCAAGGAATAGGTAGGAAAGTTCCTGCTCGGTCCGTGGCCCATTTTTTAGGGTACTCTTCCGGAATGAGCCTGGTATTGATCGAAGAAACCATAGAAAACTACAGATTAAAGCAGCCGGTAGCTAGAATTCTCCTCTAGTCACCGCCTGAATTCGACCTAGCTCTCTAGATCAGTGTTGTCAAGGTCGATGCCCTGAGCGGGAGTTGTCCCACGACGAAATCGCCACACACAGTTCATTACCTTGCCTCCAGAGACAACACCATTCCTATTGTAAAATGGAAGGGTTACCAACAATTTCCTTTCCCGACGTTAGTGGCGCAGAGAAGCTCGTGACATGCTACGGTGCCACGACGCGTGGCACTGCCACCAGTAGACGACCATGACACCACTGCTCTAGATAGTGTGAAAAATCTTGTCACCGTCAGAAATCGAACCCTGGGACCTCCCGGTCACAAGCACTGCTGTGGCATCAGTAAATGCCGTGAGCCAGCTAAACCGGAAGTGCTCAACCGACTGGTGGAGCCGTTTCGAAATACCAGATGATTAATCTCCATGGGACCGCGGCTTGTGTCAGCTCCCGGAATTGGCCGCACGACCTCCGCGGCGGCGTTCCCCAGAAGCGACGGGCGCAACCTTGAACCCTGCGTAGGACGGTTCCGCCGCGGGACGCTCGTCGTAATGGCTGCTGTTTGCGGCCTGCGCGCGCCCGCGGGCACTGGACGCTCTCTAATGCCGCGCCGCACAGTGGTTCGCGATGCGCGAAGGAAGGCAAGAACGCCACTTCTCTAATGCTGCGCCGCACAGTGGTTCGCGATGCGCGAAGGAAGGCAAGAACGCCACTTCTCTAATGCTGCGCCGCACAGTGGTTCGCGATGCGCGAAGGAAGGCAAGAACGTCACTTCTCTAATGCTGCGCCGCACAGTGGTTCGCGATGCGCGAAGGAAGGCAAGAACGCCACTTCTCTAATGCTGCACCGCACAGTGGTTCGCGATGCGCGAAGGAAGGCAAGAACGCCACTTCTCTAATGCTGCACCGCACAGTGGTTCGCGATGCGCGAAGGAAGGCAAGAACGCCACTTCTCTAATGCTGCGCCGCACAGTGGTTCGCGATGCGCGAAGGAATGCAAGAACGCCACTTCTCTAATGCTGCGCCGCACAGTGGTTCGCGATGCGCGAAGGAAGGCAAGAACGCCACTTCTCTAATGCCGCGCCGCACAGTGGTTGGCGATGCGCGAAGGAAGGCAAGAACGCCACTTCTCTAATGCTGCGCCGCACAGTGGTTCGCGATGCGCGAAGGAAGGAAAGAACGCCACTTCTCTAATGCTGCGCCGCACAGTGGTTCGCGATGCGCGAAGGAAGGCAAGAATGCCACTTCTCTAATGCTGCACCGCACAGTGGTTCGCGATGCGCGAAGGAAGGCAAGAACGCCACTTCTCTAATGCTGCGCCGCACAGTGGTTCGCGATGCGCGAAGGAAGGCAAGAACGCCACTTCTCTAATGCTGCGCCGCACAGTGGTTCGCGATGCGCGAAGGAAGGCAAGAACGCCACTTCTCTAATGCTGCGCCGCACAGTGGTTGGCGATGCGCGAAGGAAGGCAAGAACGCCACTTCTCTAATGCTGCGCCGCACAGTGGTTCGCGATGCGCGAAGGAAGGAAAGAACGCCACTTCTCTAATGCTGCGCCGCACAGTGGTTCGCGATGCGCGAAGGAAGGCAAGAACGTCACTTCTCTAATGCTGCGCCGCACAGTGGTTCGCGATGCGCGAAGGAAGGCAAGAACGCCACTTCTCTAATGCTGCGCCGCACAGTGGTTCGCGATGCGCGAAGGAATGCAAGAACGCCACTTCTCTAATGCTGCGCCGCACAGTGGTTCGCGATGCGCGAAGGAAGGCAAGAACGCCACTTCTCTAATGCTGCGCCGCACAGTGGTTGGCGATGCGCGAAGGAAGGCAAGAACGCCACTTCTCTAATGCTGCGCCGCACAGTGGTTCGCGATGCGCGAAGGAAGGAAAGAACGCCACTTCTCTAATGCTGCGCCGCACAGTGGTTCGCGATGCGCGAAGGAAGGCAAGAACGCCACTTCTCTAATGCTGCACCGCACAGTGGTTCGCGATGCGCGAAGGAAGGCAAGAACGCCACTTCTCTAATGCTGCGCCGCACAGTGGTTCGCGATGCGCGAAGGAAGGCAAGAACGCCACTTCTCTAATGCTGCGCCGCACAGTGGTTGGCGATGCGCGAAGGAAGGCAAGAACGCCACTTCTCTAATGCTGCGCCGCACAGTGGTTCGCGATGCGCGAAGGAAGGAAAGAACGCCACTTCTCTAATGCTGCGCCGCACAGTGGTTCGCGATGCGCGAAGGAAGGCAAGAACGTCACTTCTCTAATGCTGCGCCGCACAGTGGTTCGCGATGCGCGAAGGAAGGCAAGAACGCCACTTCTCTAATGCTGCGCCGCACAGTGGTTCGCGATGCGCGAAGGAATGCAAGAACGCCACTTCTCTAATGCTGCGCCGCACAGTGGTTCGCGATGCGCGAAGGAAGGCAAGAACGCCACTTCTCTAATGCTGCGCCGCACAGTGGTTGGCGATGCGCGAAGGAAGGCAAGAACGCCACTTCTCTAATGCTGCGCCGCACAGTGGTTCGCGATGCGCGAAGGAAGGAAAGAACGCCACTTCTCTAATGCTGCGCCGCACAGTGGTTCGCGATGCGCGAAGGAAGGCAAGAACGCCACTTCTCTAATGCTGCACCGCACAGTGGTTCGCGATGCGCGAAGGAAGGCAAGAACGCCACTTCTCTAATGCTGCGCCGCACAGTGGTTGGCGATGCGCGAAGGAAGGCAAGAACGCCACTTCTCTAATGCTGCGCCGCACAGTGGTTCGCGATGCGCGAAGGAAGGCAAGAACGCCACTTCTCTAATGCTGAGCCGCACAGTGGTTGGCGATGCGCGAAGGAAGGCAAGAACGCCACTTCTCTAATGCTGCGCCGCACAGTGGTTCGCGATGCGCGAAGGAAGGAAAGAACGCCACTTCTCTAATGCTGCGCCGCACAGTGGTTCGCGATGCCCGAAGGAAGGCAAGAACGTCACTTCTCTAATGCTGCGCCGCACAGTGGTTCGCGATGCGCGAAGGAAGGCAAAAACGCCACTTCTCTAATGCTGCGCCGCACAGTGGTTGGCGATGCGCGAAGGAAGGCAAGAACGCCAATTCTCTAATGCTGCGCCGCACAGTGGTTGGCGATGCGCGAAGGAAGGAAAGAACGCCAATTCTCTAATGCTGCGCCGCACAGTGGTTCGCGATGCACGAAGGAAGGCAAGAACGCCAATAGGGAGTTTTTGCCACCTGGAACGTTAAGTATTATCGATCTTCTGCGCATGCGCAGATGCACTAAAGTGATGCGAAAGTTGCACTGCGCATGAGCAGAAGATCGATAGTACTTAACTTTCGAGGGTGCAAAAAGTCCCTAATGCTTTAATGCTGCTCAGCACAGTGGTTCGCGACACACGAAGGAAGACAAGAACGGCAATTCTGTAATGCTGCGCCATACAGTGGTGCGCGATGCACGAAGGAAGGCAAGAACGCCAGTACTCTAATCCAGGGTTGTCCAACTGGCAGCCTGCCCTGCCATTTATTGTGGCCCGCGAAAGGTTATTTGTCAAAAGTGAAAGTTCCGTACACCATCTCGGGCGAGAACACTGTGCCCCTAGCGATCGCGTCCTGCTGGGGTCAACAAACCCTTTAATGATTAAAAAATAGATGAATTTTAGATTTAAGGATGTTTTCTAGTGAATTCAGAAATTAAAAATCATCCCATTTGATTCATTGCGTTGTGCATGGTACGGCCTGATTTCACACAAGGGTCCATCCCCGCCTTGTTTCAGAGAAGCCGGGCAAAGTGGCAAGATCAACATTACGGGGAACTCAGGTGTGGTCCCCCGAGTCATGAAAATATGGTCCGCATTCATATGAAATGTTTCAGTAGCGGCTCTTGAGGCCTTGTAAGTTGAACATCTCTGGTCTAATCACCAGCTTAGTGCAGTGAGTCAGGCCGGTATTTTCATGGTAAAAATACTTTATTTTTGCTTTGCAAATTCATAATAAAAGTCATTTATGCACCGAGGTCTTTGAAAGGGGTCTAATGATCGAGCAGCGACAAAAATGCCGAGGGCCTCGATCCAGGGAAGTTATGCAGTGTCTATCGAGCTGCGCATCGAAGGCAAGAACAAACAATGAGGTATCAGTATAAAAACATTAAATTGCCCGGCCCGTGTAATTTTCAGGCACATAAAATTACATGAAAAAGTATCGATAAAAAAACTTGTTTAGTTTTTTTTGTTTCAGTCCAACATTAAGTTTAATTTTCTTCAATCTGATGAAGTAAAAATTAATGATAATATCCTAGTAGTAATTTGCAGCGTTTCCCCATGTATTCATCGATATATTGAAGCTATGAAAACATGATTTTTTTCTACAATATCCCAGAGGGAACAGCCCAAGAATTGAGCCAATCGATTTCTCTTCTCGAGAGAAATCGATTGATCTACTGATCATGTCTGTATGTGACGTACGTGACCCTAAATGCATTTTAGTTGCTTAGAAAACTTCACAACATGTATTTTTACAGAAATCCCTCAGAGGTTGGTATTTAAAAAAACGATGAGTTCCCTGCAGGTGAACGAGGAGCTTTGAATACCCCATTGTTTGTCTCAATCGGTGGAGAGGCAGAGGTCAAACCGGACGCGGACAGTACTTGATTACTACGTAAGAATAAGTACGTATGTATATGTTATGGTTAATTTGCTAATTATCCAAATTGGATTGATAAAGTCCAAATTAGTAACAGTTTCGAAACACATTTCGGGCTTTAGCTGGTTGAATAGCATATTGGCCAACACCAAATTGATAGGGTAGTTGAATTACATTCCTGACGAAGACTCGCAGATGTTATGTTGTGAACAGGAACCAGACTGCATGCTGGTGGGAAATTTCTAAGGCTAGTATGAGACAAGCGGTGATATAAATATACTGGTGATATAAATATACGTGCTAAAACAGCACGTATTTTCTCGCCTGTATTTACAAGCAAAATTGCGTGAAAAGTACGCGAATTTATGCAAATCACGCAAAATGATAGGAAGGATGTACGAGGCGTAATTAAGTCGAAAATAAAACTATTCGTTTATATTAATGCGGAAGGAAAGGCTGCAGTCATTATCGCCTTCTGTTATCAGTGCGGCGTAACAAAAATGGGCTACAAGCAACAATGACCGCTAATTCGTATGGGATACACATTTTGCCAATTAGCATTGTTGATACCGCTTGCAAGAAAATGAAAATAGAAAAATGAGTTAGTGAAATATAATATTTCATGTACATCACAATTATTCGTATTTACATGCTTTACTTTTTATTTCCACATCTTATTAAGGGAAGCCAAATCATCTATTCCTTTTCACATTTAACTTAAAGGACGCAATTTAAAATAGGTTTGAAATAATTTCTAAAAGATCAATTAAAAAAAATTGTGACAAAACCTGTAAAAAGAAACGAACAAAGAAATATGAAATAATATACACACTCTAATATACGTAGCTTCTACCTTATTCAAAACATCTCTGAAAATACGATCAGGAAGCGAAGGATTTTCAGAGCGAGCAAAATAATTAATTTTGACGCCCAATTACTAAACAAATACTCATATTTTCGAAAAATTCAACATGACCTTATTTAAAGATCTGTTTTGATGAACACATTTCATTAAGTAAAACGTACCTGCACAATTGTATCTACACAATTGTAGTTGTACGAAAAAGGCGAAATTTTTAAAAAATTGTTTGCAAAATGCAGGTATTTTAGGTGTTTTAGAAGACGTTTTACCTGTCAATTGATTTTTTCAGTATCAAGGATCGCGCAGCATTACATAACTTTCTTTCTACCGCGGAAGCGGTAGCGGGAAAATAAAATGAGTACTACTTCAGAGCAATTGCTCACACAAGTTCGTACAAGTAGCAACTACTACTTCTCATGAACAATTGATTCTTTGCATATGAGTAAAATGTTTGTATAATTTGGAGCACTTACTTCTCTGAGTGGTTGCTCATTAACAGATTGGTTGATATTCTCCCTTTTGTTTGTCTACGTTACCGCGCGACGCGGGCTTCTTACTCATAGTGTCGACGTTGTTAGGTTAAGTGGTACAGTTAATGTGCATTGTCGGCGAAATCGTAGGAAGTATTTTATCATTCATTGCTCGCTACCTAAAACCTCTCAATCAGCTTACAACAGTCATGTGTAACCGCTCTTGTATGCATTCAATTCGATTTGAGTCTCCTACAGAGGTTGCTCCGAAAATTCGAAGTAAATACTACGCACTAGAAGCAAATTCTCGATTTATTCTTACGAAAAGTAAGCAATTGCTGCTTGGCCGAACAGTTACTCACCAAAGGGAAAATTGCTCAATATAAGAGCAATTACTTACAATCTTTATTCATACAGTTTGTAGCAATTGCTTTAAAATTTCGCGAAAGAAGTAATACTAGCTCATTTTTATTCATATCACCAAAGGCGTGTAGTTTCGAAAAGCACTGGGTCAGTTGTCAATATTTATAAAAATTTAACGGAGACTTACATTATATACTTCATAATTACCTCAGTTGATCCTTCATTAATGTGTTTTGGAGTTGGGGGCGTCGACGTTTGGTCCTTGGACCTTCGCGATTTACATAAAATCAGTACGATTCCGTGCAACATATAATTTCCAAAAAGGTGTATGCCAAAATACATTTGGCGAACACGCAAGACGACTCACTCTCCATCAACTTACATTAGTCAGCCTTGAGACGAATGTAAACATTAATCGGATCTTGTCGGAAATGAACCGTTCATGGTCATTCATGCAGCTGCATTAACACCGACAAGATCATCTGCGAATTTACAGTCTATAATTCGCGAATTAACGAAATTTCGGACGTAAGCCATAGCATTACAAAACTTTTGGATCCGAGCTTTCGGAAGCCCACTTCCCGAAATCTCGCTAGAATCTTGCTCAGCAGGTTCCCGGTACAGCGGCCCGTCCACCTCCACTTTCTTTAAACCGGCTGAGGCGGCTCAGGGCATCAACAGAATCGGTGATTTGAAAATTGTACCATAGTTCGGAGAAAGAAAAAAAATAACATCCACAGTTGGCATCTGAGGGAACTTATGTTCTACAAAAATGTTGTAGAACTAGTCGTTATTGATTGCTAGACTTATTTTCTTTTAAAATAATTATGAAATATTTTTTAAATTTCTTTATTTTTGGGCTTATCATCGTAGAATAAATATATGATGTGAAAAAACTTATTGTGCTACGTGGACATGAAAAATACTCTTACTAAATTAATCATATGTGCATTAATTCATCATTAATTTCTACTTGAGTCTGTGGTTATATTAAAACCTTGTGGTAAAAATGGAGATATTCATTTGGGATGTATTGTACTATTTTTTGAAGAACGGTCATTTTCTTTGTGTTGATTGAAAGAAAAGCTGAGCCATACACTTTCTTGAAAGGACAATCTAGATGTGCCTTCCGTATTGTCAACATGAATGTGTACTTGATAAGCCCATCACTATATGTACTCACGTGCCACGTGGTCATCAACATATTCTCTATCATTCGATACCTGGTTTATTTGGAAAGAGTCACACCAGGCTCGCAATGAGGACTGCTAGGACGAGCAAGAAACTGGTTGCTTCTTAAAATAGTTCGACCACCAGGTTTTGAAGTGTATGATGTCTTCAATGTATATTACTATTGTCATGAAGCATTTAAGAGTTTCCTAGCTGATAATACTAGCTCTTCTGTATGAGGATCAGGAAGTAGTCATGGACTATTATCTCTTCCAGTCATAATTTTTAGTTAGCAATAGATCACATACTTTAGGCAGGATAAATTTCATTTTTACACTCACTTATAGCTTGAAGACTAACAATGAAACTGTGTATCTCAACTTTTTACGAAAAAAAGAGGTCTTATTTCCCTTTCAAAATTTCCGATTCAAATCATCTCACTGCAGTGTCTCTGAACAGGAGATCCTTAGGTTCGAAACCCGACGGTAATTTTAAAAAGGAAATAAATCCTCTTAAACGAGAAATACGCTAAGTCGAATTCAGATGCTGTCTGGAGGAGAATTCTAGCGGCCGGCTCCTCTGATTAGTAGTTTTCCGCTGTTTCTCCGATTAACACCGGGCGGAATGCCCGAGCAATACCCTAACAAACGGAGCACGGACCGCGCGCGATCTTTCCTTCCTCTTCCTCTATAGTACCATACATCACGCGAGACATATCGGGAATTTAGAGCTTGTCCCGGCTGGAGGGGTTCCCTACTGGTGCGCGATAAATGGTTAAGGTTCCAACCCCAGGTATCACCCCGAGCGGTACACCGCCCAGCGAGGACAAGCCCCCGACTGATCTCTCAACGTATAAAGTATAGTATTGCGTGTACGTGCGTGTAAGAGTGGACGATAGGGCAAGAAAAGAAAGGCAAGATGGCGCGCATTCTGTGGGCTCCTTATTAAAGTATTGTTCCGACATATCTCTATTGATCGGAGAAACTACATAAAAACCACATTATTACACAAAACCACCGATCAGTTCAGCCGGCTCCCTAGAATTCTCGTACAGACAGAAGTTGAATCCCACCCGTCTAAGTAACTCGTGGTGAAAATATGCCCCCGTCGGACTCGAATGCTTGCACCTGTCGGTCAGAGACACTGCAGTGGTAAACGGTTTTTGTGCACGTATTCATTGAACGCCCTCTTATTTCTGAGTGATTCTTCTGTCACGAAGTTGTTGTCGCTGCCTGCTGCTGCGGGATCACTGCTCGTGGCTCGTCGCCTGGGGCTGAACCTCGCTAATCGCCTCCGCCGAGCAATTAAGACGTCTTCCTGTTGCACAGAGCGGCTCTGTCCCTTTGTGGGCGACGCTGCAATAACTTGCCAAAGCGAATCGGGAGCGTTTCCGCTGACTATTCCACTCGTGAAATTCAAACCAATAGTGTTTAACTATGCATATAAAATGCACCAATCAGGGCGGAGTATCTCAAAAAAATGCCTCGTTTTTTCTATCCGATCTTTCTTACTGCTCCTCCCTACTTGCCAATAAGCTGCGACTCATCTATCTTAGGTGGGGGTATGTATCGATCGCTGTGTTGATGTGTGACTGAATTAACCGTGTTTATATTATACTATAACACAACCACTTTCATTTTAACATGCTCTTAGGTATTTTCAATATTTGGAAGATTTTGTACCTTCGTGGACGTTATTTCATTCCGGGAATAATCCTATTAAATACCACTCGCGCTTCGGAATTTCTGAGATAAATCTCCTCCTTGCTTGGTGAGTCGTGGATTTATCGACGATTTCCAAGGCACTCGTGGTATTACCTATCATAAATTTTAGTGGCAAAACCTGATGTCCCCGAAGAAGACAAGACCTAAACAACAACATGGATGGCGTATAGAGATAAATTAACTACTCACGTGAGATTGAGTTACTGAGGGTTTATGTACATTTCGTGACGTTGACTAGAGAGACAGGCTGACGAAAGCTAAGGTAAACAAAGCAATGTAATATCTGTGCTTCTATGGCCACTAGACCTTCGCCGTGAACTGTCATACTTTTCGCCCGCCCTCGGCATCTTGGGAATGGCGCACTTGAAATCAAGTATGAGCCGATGTTTGTGAGGCAGAAGTAATCGCAAACACAGGCATCCTCAAATTTCGCAGAGACCGTGTGGAACTCGACTGAAATCTGACAAACATGTCTTACAGGCCATTGTCCAAC
>JAHLJT010008446.1:283982065-284070270 GCA_031308135.1 Acheta domesticus | reverse complement strand
AAGGCCCGTCTTCTCGATGGAATATGTCACGGTATTTCGCGACGTTTTCAGTCGTGCATCCAGATATCGCATGATCGCGTCTGTATCAAGCAGTGCTTGCGATCATGCGACTCTTAGCAGCACGACGGAGAAAGACGCAAAATGCCGTGAGATATTCCATCGTGGTAATAGGGGCTTGGGGGGGCAGAGTTAGAAAAATCGCACTATACACTGAAAGATTCTGCTGTTACAACACATCGCACTTGCGTCTCTGGCGAATTATAGCGGTCGGCTGCTCTGATCAGTAATTTTTCTTGGTTTCTACGATTATGAGGCGAATGCCCGGGCAGTACCTCACAAATGGGTCACCTGACCGCGAGCAATCTTCTCTTCCTAATGATCTCCCCTTTCACACATAAATACACACAAGTCTTATACCACTATGCTGTTGAGGAGACAAAACGGGAGCTTGGAAATTATTCCGGCTGGGGTAGCTCCACCTTGGAGAAGATGAGAGAAGGGGAAAAACACACAAGTCTTCTAATAGGTCCGCGCCGGTCTGTCTCTGTCCGTCTGTTTCTCCGGCTGCCCTGTTCGTCTGTTCATCTGTCCTTGCACGAGAGCCTGCGTCCGAGCGTGTGTCCGTCTTACGATCTCAAGTTCCAGGGTGGGCAGAACACCACCATATCCGCTCACAAGTACCATATTAATGACCTAGTTGTTGACACGCTCGAGAGAACTAAATACATACACACGGACAAGGTGAAGGAATTTACCCCACTAAATGCACTACCCTTTTCCATTTTATTTTCTCGCAACGGAGTAGAGAGAAAATTATGTAAAGCTGTGCGAAAAAACGGCGAATTTTCTGCAGAAAAACTGTTATTATAGGGCAACGAAAAAGCGGATAAATCCAGTTGCTACTCGTCAATGTAGAAAAAAGAATCCTCTAACACGTGGTGAAGCCATAATCCATGTTTTGTGGGTCCTTGATACGAAAATTCGAATGACGGTAAAACGTGTCTGTCCGTCCGCTTCTCTCTAAGTCTATCTGTGAACAACGCTAGCGGTTAAACCGTTCAGTCGATATTCCCCGAAATTGGTATTCCAATCGATCTGGTTGAAGTCTGTCTTGTCTGTCTCTCCGTCCATCCGACCATCCGTCCGTCGTCTGTCTGTCCCTTATCTATCTGTCCGTTGTCTGTCTATCCCTCTGTCGTCTGTCTGACCGTCGTCAGTCTGTTTCTTCTGTCTCTGTCTGTCCGTCCGTCAGTCCATGTGTCTGTTCATCCGACCATGCGTCCGACCGTGCGTCAATCATTCAGACGGTCAGTAGTCAGTCTCCAGTCAACGGTAGCGTTGGCTGTTCAGACGATTTTCTCCAAAATTGATATTCCATCATCGATCTCGCTGAACTCGAAATCCTGCGAGTCTGAAATGGATACACTGATTATGGAGTACTTAAAATGAATCTTGAAAAATTTCTCTGAAGTGGTTCAAAAGTTTTTTGATTACATTATTCCTTCGCCCGCTTAAAAAATTCCGCAGGGCTTCCGCTTAAAAATTTCGTTGGAGTCACTGAATTTTCGAAAATTGAAAAAAATTAAAATTCTGTGGCGTCTTACTACAACTACAATAGTGAAGATAGATATTTGTTTCCTTAAAAAAATTCTGCCCTAAAAAAATTAGGACTTGCACAATTTTTTGGAAACACGAGAAGTTTTTGTGTAATTATTGTTTCAAGAAAAGGCAATTTGTATTTTTTCTCAAAAACGGCATCAATTTTTGAACCGTTAAATTTTTGAACCGTGAAATATTACTGGAATTGGTTTTCCTGGATTTAGTTATATAGCGCAAGCGAATGTCTTCTCCACCATACACATCCTCATATTACTTGACACACACGCCAAATATTTATTTGAAATATTAAACTATAACGAAACTAAAGTTGTTTACGAAAATAATCGCATGTTGAAATAAAGTTATCCACGTATAACTTCAACATAGAACGAAGTTTTACGATATCACAGTTCAAATCTAGTTTTTAAATATTCACAATCCTGTTTTTACAGAATAAAGAAAACCTTATACGTGACGAGTTCTCAGATCATAGCAGAAAAAGGAGGATCTGAATGTAGGTGAGCGCGTATTATACCATATAAAAAGGGTCTTTAGACACACAACTTGGATTTGTTATACACTGACACCAATATTTCAGCTACACATCAAAAGCCATCAATTTTTATTCGACCAATTCACTCGAACGAGATTGGCATTCATTGCTGACAGACGCATTTTATCAAACGACAGGTAACGCGTTGAACATTCCTGGAATTTTCCTGGTGACGTGGTTATCGGAGCGACATCTACCGTCAATGTCAGAAAGGTTCGCTTTGGAAAAAAAATTCCGGAACGCGGCAGTTCTATAGGCTTCCAATCCGAGGCTCCGAAGCACGCAGCATGAAAACACACGTTTTCTGCCCAGGCCCTCTTCTATTGTAGACCAGGGCTTCTCATAGACTATCGAGGCAGAGTAGGTGATACTAACTGGTTCAATGTCCTGGGAAATTCGTGGTGCCAGAGAATGGCACAGACATTCTCGTTCTAGTGAGTTTTCTAAATTTTTGGTCCGGCCTAGCATTTTTCTTGCCACAGACTTTTGCCACCTGCCATCTTTAGTCACCCAAAGTACATTTTTAAACTTGTCTCCATTTTTGGTTCACTAAAATATTTATCGCGACGTAGAACCGAAATATTACTTTGGGAATATTAAAAAAGAGTAAAAACTGGTCCTAACAGGCAATTTTCATTGAAATAATGAGTCGTTTCTAAGAAAATGGCGTTTTTAAATGCGAAATTTGAAGCTCTTTTTCATAGTTCATTTTAAGTTTTCGAAAAACTTCATTGTAAGTCATTTGAATCACATCCATTCACAAATGCAATAATGTTTACAAATCCTTGGAAATGTGCGTATTAACAACGTCAGTGATATTTAATAAAAATTATATTTGTGTAATTTTTGAAAAAAACAAAAGAATACGGCAAAATTAATTATAAGTAATAGTGAATAGTGCAATAAGCACTAACCGTACGAAAAATCTGAAGAAACAATTTTGGAGCAGTTTGTCAGGAAAGGGCGTTTGAGCGATTCTGAAAATGCGAAATTTGAGCTCGTTTCCAGAGAAAACTATTGAGTTTTCAAGAAACTTAAATATACATAATGTAAAGCACCTGTATTCATAAATGCAATAATGTGAACAAATCGTCGCTAATGTAAATATTAACGACCTGAAAGACTAGTCAAACAATTACATTTTTGTAATTTTTGAAAAACACAAAAGAATAGAGCAAACTGATGTTTATGTCATCCCATAGAGTACATTTAGCACTATCCCCAAGGAAAGTTGAAAGAAAACAAATCTGAAGCCGTTTTGAGAAAATCTTCATTTTCTTATTTTTTGAATAATTCACATTTTTCACGCGGTTATTGCGCGAAAAAAATTCTAAAATTTTCAAAAAAGTCTACATGACCTTAATAAAAAAAACTAATGGAGAAGAACATTAATGTGAAGGAGAAATTTCTATCTTCAATTTTGTAATTTTAGGACGACGCCATAAAAAATTAAGCTTTTCATATTTTCCAAAGTTTATTTTTATTTATTTATTTATTTATTTACGTCAAAAACAGTTAAAAACTGCGTGTGACGAGCTATGGGGAGAAGTGAATTTTGTGCACGTTTTCATAAGTCTGTGGTCTCTATCCTAAACCCTATTCTAGTCAAATTTTGAATACAGAAAAGAGAGGTTTTTTTCCAGTTTTGTTGACAAAATATTCGCTCCTATATAATAAAATATATTTTCAAAGGTAAATTAGCTATAAATTCCTGCCCTGAACCCTTATGTTCTTCATGAAAGAGAATACTTTTTGCCGCGATAATATGAAAAACGATAATTTGAATAACTATATTTCCCACTGAAATTCAGAAGACGTGCACAAATAATGAAGTTACATTTATGTCCAGAAGCAAAACAAGGGAACATCTTAGCATTTGCTCAAGGATCAGGGAAACTGGACGAAAAACCTGAGATCAGAGTTAACAACGAAAAACGGACCTGTGCCATCTTCATACCTACATTTTACTCTATCCTTTCAAAAAATTGAAAGAAGAAATTGGGAGCTAATTTTGCGAACATTTTGAAAACGTCCGGTTCATGTGCAATACCCCTAAATTTTAAAGAAAGATTTTCAAAATCGGCAACGCCTCGAGTCGAACCAGGACCATAGCGCGTTTGTTCGTGTTCATTACCGGCATTCCCCAAGCAATGACCGGAGAAAGCACGGAAAACATGCAATCAGAGCAGTCAGTTCATATAATTGTCTGTCAGGCATTAGACCCAGTAGCTATGTAGCTAGTGTCGAAAATCACCCACAATGGAGACAGGCAGGGTTTCTCCAGTACTTCACTTAACGAAAAATGACTATTTTTGAAATGAGCCATTTTCTCACCCAATGCCATAGAATTTCCTCACCTTATCGCAATTTACGGCCGGTTCCAATTGGCTCCATCTTCTCGTCCCGGAGCAGCACAATTTGCAACCAGCATTGGGGACACCGTGCCCCCGCCCCTAACTCCTCGGGCGAACGCATATTATCGGCAGAATGCCTGGGTTCCGGCAGGCAAAGGACCTCCCAGGAATTTCGGGGAGGGGCAACGTTCTCTGCTTCTACGACAGCCTTGTCACAGGCACGCGCTCAAACGCTGACCACAAGACGATGGGGAGGTGGGGGTGGAGGTGGTGGTGGTGGAGGAGGTAGTGGTGGTGGTGGAGGAGGTGGAAGTGGTGGTGGAGGAGGTGTTGGTGGTGTTGGTGGTGATGGTGATGGAGGTGGTGGTGGAGGTGGTGGTGGAGGTGATAGTGGTAGTGGTGGTGGTGGTGGTGGTGGTGGTGGTGGTGGTGGTGGTGGTGGTGGTGGTGGTGGTGGTGGTGGTGGTGGTGGTGGTGGTGGTGGCGGCGGCGGCGGCGGCGGCACCGGGTGGCGGGGGCGAGGGCGAGGATTGGTCACGGGGCGGAGGCGAAGGCGGACACCCCCCAGGCGGACAGCGCTACCTCAAGCTATGGCGTATCGATGCATAGGTCACCGGGAGTTGAGAAATTGCCAGTTAGGAAAAGGAGAATACTTGCTTCACTCCAGTTTTCTTCCACAAGGTCCATCTCCGCCAATTCTTCACTGCCAATTTTACGCAGTTTCCCAGTCAAGGGTGGTTCGTTGTTACTGATTACGGGCGCGTCAACTACTGAGGTTATTAGTCCCATAAGTGTAATGCATGTTTGGTTGGTTTCCTCGTGAGGTGGCGATGATCTTCCCCGCAGGTTGGCGAGATCCGGCACCGACCTACTGTCGGCTAGCGGGGGTTTCTCACAACCAGGTATCTTTCACCAGCGGGACACCGCCCAAGCCGGGACAAGCTCTAAGCTCCCAACCGGTCTTCTGGCAAGCGTGGTAGAGTAGTATTTGTTAGTATAAGTGTGTGTGAAAGGGGTGAGGATAGGACAAGGAGGAGAAGAAAAAATCGCGCGCGGTCCGTGGCCCTTTTGTTAGTGTATTGCTCCGGCATTCGCCGGTGTTGTTCGGAGAAACCAGGGAAAACTACTGATCAGAGCAGCCGGCCGCTAGAATTCTCCTCCAGACAGCGACTGAATTCGACCTGGCTGACAAGCTAGTGTCAAAAATCGGGCTAAGGTCGCAACTCGAAAGTAGGACCTCCCGGTCAGAGGCACTGCGGTGACATCAGTTGATGCCCTGAGACACCTCCCCCAGTTTTCCCCCCTCAATGTGACTACGAAGTACTGTGGGTGCTGGAACATCTGGATGGTGATCGAGAGGGGCGGGGCGGATCGGAAACCTTTGATCTCCCATCTGCCATGATTGACCCATCTGCCCTGTCCCGGCCCTCCAGCTGATCTGGAGTGGTGTGGGCGGTGTGCATGTGGACCAAACACCGCGGTAAAAATTGATTAATGAGATGATTTTGTACACGTGCAGTTTTTCCGCCCATCCCTATATAGTATTTGAATAAACTCCTTGTGTGCGTGCGTGTCCATTTGCGGTTCCGTCTCCCACGGTTAGACCACTTCCCGTGCACCAATCGAGCCATACGAGGTGTTATTCGACGCGTCTCGGACTCCTGAAGGGGAACTGATCATTTTTTTTCAGATTCATTATGACAATCATTATTACTATTATTATTATTATTATTATTGCTACTACTATTATTATTATTAATCATTACTTTTAGCTCGTTAACTCAAGTGATTCAGAGCCTCGGTGATCCGGGTTCCATTCACAGATGAGGCAGTCAATTCTTTCAACAGTCAAAACATCATTTACATTCAGAGTGCCATGGATTATTGAAAGTAGGCGAGGGAGGAAGTTTACAAGTTGATAACTGCCGATTCCCTGAGATCTTCCAGGCTCGTCAAGCAAGACTTCCTCGTGGGCGCCAAACATTTAGCGCTCTGTCGTATGCACCCCCGCGCTCCTTTCAGTCAAAAACAAGGGACATTAATGGCAATGTTAGTTTACCGCAATTGACTGATTGACTCACGTTTCCGGCCACGTCAGATACTATACCTAACGAGGATCGTTAGTGTAGGAAATGTTTTTATGCCCGGAGGTGTCAGTGTTCCTCTGTTTCACTGCCAATTGATTGATTAATGTTCCCGGGCAAGTGAACTGCTAAGGTCATTACTGTCGTTAGCGTAGTAAATGTCTTTTTTATCCCTAGAAGTGGTGGTGTTCCTTCTACCTCTGGATGAAGATATCTTGCGCCGACCTCCAAGTTGACATCCGGCGAATTTATACCTCAGGTATTTCCGCGAGCAGGGCACCGTATCAACTGGGACACGTTTTGAGCTCCCGACTGGTATCCCAACATATGTGATAATTAGTACATGTTACTGTAAGACTGGGTGAAAGCAAAGAGGGCATAAGAAAGGAAGGAAAGACGGCGCGCGATCCGTGGTCATTTTGTTAGGGTACTACTTCGGTGTTCGCCTAGTACTCTTCGGAGAAATCACGGAAAACCACCAAACAGAGCAGCCAGATGGCCGTTAGAATTCTCCCCTGAGACAGCAGCAGAATTCGACCTATCTAGCTCGTGTAGAGAATATACCTCGACAGGACTCGAGCCGTAGGGCCTTCCGGGCTCTACCGAGAGAGGTGACCCGGTGCATTAACTCATGTCACTGCAGTATCTCTAACCGGGAGAGCCTAGGTTCGAGTCCCGATGGCGGCAGGATTTTCGACACCAGCTTGTCAGGTAGGTCGCATTCGGTCGCTATCTGTAGGAGAATTCTAGGCTGTTTTAATGGGTAGTTCTCCATGGTTTCTCCGATCAACACGACGCGAATACAGGAACAGTACACGCAACAAAAGGGCCACGGACCGCGCGCGATCTTTCCTTCCTCTTGCTTGCCCTATCCTTTCCCCTTACACACACACTTCCACTAACACGCAATACCTTTGAGACCGGTCGGGGCTTAGATCTTGTCCCGCCTCGAGTGGTGCCCTGCTGGTGGGAGATACCTGGTTAGGGAAATCCCCGCTAATCGACGGTAGGTCGGCTCTGGATCTCGCCATCTAGCGGGGGAAGATTACCGCCACCTTTCGATTAAAAAAGATGCAATACAGTTACGGGACTTGTCGCAATACAGTTTCGGTAGTTGTCGCGCCCGAAATCACTAACAATCAATCAATCAATCAATCCCGGTCTCTGCGCGCGCCGAGCCAACTACCTCACGCGCGGAGGGTGAGGGTGGTCCAGTGGGCACAGGAGAATCCGGTCCGCTATACTTCGGTTTTGCTTTCTTGGCGCACGGGGGGGTGTCAATAAAATGGAATATCTCACAGTATTTCGCGTCGTTCTCGGTCGTGCCGCTAGGAGTCGCATGATCGCGACTGTATCGACCAGTGCAGGAGATCATGCGACTCCTGGCGGCACAACGGGGAACGACGCGAAATACCGTCAGATATTCCATTTTATTGACATACCCCCGTGCGCCAAGAAAGAAAAACCGAAGTAAAACATGCACTACACCACCACACATGGCGGGAAACCGGTCGGGGCTTACAGCTTGTTCCGTCTGGAGCGGTGCCCCGCTGGTGGGAGATACCTGGTCAGAGAAAACCCCGCTCATCGACGTTAGGTCGGCGCATGCCGATGGATGTATCGACCGAAACATGCACTTCACTTACGGGACTAATGACCTCCGTAGTTGACGCTTCCGGAAGCACTGACAAACAATCAATCAATCAAAAAGTATTATTCTTTCATGAAGAACATGATGAGGGTTAAGGGCACAAATTTAAAGCTAATGCACCTTTGAAAATATATTATAGTATATAGGAGCGAATATATGGTCAACAAAACTTGAAAAGAAACACGCTCTTTTTCTGTATTCCAAATTCGACTACAATATGGTATAGGATAGAGATCACAGAATTATGAAAACGTGCACAAATTTAACTTCTCCCCATAGCTCGTCACACACAGTTTTAAACTGTTTTTGACGTAAATAAAATAAAAATCAATTTGCGTCCGCCGATTCAACGACCTCACGGGAGTGTGGTCCGGCGGGCTCGGGAGGATTGGATCCGCTACGCGACATCGCGAGGAGACGCTGCGCTCGGTGGCCGGAGATGAAACGCCCCACACGCCGTGACGGCCCCGGACCTCTCGCCTCGTCGCGACGCGCAGATCCGGAGGGCCCTGCAACTCTCCACCAAAACCAGGGACAAAGCTCGAGGGTCCTGTACAGGCTCGCCAACATCAGCACCTAAAAATTGTGGGATATAGGAAAAGTTTCTTCTAAATGTTCAATTATTAAAAATATATACATATAAGAAACCGCTGAAGAAAGCGCGAACATCGACGCTATGTTTTGCTAGCATTACGCGCCTGCTTGAACGTAATGCCAACCTACGTAGCAGCCACACACGTTTGAAGTATCGTTGGCAGTAGTTCATATTTTAGTTCCTGTAAGAAGGTGCTGCTGGAGAGGGCGCCACTGTAATGGTCTCCACCACGTTACATGGGAGTTGAAGGGGGCGGGGCAGATCCGCGCCCGGGATACGGCGCACACGGCGCTAAACGCGACGGCCGTGACGATCGCGCCACAGCGCCGCCCACTTCCCGGAGAGACGGTCCGTACGACGCGGCGGATGGCGGCGTCGGCGTGTGGTTCGCGTCATTATCTTCGCCTGATGGCGCCACGATCAATCGCTACGGACGAGCTCCGTAATCCGTCGAGAGATTGCTCCGCGCCGATGGAGTGATTCGCCAACGGTCGTTGGGCAGGATACCGCTACACTATCAACCAACTACAGGATGACGTTCTAGTAGCGCGGAATCGAAGACGAAGGTCGGTACTCATGAGTAGACAGCGGATTTATATGCACTTCAAATCGTCAAAAATATGCATGCATTTATGCACCTAAAATCAGTGAAATATGCACAAAAATCTGACATTACGCACGAGATATCTGAGATTATGTACAAAAAACTGACAATATGCCCAAATTACGTTCCCCTGGATTTATCTACATACTTACACGTTTGTTACATGTTTCACATAAAACAACTTTTCCATCAGTTGACAGACTGGCGTCCTCTAATCCATTTTCGAAGCAAAACGCTTCTGGAAGACTTATTGTTCGCCGCCTTGATGAAACACTGAAACCGCCAGCACTACTCGAAATACTGCGTTTTTAATGCAATGGAATGAATTGACGATTAATTTTGTGCCCTTCGGTGAGGCTGTTTCTCCGAATTAACTGCTGTGCGCTGCATACTCCCGGTACACTGATCGCAAGGCAGCTGATAGTGCTTCTCCAGACGCAGCAGATATGTATCAGCTTTTGTAATCTAAGTCGACAAGCTGGCAATGAGCAAAGCTATTTCTTACAATTTCTGCCTCAGCCCGACTACCCACATTGTTAGTGATACTCTCACGAGCGATTGAAAAAAAAATGCTAACTTTAGAAATCAGTTGCTGAAGAGATAAATAAAGTGAGAGTCTTGACAAGGTTAATAATATCAAAATATGCATCAATATGCGCGAATTACTGATATATGCACCTATTGCCTACATATGCAAAAATATGCACCACAAAACTTCATACATTTCTTTCTTGGGGTCTGAATCCTATTTTCTTGCAAAAAGCCTATCGCTTGGTCGCGAGGAATAAAATATGTATATATTCTAAAATCCGCCCTTTACTCAGCAGAGTTATCGCACGTCACTACATTAAACTAGGGTCGCTTCAACAGCACATACTTTTTCGTTTTTTGTAACGGTTACGTAATATTATAATACCAATTGAACCTGAAAATGAGTTTCCAAAAAGCAAAAATATTTGCCCGGGCTGGAATTTGAAACATATCCACAGGCTCATAGATTCCGCAAGCAATCCAAATATCCACTAGACAACCTGTATGTTTAATAATGAACAACGCTCCAGAAACATCAAAAAGACAATTAAAATTTCCAATTATCGAAATGATTCTCCTTCCTGTTACAATTTCTTTGATTTATCAAACTATTCTCGTAATTAGAAACAAAGATGTAACAAAGTACACCACTAGTCATTTCAGTCGAAAATTTGAGAACTATTGATAAATGATACTTGGACAACACAGCGACATCTTCTTTGAAGGTCGTCAACCCACAGGTTGCATGGCAGGTGTTTTCCAACGGTTCTAGCTGACTTCACCTAATTCCACATCACTCACAACCAATTTCATTCTTCACTTAACCCAAGATGTCCAACCTCGGCCTGCCTTCATTATTTTGACCCGCTATAGAACCTGATTGATTATTGATTAGTAGGAGGCGAATTTTACTGAAATATTTTTTTCTTTTTACTTTCGAAATTTTTCGACGTTTTATGATTATTTTTATGTTATGACAAAAGGAAATGACGCATTTTTATAAGATTTTTTTGCATTCTTGGTCGATTTCGTTTAATAAGTCATTCTTTTCCATTTCCGTCATTTTTATGCATTTTTCGATGATTTAACCGATTTTAATATAATTTTACTGGTTCTTCCTTCAAATAATATTTACAAGATGCAATAAATGTTCACCACAGAATTCCTGGGTAGTTTATTCATTTCTTCGTTCAAATATTGTAATGTCAGCCGTTGTGAGTACTATGTAATGTAAGGTTCCTGTGACGCCTATCGGCACCATTGTATGTTCGGCCGATTTCGCGATAAAGGCAAAGATTTTCTTTTAAAGAACAGTCCACACTAAAAGTTTACAATTTCAGTTCACTTGAACAAAAGGAAGACGCCTCGATTACATCAGTAACATATCCAATAGCTTGAGTTGTTCATCTGAATATGTTTTGACAAAAACAAATTACGTAATTTTTCTTTGTTTTTCGGGCATTTTATAAAAACATTTTAAGAGCATTTTATTGATCATTTCTGGTCATGTTTTAGGTCATTAAAATCCGCCCCCGATTTGTGTTTTCGGGCGCATCAAATGTTGCGGTTATTAGTCCCGTAGTATGCGTAGTGAGTACTATTGCTGGAGTAGGCGGTGATCTTCCACCGTTACAGGGCGAGATCCGACGCTGACCTACACGACAGTTTGTTATGGATGTTACCCAACCATTTACCTTCCACGAGCGGCGCACCGCCCAGCCGGGACAAGCTTTAAGTCTCGACTGTTCCCCCACTCTGTGTGGTAGTGTAGCGCTTGTAAGTGTAAGTGTGTGAGAGTAAGGATGAGGATAGGATAGAACATGACATAGAAGTTAGGACAAGAAGAGGAAGGAAAGATCAGGCACGGTTCGTTACGCTTTTGTTAGGAAACTGCTATAGCATTTGTCTGGTGTTGGTCGGAGAATCCACGCAAAACTACTGATCACAGCAGTCCGATAGAAGTCTCCTCCAGACAGTGGCTGAATTCGGCCCAGCTAGCTAGCTCGTGTAAAAAATTCTGCCACTGTCACACCCCGAACCTATGATCTACTGCTCAGAGAAGCTGCAGTGACATGAATTAATGCCCTGAACCAGCTACCAGGCACCAGAAACAGCCGGTCAGAACCTTTCGAGATAGTGACGCACAACCTCTTATATCTAGTTACGTGTCAAATTTATTTAGTTCTTTTATTCAATGATTTAAAAGCATGGTTTCATTTTCTCTGCTTTGGAGTAATTCTCAATGCGAATATTCTTTAGCTATTCCTAACATTTTTCTGTAACATTACCCACGTCGCCCTGATACGAACTAGTGTGCATGCGCACATGGCCGATAGAAATGCCACCTATCGAATGTGAAAAAACGTCAGTTTTAATTACGACGATCTTCAATAAGCATCTTGAGGAGTATCTCATGGAGTGACAATGCGTCGTACCTGAAATTCCTTTACATCTCACATAAATCATCTCACACGTCCCTCATCGCACATATAAATATATGAAAAAATTACGATTTGATATTTTGTAACAGCTATTTTTGTTGACATAATGGTGTTCAAGATTCGCCACTTCGCCAACACAAACTTTACTTCTAAAGCAGCTGACAGAAATTGAAGAGTCTTTTTCCGCATTTGACGACTTGAAATTGTATTGTGGATTCTATCAACAATATCTATTTCTTGGATTGATTAATCGATGCAGAATACGACAAAGAAGAGGAAGGAGTAAACAGTTCGTTCTTAGAAATTGACGTGAACACTCAAGTTTTAAAATATAATGTGTTTCAAAAATTGTATTTGACGTGGAGGTTAATATGGTTATTTGTTTTTTTTAATGTTGTCTGCCTGAGGATGGAACACAGAGAGTTCCGAAACGTCGGGTAAAGGTATAAATGCATGTAAAGTATAAATGTGTCTATGTCTATAAAATACGAGGCATAAATAAAAAATGAACAATATTAATTAAAGACAGTCTTAAAGATTTTACGAACAAAGAGGAATGAAAGATGGTGGGTTTGTTAGGGTACTGGTTGCAGAATTTTTGCAGCTGGCTGATAGAATTTTTCAGACCGCAATTGAATTCGACCTAGCTGTCATCCTAATATCTAAAAATCTTGCTTCCCTGGGGATTAGAACCTTACGATCTTCCGGTCAGGAGAGCTGGAGTGACATCCGTTGACGCCCTGGCCTCCCTCAGCCGTTCCATCTTGTGATCACGTGTAGTTTTATTGCAGACCATTCCTGCTTTAGAACGAGCGATTAAGTGCTGCGAAAGTTTCACTGCATTTTCACAAGAACGATGTAATACCCCTGTGCCGCTCCGCCAACCACACGCTCCCCCTCTCTCTCTCTCTCTCTCTCTCTCTCTCGGGCATTGAGTCACACGATCATAACGCTCAATAAAACGCCCAATATTGCGTCAGGAATGTTTATTTGGAGTCTCGCGCATGGCAAATGAAATCTTTCAACCGCAAACGCTCAGCGCACGTCGACGGTGGCCTCGGCAGCGGTGGGATTTGGAGGCAGTTCATCGGCGGACTTCATACGCGCACCTCACAATTTATTGACTTTTGGAATACCCAATGAAGTGTTAAGCTGTTGAGGGAATTCGTGCGGTTTTCTCCTTTTTTTAAAATTGAGCTGGCCAACCGAATTTGCCGCTGTGAATGTGGGAGGGAACAATCCCGACTGATACAGGCAATTATGACCTAGAATATGTGCTATGAGGCGGAAAAAGTACTACGTAGGGCGGACAATTTGTCTACAAATGAATACCATTTTAATGAAATTTTTGAGCCTTTTTCTTGCTTTTTTTTTCTTTCATGAAAAGATATCTCAGGTTTTGAAGACTCGAGAAGGAATACGTTCATTATCAAAACGTTCCTCCTCTTAGTGTTTTATAAGAAAGACTTAAATTTGGATATTGTAATCTAGTACATTGTTAATAATTAATATTAATTACTTATTAACAATGGTCACAGAAATTGTACGGAGTCTACGCAACACTCAGCCATGTGAGGTGAGTTTACGATTTCTTTAGATACGCAGCAACGCGAGAAAAATAAAAAAAAAAAATATTTCGGTTTTGACTGAAATATGCAAATATTTAATTTGTATTCCCCGCATTCTTAAATTGTACCTACCAACTGAATTTCCTTCTGAATGCGTCACTGCGTCACACTTACGAGGGCACTTGCCGACACGCGAAAGCAAGGCTCCAAGGAAGAGCGAAATGCCTGTAAATATTTGCTATTTGAGTGTCCCGTAAAACAGCACGGGTTTTTGATATTCTAGGTATGTAAGAGACTGTTATACTGTATAACAGTATATACTAGATTTTTGCAATATTCGTTAAGACTTCTTTTCTGAAGTCATTTCGTTCAATGGGGAGATGTGTTACACGAGAGCATTTTATTCGTTGTTCTTGATCAGTGTGTTTTCGTTTTTGGAAAACCATTTTGTGTATTTTTGTTCAGCAGCATTTTCGTTGCTGTAGGCGCCTTGTGAATACGCAGCGTTGCCAAACGTCGCGCCTTTGACGGGACGCCCCACTTTTAAGACTAAAATTGAATGTCCCACGCGGTACAGCCAAATTCACGCTCTTGTATAATCTTTCGATTTGAATGACCTAATGCAAAAAAAAAAAAAAAAAAAAAAAAAAAAAAAAAAAAAAAAAAAAAAAAAAAAAAAAGAGCACGCGAAAGAAATATCAGCGACAGTAGCGGGTGAGTCGGTCGTCGAGTGATGCAATGGGGGTTAGTCGGATCGTCAGGTGAGTAGGTCGTCAAGATACCGGTGTCGACGACATTGCAGATCGTCAGGTGAGTAGGTCGTCAAGATACCGGTGTCGACGACATTGCAGATCGCAACGCTTTGTTCTTTTTAGCGAAATGTGTGCTAGTTGGATATCACAAACACTCTATTTGGAAAATAATCTGTACTTTACTTTTGGGCGTTTATTTCTTCACGCTTCGTTTGAAGATGAGTAAGAAAGATTTTAGCTCTTCGGACAGTTTGGATTTGTCGGCGCAAGACACGCCCATTAAAAAAACTAAACCAGAAAAACGTCAGTTAAGAAAATACAACATTAAATAGGAACGTGATTATAACTGGCAGTGCGAGGTAAAGTCAAACGAGCATAAAACAAGTTGTCGACTGTGAAAGAAAGAATAGAGCGTTTCTCATGGTGAACAAAATGGTATCTCAAAGTATTAGAAAACAAGATCACATTAAGATCGCGAGATCTCAAGCGGCAAAAAATTAAACAGACTATTTCGCAAAGCCAGGTACGTCTCCTTCTGATTACGAAAATACCTATAAAATATCAGCTGCTAAAATTTGTTAACCTACTGATTACCTTGTGTGTGATTGAAACCTGTATACATTTATCTTTCGATACTTACAATTAAAATAATATTTAGTATTCTTTTTTATTTTGTCCCACTTTTTCCAAACAAATCACGCTTTTTTCATTAAGATTTGTTAAAAATCACGACTAAGAAGAAAATAATCTGACAACGCTGATAGTGAACGTGCTAATGGTGAAAACTCTTCATTCTACCGCCAAATGGACCTCATGAATTGGCTTCCAGCGTTCTACAGCGAGAACAGATAAGGATCCCAACACTCGAAAATGGCATTTTAGGGTTCAACCAACAGTATTTCATGTTTAGTTCATGTTTCATTCACTTAACCATTACAGCCCAGAATGATTTTGTTCGCATAGCGCTCGGCCATTGTTGTCGCATTCGTGCGCGCACAGGAGCCGTTGGAGACTTCTGGTGGCATGCTTTTGCAACTTTTTCTATAAGAAGAAGCAAAACCGTTGAAACAAGCAGCATTAGCTCCGTCAACTTCGACGCGGACCAACCACCGTTTGTTTTACATCGGCCTCTCACTCCGACTTAACAACAAGCTTATAGCAGCTAAGCACGGTTCTAGATGATGATTTGAACCGACCGAAGCCATGTGTACACCCTAGCCAGGAATGTACAATGTCACGGCTAAACAGTCATCTGGCACTCAAGAATGAAAAAAACTTGCTCATATGTTTCGTTTAGGATGTCTATATTCCTTATACAAGCGTACTATTTAAGAAAATCCAAACGCCTTTTTTTTTACACGCAGGTTCCTCTATTTGAGCAGAAAAGTTTAAGAAGGAAATACATATTTTTCAAAACAATTTTGATAATGTCACTGGGACTTAATGTAAAGTAACTCCCAAAATTAAAATATCGTAATTATCCACGGAACGACGCAACTAGATCCTACCTCTGACGTGTTTCCAAGTTTGAGCTGAAGCGCTCCTATTCCGACTGAGTTTTACGTAACAAATTCATATTTTTATTCACTGACACAGACATTTTTACTTTCTCGCTACAGAGTAAAGACAAAGTTATGTAATGCTGCGCGAAAAAAAGGCGAATTTTCGGCAGAAAACTCTTATTACAGGGTCCTGGTAACGAAACTAGAAAAATCCAGTGGCAAAATTTAGAAACATTTATCTTTAATTATCCTCTAACACGTTGTGTAGCCAGAATTTATGTATTGTTGGTCCTTGTTACCGAACAATCGAGTGACGACAAAAAACCGTCTGTCTCTCCGTCTGTGAACAACGCGAGCGGCTGAAACATTCGGCCGATTTTTTCCAAAATTGATTTTCCCAAACGATCTGATTGATGTCGCGGCTTCTTGAATTTGAAACCGATATTCTAATTTTGGAGAGTATTTTACATGAAGCCCCTGGGACATTTTCCATATTTTCAAAAAAGTCCCCATTGTTTTTATTAAATTTTGTTGTTGGATAGGACGTTCAAGGCAATGGTGTAGATTTCATGTTCGTTGAACAATGATTTTTCGAAAATTTCAAAAGATCAAAATTTTTCGGGGTCTTCCTACAATTAAAATATTAAAGATAGAGATTTTTTCTTTTAATAAAATGGGTTCCTAAAAGATAGATTTTGAAATAAGGTCAAGTACAATTTTTCGAAAATTTGAGTACTTGTCTAGTAATTTTGGGAGGAAATATGGGTGAGAAGTATTTATTTATTTACGTCAAAAACAGTTTAAAACTGTGTGTGACGAGCTATGGGGAGAAGTGAAATTTGTGCACGTTTTTATAATTCGGTGATCTCTATCCTAAACCAGATTCTAGTCTAGTTTTTTTTTCAAGTTTTGTTGACAAAATATTCGCTCCTATATAATAAAATATATTTTCAAAGGTAAATTAGCTATCAATTTGTGACCTTAACCCTCATCATGTTCTTCATGAAAGAATAATACTTTTTGCCGCGACGTACGTGCAGTTTTAGCCCCACACGTTTAAACACAAAACAGTATCCTTGCCACCTGTACCAATCTTATCCTCAATCTTTTAAGCATCAATCGTCTTAAGCAGACCTGCACAACGCCTGCTCCCGCGGGCATTCTGCACTTGGGAGCCGATCGTCTGCCCGTGGCAGCGCCTAAAGTGCAAGTAGTGGGGAGTAGGAAGCTTTGCGGGGAGGGGAGAAGTCTGACGTAGCACGACGCGGCGCGTAGATTGAATGCCTGGGCATCTAATAATGATCCATGCTTCAAAATTAAATGCCCATTTGTTTAAATGGATTATGTCTTGTATTTCAAGTTACCAGGGTCATAATTCACTGTTTACGTTCTGTGCACTACTGTCTATCCACCTTTTTATCCACCACTGTATGTATTTTCATTTTCTAATTTTTTTTAAAGAAAATAAAATGCTCATTGTGACTCTTAAGCAATATTTTAAAGCAATAGCTTTAAAATATATGCTTATATATAAGAAAAAATATTATTTAATTCTATCTAACACAAAATTGCAATTTAATAATTGATTGTTCACCAGGAATGTTATAATCTCCAAATCACAGAAAAATGAACAAAATAATGAGAGCAATCTCTCACTTCAAGATTGACATAAAATAGAATATGTGGCAATTCCAAGAAGGCTAATGTTTAATAGCACATTTGGGACCATTTTCCCCATTATGAAACTGAATAAAAGAGATCAACGAGCAAACGTCCGTGACGATATGCTATGGACAATCATAAGATAATCATGGGTATCGTTAAATAGAATGCAAAGGGCTTTATATTTTTATACGATCTCGTAAACGACTCTACTCTCTTGTCAGAAATTAGAACAGAAAATAGTCATGATGTTTTTAAGAACAATATGTTTTTGCTTAGAGAGAACCGTCTTATTCAATTAAACATAGTTAATAAAAAATAGTGTATTGCTGTCATCAAAAAAAACAATTCAGTATCAAAATTTGTGTTTAGCACAACACTAAATTTGTGATTACATCGTAGCAAAGCGAATTACATTATAAGCCCTACAAGCAATTATAATACTTGGGGTCGAAATCTAATATGTATAATTCGTGGTAGTTTCATATTTCGCCCTGTCATATACCGAGAACAAACATTTGCAATATAATACAAAAGACAATATTACTTGAACTGTATATGACCGTCATGTTCTTTCCGATTGCCCTTTAAATTTACGCGCTATCTTTCGAATTGCGCATTCTGATTGGTGGTCCCCACTCCTAGATTGGGTCTCATCCCCACCCTTCATCGATTTTCTCATTTGCACCCGAGTTGCCCGCACGCAGCTCCTGAGGTCAGTGAAAGTACAATATGCTGTGCAGGTCTGGTCTTAAGCCTGACGTACGTGAGATGTTATAGCGCAAAGGAATCTTAAACAGGAATTTTACGTGCAAAAATTGAATGTCGAATTGTGAAGGTGAAAATTAATACTACAGTAGTATAGGAAGGAACAGTAAAAACACTGTTTTGTAGTTGTCACCAGAGATATATATCATTACTAGGGGCGGAGTTCCATTACCAAAAACATCGCCAAAAATGCTCAATAAATTGCTCTTAAAATATTTTAAAATGTTCCCAAGAACAAAACAAAAGGACGTTTCGGAAATAACTGGTTTCCATTATCAGCTGACAAAACAAATAAATGTAATTTATAAACAACCGGTACGTCCAAATTTAATAATATAATATTAATCCACTCATGACCACTTATGGATAATTATTTTAATATATTGTTAGGAAAACCCGGCAGATGTTGTTCTGCCCTTCATCTCCCTCTTTCCCCTCTTCCCCTCTTCTGCCGCTTTTCATCGCGTCAAAACAAACTTTTTCCATGAGAGCGTGCGCAAAGATTTTTGGGGGCTTACCAGTCCGGGTGAAAAAGCGCCCGGACCCTCTCCCCAGGTGTTGTAAACGGTGTTCACACTGTGACCTTCTTCAGGGCGCTACGAGACAGCGTCTCCGGGATAAGTGATTGAAATTGATGAGGAGTGGGATGCCAAGGATCACGATCCCCTAAATAACCTGGTGACCCCTACTGAAAAATTAGTAAATTGTCTCTGCCAGCGACAAAATCAGTAGGGATCTGGGCATATTTACCCAGATCCCTACTTATTACTTCTGTGCTGACATGTTAAAACTAGTGGTGCTAAAACAGCGTACTTTCTCGCCCGTAATTTCATGCAAAATTACGCGAAAACTTCCCAAATTTTCGAAAAAATGTACATGACCTTATTTTAAAATCTATCTTTAAGGAACAGATTTCAATCAGGGAAAAATCTCTATCTTTATAATTGTAGTTGAAGGAAGACGCAAAAAATATTTTGAACGTTTCGAAAATTTAGGGATTTCAACGTACATGAGACCTGCATCTTTCTCTCAAACTTTCTTCCCACTATCCAACAACAACATACTTGTATAATCAAAAACGATAGAGGCATTTCTTTTTTAAATTGGGAAAATGTCCCAGGGGGTTCGTGTAAAGTAGCCCTAAAATTAAAATATCGGTTCTCAATTCATGGGGCCGCGATATCAGCCAGATCGATTGCTGAATTTCAATTTTGGAGAAAAAAGGCTGAACGGTTTAGCCGCTAGCTTAATTCACAGACGGACAGACCGGCAAGCAGCAGGCAGGCAGGCAGGCAGATAGGCAGACAGACAAACAGACACACAGATGGATAGACGTTTTACCGTCATTAGATTTTTCGGTATCAATGTCCTACGAAACATGGATTCACCACGTGATAGAGGATTTTTCCTAAATTTATCATCTGGATTTATTGAGTTTTTCGTTACCAGGGGTCTTAAAAGTTTTTCTGCCAAAAATTCGCCATTTCTTCGCGCATCATAACATAGCCTTCTCTCTACTCTGTAGCGAGGAAGTAAAAAGGGACCAAAATCAATGGAATTGGATCAGAAAACGTCTTTAAATAACACTCTAAGAATTCGTTCCAAAAGTGCGGCTTAAGTGAAGAACATGATTCCACTAGTCAATTCGTCTCTCTCGGGTGAAATGTGAGTGCCTCCCTCGGGTGAAAATTTCCAATTGGGGCCTGCTGGACAAGCGAGATTCCATTGGCTCTGCCGCGGCAGCCGTCGTCTGCAGACAGATAATTCATTGCTACAGTTGTAAATTAAGCACCTGCAACATCCAGTCAAGAAACTGCTAACTCAAACCGTTAACGCAACCATTAGTAAATATGAAATACATCGCTATTCCGCAGTCACTTATTTCAGAAAGCTGAAACAGGAGGAATGAATGTAGGTTCTCCGTAGATGCGGCGTGCGGCGACAGCGGTGGCGGTGGCGGTGGCGAAAAAAAGAGACTTATGAGGATAATAAGCGGCCACCGTATTTCTGAGAACCGTCCCCGCCAGCAAAAAACTGCACATTGCACGGTGTCCCAAGATATTGATCTACAAGACCAAAATGTCTTCATTCTGAGGGCATGGATCCCCACGCCCTCAGAATGAAGACATTTTGGTCCAGATTTTAAGGTCTTCGTTGAGTCTGACTTGGCATATTGAGTAAATGCTGAGACGCTATTTATTTTCCTTCCAATTGTAATTTTTCTCCCTCTCAAGCATTACAGACAGATTTTACTGTTTTTCACGATAAATAAATTAAAACGATAACACAATTCCTTCTTCTTTTTGATATTAAGATTAGCGTGACGCTTGTATATTCAGAATATAATGAAACATCATACACAAAACGCCTGTTCATTCAGTAAAAAATGATATAAAAAACAACAAACCGCCAATTACCGTGCCGCAAAATAATAACAAAGACCATTGCCAGCTGCAATGAGTGCATTTATTTACAGCGAGAACGCGGATGGGAACTGGGCAGAGCTTTCTGAACATAATAATTGTGTCTCAACCAACAATTATTCTAGGTCGAAGGTCACAGAATTGACTTGAGACCACAATCAACCTATAAGGAAAAATTCAAGCTACAATTAGACGTTTTTTTCAAAACGTTTCTTTTGTTAAATGTGATTTCAACAGTTTACTGTAATTATTAGAAATTTTCTGAGAAGTGCACTTATAAAATATAATGATTTTTATTTGTATTTTGTGAAACATTTGCGAGTGCATTAAAATTGCTTAATATTTTAATTTGACTTGTTTGTTTCGTTTGTGTTTGATCGGGTAAATAATGAATAGAAACTAATAAACAATGTTTTATATTATGTCACAGCTAACCAGGGGTTAGAATAATGTTACGGAATAATAAAGGGTACGGAATCATATAACGTAGTAGGTGAATGAATGATGAAGGTCTTGAAAGATTTATAAGACGTTATCGACACAAATCCAAATTCATACGTATTCTTCCTTACAGCTTTATGAGAAAATAAAGTTTCACAAACATCTTCATACGAAGGCACCCACGTACGTACACGCGTAGAGCTTTGCTCAATATTTCTTCCCAGAAAACAAATCAAACATGCGTTTTCTAATACGCCATCATTCGCTCCATCGTACGTGCGTAATTTCCCCTATAGGGAATACGCAAGATGAAACAGCGCCGTGAACGTCCTTAACAAGCTCCCTGGGGGTGCCGAGGCGGTGAAGGCTGGCTCGCGTCAGCGCGACGCGCGAGGGCGGGTAGGCATATGTGTGTGTGTGTGGATGGATGTGAGAGAGTGTGGATGGCGTGGGGAGGTGTGTTTGCGAGTAGGAAAGGGGAGACGCGGAACGGTCGTGAGGAGGTGTAGGTGTGTATAAGTGAGCATGTCAATAGGCGTGGCTGGATGTAGTACGGTGTGTGCGTGAGTGACCAACGGAGGGAGTGTGTATGTAGGTGAATGCTGTGTGGATGGACGTAGGAGAGCTCGGGTGTCTGTGACAGGGAGGGAGAGAGAGGGAAGGTGGGAGAGAGAGAGGCAGAGGGGGGAGAGAGAGGGAGAGAGGGAGAGGGAGGGAGGAAGGGAGAGAGAGGGTGGTAGAGAGGGGGAGAGGAGGGGAGAGCGAGCGAGAGAGGGTGAGAGAGAGGGGGGAGAGAGGGAGAGAGGGCGGAGAGGGGGGGAGAGAGGGGGAGAGAAAAGGGGTGAGAGGGGGAGAGAGGGGAGAGGGGAAGAGAGCGGGAGAGAGGAGGAGAGAGGGGGAGAGATAGGGTAGAGGGGGAGAGAGGGTAGAGAGGGGGAGAGGAAGGGAGAGGGGGAGAGAGGGTAGAGAGGGGGAGAGGAAGGGAGAGGGGGAGAGAGAGTTTTTAGTGAACGTGAAAGAATATGTGTGTGTTAGTGTAAGAGTGTGTGTGTGTGTGTGTGGTGTGGGTGAGCGTGTGTGATTGCGGTGGCGTGTCAGAATGCACGCCGATGGCGCAGCAAACGGTCGCTTCATATGCAAATAATCGTCGGCAGCGCGGCGTCCGCGCTTGTCTCTGGACTGTGGGCCGCAATAAGCTGCCCGCGCAGCCAGTTGCCGTCGGTGCTTCCTGGAATCCGCAATTCAGGGTCCCCTGTGTGAGGAAATAATGAAAACGAGAGGAGAAGAATGGCGTACTGCTGCAATAAAACCTTGAATTGATAACCAGAAGATGAAGTACACATTCATATAAAATAGCCTCCATGTTCGTAGCTCATGATGAGATCATCGTTCCTACCTAGAAACACCTAGTAACTTTCCGTACACATGTACTCACAACTTTCAGTACTCTTGAGGATACAAGGTATTCCTTGGCTATGGCCCTCTTTCATTTATTAATTTTTGTTAATCACCTTCGAAAAAGCCTCGTGGCAGTTCTTGGTCAGCGTGCTCGCTTTCCAGTACGCAGCTCCGGGTTCGATTCCCGGTCCTTGCAATGTCCCAGTATATGTTGCTGCGTGGCGATGAGAAAATTCCCTTCTGAGGTTGAGAAGACCGGCATACGGTGTGGGGTGTCTACGTGCTAACCACACGTACGCTTTTAATCCGTCGCCGCGAGGCAGGGACGTTCGAGGGACGTTGCGCCAAGTACAGTAGTCACCTTCGAAACAGGTTGTTGTGTTCATTATTTACATATAAACTATACGCTTATATTTCAATATACACTAAAACTACACTTATACACGCGCAAAATTTCAATAGAGGAATAAAAGAACATATTTAACAAAAATCTTGCCACGAAAAGTCATTGCAAAATTGACAAACCAAATCCTATTTTTGAAAATATAATTTTTTTTTTTACTTTCAACTGCTTTTTTTATTTTTGGAAGTCGGAATTATATTATTAAATTTAGTTTTCATTCGATAACGAACCTATTGGCTAATTCGAATTAACGATATTCGAACCTTTTTAAGTGCTTCACAGAGATCCAGTTGATATCTTCAATATTAAGCAGATCAACTTTACCGAATTGAATCATTAAGGGAAAGAAAGGTAAGAGCACGCACGTAGTGTATTTTTCATTATAAAAACGAGAAGTCAGAGCCTTACTGAAACAGATTATTAACTTGGAAAGAAGGGTACAAAAATTAAAATCGTAGCTTCATAGAAAACAGTAATTAAGAATGGACGAAAAGTTGCGAAATGCGTATTCTTACACCACGTGTCAGATAATAGTTCAGTAATCCCTCGACATCCGCGGATTCACTATTCGCGAGTGCCGAACATTCGCGATTAGACAAATGCTACCGGTTTTAACATTCGCCACTTCAACATTCCCGAGTGCGTCTTTCATTCATACATTTTCTTTTAAGAGAGCACATTTCATTTCCTTTATCAGCGTCATTTGGGAACCAAACTGGGAAACTTAACAGACACCGGAGCTCAAAGTATCACCTTCTGCAAAAATCTCAAATTTGGAAAGTCAATTAACATTAACAGAAAAAGTTGTAAAATCATTCAATTCGGTTGCGTCAAGTTGGACGTAAGGGTTTTGGCCACAGGAACAGAGAAGTCATTCAGGATCAGTGCATCTGTCATGCAATGATTTCACTGAAGAGTAGCTTCGTGAAATAATCAGCAAAGGAAACCCCTTCTAATGTAATGATGAATTAACGGAAACGAAACTACGTCCTGGAGAGAAATAGAACCAGCAACTCTTCCACATTTCGATATTAGAATGAGGAGGGTGATGAAAAAAAAAAAAAAAAAGAAATACTATATCCAATCACTTACATCTTTAAAATAAGATTCAAATATTGTTTTATTTCTTCTCTTTGGGACATCAATGGTGAATTTTGTTTGTACTAGAGCCTACTAAGTTCTAATGCAATTGTTTATCATTTCTTCTTTCTTTTTTAAACAGTTTTTCGATATCCAGGAAGATAACGCATGTTTTTCATTAAAATATAGACTCAACATTCGCGGATTTGATATTCGCGATGGTTTTCAGGAACGTAATCCTCGCAAATGCTGAAGGATTACTGTACACAGAATGGGAAATTTTGCTCTAGTCTCATACACAGCTCCAGTGCCTTCGTAACTGGAACATTCCGCACGGCACCACACCTTACATATTCCACATTGGATCCAATCTTCATGACCTGATTGTTCGCATATTGGGTTTATCATCTCGTGTCATGGTTCGCCGAACTTGGGGGAACCGGATTTTCATTGTTCACAAAAAAAAATTGTTTTGGCTTTCAAGGATTTTTCTCCACGTTTATTTTTCTGAAGAGCTCGATTACAATTTTTCCTCGAATTCTCGCTTTTCCTTTTCTCTCTCCTCGAATGTTTTTGGAGACAAAGTCGTGATCTCTGATTTTTTCATATTTTACTAGGAGCTCCATGTTTTTTGTGTCGAAGAAGTGGCACGATTGACTGCATACCAACATCTTTCTGAGAAGAGGAAGATGATCCTTCATTTTCACGTTGAAGTGCAACCCTGCAATCGTTATGCAAAGGTTTGAACGTTGAAATGAAGAAGAATAGCAATCCGCACATAACATCAAGGTTGCATGGCTCACTACCTGTATTTCGGAAAGCGTTTTCCGCGATTGCAACTCTGTATTCAAATTAATTCTTCAAATTACATAGAGTGCAAACGTACGCTCATACGTAGCGGCTCAATTTATTACACGTTAAGTCTAATGCCATCATGTTGTTCGGAAGAGAATGACCTTAAGAACATTTACTCAGGAGCCTAGCATTACTTCATTTATAAAAATAGATGTCTTCACAGAAAACGTACATGCTAATATAACAAAATGGTAACTACATATTCATACTCTCGTCAGTATAAGGATTATATCTCCTTATTTTTACTGTCTATAGCCTGAAGATGAGGAAAAATATATTCCTAGAAACGTCGCTGTTTAAAATTTCATCTTTGTACCAGGAAATCTAAATAAAAGCATTTCGTCTGTTGCGAATAATCTGTGGCCAGATTCATTACGTTAAATAACAAAATCATACCTAACCTGATAAATTAAAAAAGCAAAGGTGAAAATAGTAATGCCCGTCGCTAGTGAGATGTGACCGCATACGTGTTGATCTATCACACTCATTCCTGCTTCCATTGCTGCCAACACGATAAAAAATCCCTGCGTACTCTTGCCCTCCTTTCCCATACTACTGATTTTCCATCTTGTGTGGTGGAAGGGCTGTATTTTCGCCGCGTACACTCTATTTAGGACGAGGTAGTTCCCAGCGGCGACGGAGGAGAAGCAGAGCGCGGAAAGGGGTGGGGGGAGTTTACGGCGAAGTGAAGTTTCGGGGGTAATGGAGCGCAACGTGTTGGCGGATAGGCGACATCGGCAATTCCGAAGAGCAAAGCGTGAAGTGGGAGGGTGTTTGCAAGGAAGGAGAAGGTACGAGCGTGGCCGGTACCTACAAACACTTAACAGGGCGTAGGAGCTGTTGTTTTCGCACTAAGTAAGCGATAATGTGAGAATGGGCACACGATCAAGGAAAAGGATAATACAAAGGTGGAAAATTTTATTGCTATAAGTTGCGGTTTTTCTGGAATGATGGTGAATGTATCAATCCCTATAAAGTAAACAAACCAAAGTCCAGTGACGTTTATTGGATGTTTTATGAGGCAATCATACAGAGAGCACGCGGTGTATGAAAGCCAATAGCTTTAATAAATACTTAACTCGTTTGCCTCGAAAGAATGAAAATGGCACTTATGTCCGTTATCGCTTCAAGCCTTCATATTGTAGAGTTGTGGGGTCTAAAACTCTAAATTCCAAATTTTAAGATTTACCCAAAAAAATGTTCTAGGAACCAACGTCAATGGAGAGCTATTAGAACCAAGCGACTAGTCACTTCCTTTTGGTTGTAATTGACAACTGAGTGTACTGCCAAGTCCAACATTGAACAGACGGGCGGTTTCTCTCATATTCACCAAGATATTCCTTTAGTATTTAGATCTCTTAATCTCGCCAACCTGAAATTGTTTTATACTGCCCAAGCATAAGTAGTTTGACACTACCACGCGCTACGTTAACTTACACACTAGAAAATACTAATTTCTGACCTGAACAACATGGATCTAATATTTCCACTTTCTCGAGCAATTCGATTACGAATAATAGAGAGAATGTTGCACTTTCTTCTGCAAACAATCGATATCAAAATTTTGATAGAAAAGTATGATTTGTGAATCCCTAAAACCGTAACCTTGATACCGTAAAAACTGTCTGTAAATCAAGCTGTTCTGTCCATCTGGCCGTTTTGTCTTATCCTTGCATTTGCCTGGTCGTTCACTTACCGATCGATTATCGTTCGTTCGTGTGTGAACAACCGTAATTGTTCGTAGAATTTTCGCCATAATGGATGTTCCCCGATTAATCTCAACAAACTCATGGTCTTCCGAATGTAAAACGGATTTTTGGTTTTTTAGAGTTCTTCTCTTGAAACCCGAAAGGCATTTTCGAAATTTTGTGCAACGTGGGTTCTCTGTTTTGTTTCTGCGAAGTGTACTTACAAATATGGTAATGCTTCGATTTTCATTAATAAAACCTAAATTTTTGAAAATTGTTAAAAAAACGTCAATTGTTTCAACTTTTTTCTACAATTTCATTATTGCCGTTGTGTATTCTTAATGCAAAATATTCTTCAATATTATAAATTTAAATAATTTCATGTATCGAGTTTCAAACTATTGGTAGTTTTTAGTAATTTCAGCAAAACTGTAACATTTCTCCAAGGTGATAGAGCATAATGCACTGAATTCTGTGGCAGCAGTGCCATTCTCTTTAAAAACCTTTGAAATAATACAAATTAAACCTTTTATTTTTTTGAACCTCTAGCCCTTAGCTACTATTCACATTACAGAATTTCATGGTTTAATTTATTTGCTGACACACAAGCTTTAAACTGTCGCTTATAAAGTTTCTGGAAATTCTACGCGAATATCTGAAATGTTTTCACGAATAACAAACAAACTTTCCTAGAAGTAATGATGTTTATTTTCTATGTTTCAAAAGCTTCATTTTGATGACACTATTAAATCGAAAGTTACATTTGGATCAGACTATGAAAACAACCATTTGTCAAACAAAATATGCACGAATAATTTAAAAATTTTACAGTGACGAAAGGTAAATCGTTTTAATTCAAATTTGTGCATTTTCTTTCCTGGAACGTTTTGTGACGAGTTCGTAAATTTTAAAGTAAATGTTTAAGGACGCGAGAGATGAAGCATTTATAACTGAAAAAAAAGTCTGGGACGAAAAATGGCTGTTATCACGGCTGGAAATTCCGTTGAAATTCAGTTGAATTCCTTTACCTGAATTATTATTTAGGTAAAGGAATGGGTGTAGGGTTTACAAGTGTGATTGTATTGTAAGACAGGCAGCAAATAAGATCAAATTTCCTCGAGAAGCAACTCTCAGAAATAGTAAATTTACAAACTTGTGTGCTGTGTTACAAGACGAGATTAAGAGAGTTTTGCAAGAGATCGTTTAAAAAATCATAAACATATATATTTTAATTTTTACAATGTATGTAACATGATTAATGAAAGTAATTATTGCAATATAATTATACGTTCACGTAATCATGAAAAATAATACGAAAAGTCCATTGCATGTGAATCCGACGATAGTGATGACGGTGGCAATGGCGAAACTTGGCGCCGACCTCCCCGTCGGCTTGCTCTTCTTTTTTCCAACCATCTCGCTCCCACAAGCGGGACAGCGCCCCAGTCGGGACAACCTCTAAGCTCTCGATTGGTTTCCACGCATGCGTGGTAGTGTAGTAGAGGGAAGTCTGTGTTAGGAAGGGGTAAGCTTAGGGCAAAGGAAGAGCAAGGAAAGATTGGTTTTCCATGGACCGTTTGTTAGGGTACTGTTCCGGCTTTTCCGCGGTGTGGATCGGAGAAACCAGGGAACATTACGATCACAGCGGCCGGCGCGGCTAGAAGTCTCCTCTAGACAGAAGCTGAATTCGACCAAGCTCTGCAGCTAGTGTCGAAAATCCTGCCACCGTCGGCTCTCGAACATTAGGACGTCCTGGTCAGAGGCTACTATACTTGGGTTTTTCGTTCTTGGCGCTCCAAGGTCACGGACGAAAAATGGAGGGAAGGCTTTCTCAATAGGGAGCTTCCACGTCACAACATAGTAGAGACGTGGAAGCTCCCTATTGGAGAAAGTCTTCCCTCCCTATTTTTCGTCCGTGACCTCGGTGCGCCAAGAACGAAAAACCCAAGTACACAGTGACATCAACTGACGACCTGAGTCATCCAAGCTCCGGAACGCCTCAGAAACAAGGATGGCAGCGGAACCGCCTGTGTCGGCGGCGGTGTCAGCACCACTGCAATCGGCAAAGGCCGCTACGGCGACGCAGTTGGCCTCGGAGGCAATGCAAGAGGATGCGGATACAGCGGTGGGCGCTAGCAACGGACAAGGTAATTGCAGAGTTACAACCAACGGACAGAGCGGCTCCAGCGGAAGTTGTCGGCGGTGCCGGCAGACTCTGCAAGCGGGGCCAAAGACATCGGATTCAACGGCAGCGGGGTCAGTGGGGGACGACGGACGGCGGCGGCGGAAACGGCAGCGGAGGATACCGTCCTTGACGCCAGGTGCGTGGGTGGGCAGCCCGGCGCGCAGGCCATTGCAAAATCTAGCCCGCGAGCGGCGTCTCTCCTCCGCTGACCGCTTGCGGATAACCGCAATAAAAACACGACGCTGGGCGTTCGAGCGCGGGACGAGAGTCGAGATGCAGGGCAAGGCGGGGAAGGCAGGGGGGGCGTGGTTGGAAAGTGAGATTACCTAAGGCGATATTTTCCCTCACGCCTGCAACTTCAAGGCGGACGACTGCCCGCGGCGCGAGCCCACCGGCCGGAGATACGTCCATTTAAGGAGTACCACAAGGTGTGCAACACAGTGCGGAATATAATTAAAGAAATCGTCGTGATACAACGCTTACTTTCCCACACTATTTGTAACGTTTCAAAGTTTCGAAAATTGCAAACGTATTTCGAATTGAAAAATTAATAATAACATTTTAAAACATTTGTAATTTAGAAAAGACTATAAATCCCTGCAATAAATATTGCACATCATCTTCTGGGTTAATGGGCCCCTTCTTCATCAGGTTTATGGTCTAGTTTCCCTAATTCATAGAGCAAATGTTGAGGTGGCACCTTGTTTTGCCACTGGTCATAAACGAAGCTTCACGATCTTCGCATGATTTTCTGGGCTCAGGTGGAATACAGTTTTTGAAATAATCGTTCTCCATTTTTCTTGCGGCTGAATGTAGATTCCGTGACGAAGAACAAAAGGGATTGTCGAATTTGGGTTGATATTTTAGTTATAAAATAATTATTTTTTGCATCTAATACGCTACGACTGATAATGAGTTTTAAAAGTGATGACTGAGGTGTGTTAAAATGGACAGCCATTGCGTTATTATAAGATTACGTAACCTTTACTAATGCAAGAGAGAACAAGTTGTTGTAACACCGCTAGATTAAAGTGCATCCTGTGGGAAATATTCATTTACTGTTCATTACATAATATTTTGTTCAATTTATTGGTTTAATATAGAGTATCCAGTCCAAAGCTCTTAAGTTTGAGCGGATGAAGTCTAGGATATTGGGAGGGTAGACGACATAATAATAGAGTTTGCCAAGGCATTGCATTTGACGTACGACACGAGAAACTGGTTAAGAAATTACTGCATCGTGTATTGACCCCAGAGTTGTGGCATGGATTGATGAGCTTATTTGAGACTGAAAACAGAAAAGTCCGTGTTGGACAAAAATTTTCAACTTTAGCAAAGGTAACTTCAGGGATACCTCAAGGATGTGTTACTGGACCTCTGTCCTTTCTCGCGTTCATAAATGACCTCCTAGACAATTTATTTTCAACGGTACAACTATTTGCAGATTACCCTCAAACATATAGTTTTTCAATCATAAGTGGACCAGTATATCTACAGGGTGATCTAGACAGACTACATTTCTGTGCAGGAAAAAATAGAATGACAATAATAGTTCGAAAACAGAAACACGTTTGGTAGGGGCCGCAAGTACACTGAAACTCACACCGTTTAGGTAACAAACATATTCTAGTGCCTTGTTTTTTAAGTATCCGGGAATACTTTTTGCTAGCAAACTGAGTTTGGAAATGCATGTAAACTGTGTCGTAGAGAAAGACTACTGTGAAAACGACATAATTTGCATTAGTTGGGACCCTTATAGATATTTACAAAAGGAAAATGTGGATACACTTCAGAGACGAACGTATAAACGTACTTTCCGAGGCAATACAAAGAAAGTAGAATGGGAGTCTTTAGAAATCAGGAGGAATAAGGCAAGATTCTGTGCCCTATACTAAGTCTATGCCGGTTATTCAGCTTGGAAAGACATCTACATCTGACTCAGTAGACCCACATGTACTTAGTAGAGGGGATCAGAAGAACAAAATTCTGTATAAATCACCGAAACCAGATGTTGGAAAATTTTCCTCCACAAACATGGAATCAAATACGTTACTTGCAAAAGCCTTGGAACCCTTCCCTCTAGGTGACCAAAGATTTAAAAGTAAATTAACTAAATATATTCTTATATATGTATTTGGCATTTTGAATCGATAGTCCGACTTTGAAGACAAGCAAATTATGTCCCGCATGCCTGGGCCTAGTTTAATTCACACGTTTAGAGGGGTGTAAGAGCGGCATGTGGTGAGCATGATTCACCGTAACTAGCAAACTCCGACTCATTGAGCTTTTCTTACACACCTCTATTTTTGCCTCGCCATCTTACAGGTTTATTAGGACATAATAATAATAATAATAATAATAATAATATTATTATTAATAATATTATTATTATTATTATTATTGTGGTTTTTAAGTCTCTCGCCTAGCGAGGTGTACTACAACAGACACCGGGACCTTTGGAGAACGAAGGTGCCTGCTTTTCTTGCAAACTCGGGCGGTACTCAGGAGAACAGCCTTTTGCATTGTCTGAATGTGCCAGTTTTAAGACCAAGTCTTGCAGACGATGAAGTTAGTTCTTCAGAGATCAGTCCATTTGCAGAGATGACCACAAGGACTACATCAACAGACACTAACCGCCACATGTCGATGTGTCGAGATGGCGATTAATATTCAATTCTGACACTGAATAATATAAATTTTCAAGACATCGCAAAATTACTTCACATGGTTTTCTCGCTTTTATTTTTAACTCGATGGACTAATGCATCGACTGCAGAAAATATTCCAAAAGAGTATTAGTTCTGCAACGTCTGATAAAATGGATTTTCAATAAAACACACAAAGGTTTAACATAGATTTAGTCGCCATTATCGTTAATTCGACAGATTCATGAATCGAATGCCGAAAATATTCAGTATTAGTCATGCGAAGTGGGTGTACAACTACTGATGAAATAAATATTTCTTTGTTACTCAACTGAATCATTCACTAATTGCTCTGTACTTAACTTAAAAGAAGAAAATGAACATAAAACATAAAACATAAAATGAACATAAAACTTATGAGCTCAAGTGTCAAATAAGGTTGCAAACGACGTACTTTGGAAGACTTTGTGAGTCTACTTTCTACGAAGAACGAAAACTTTACGAAATGAGAAGAGAAAATTTAAACAAAGAACAAGAGAAGTTTGATATTAATTCAACTTTCGATGCAGTCACAGTAACATTAACAGTTTTCTTTGCCTTCAAATTGGTTTCGTTAGGAATAAAAGCAGAGAACCAATTGCTACCATAAAGGAGAGATACTGTAAATGAGGGAGTCAGCCTTGCAGACAATGCTACAGATTGTGAGGGGATGGGAATAAACAAGCAACAAGCGAAGGGTGAAACACCGACAATCTTCCAAGAGTTTCGAGAGAGCAGCAAATGAAAGAGAGTACAAATACAGTGTATTTATACATTGGGAATATTATATTACAATATTCTCAGGAGAATGAAATTTATATTCCACGTAAACCATACAGGAAAGTTATAACACTTTCTATAGCTATTTTGATCAAAACCCGGAAACTTACGTACCCGTGCATTTGAGAGAAAAACGAAGTCATCTCTAATTTAAGGTGTATAGTCTTTCCATGTGAATAGAATTAAAGATTGTAAAATTTGGAGATGTGCTAATATTCTTCATGAAAGGCGTAACATCTAATTAATCGGAAATAGAACATAACAAAATACAAACACGAATACATGTTTAAACACAATTTGAACTTTACACAGGCAGACCTAGCTTAGCTTTACATAGCACCGTAGGGCTTTCAAGACCGGAGTCAAGATAGAGATTTTCCGGGCTGATAGGCCGTGGTCTAGTTGACTACTAATGTCAATGCCAACTAGATCACGGCCTATCAACCCGGATAATCTCTCTCATCAGGCCTAGCTTTACTCGTAGAAACTATGGCGCGAACAAAAAATGTACCTTCACTTCTCTGAAATAATAAAAATGTATTATAACTGTTATATTTTTAACTTTTGTTTAGTTCTAGTTAATGCCATTATAATGTACAGAAGTACTGTTTAATCTACTATTATCTGTCTTTATTATCTTCTCCATACTCCCATATCTGCTCCTTACCTGCAACATCTGCCACCGTAGCTTTGGGTCCACATTTGACGAAGTAGTTGTAGAAAGTCACCATTACTAATCCTTCATTGATAGCCTGTAACAAGAAGAAACAATGATCTATAATTCATTCTATGTAAAGGTGAGGAGGGGTAGGTTGGAAAATATGGCCTCAAGTACTGAGAATGCAACGTGAACCAAAATGACGCGGAAGAATGTAAGTACGTTGAAATTATTTTTTTAATTACAAAATATTAAATGTGCTATGCTTCAAACAGTAAATAAAGCATTTTTAATAGGCGTTACTCCTCAATTTCATATTTTATTTTAAAAAAATATATGAGAAAACTAACTAGATAATTATGTCTGTGACACCAACAAATGCGTCACATCGACACAAACATTTCTATTATCAAAATGTGTTATATACCAATGTAATTCGAGGCTAATGAAGTTTGTTTTATTAAATTAATAATTTTTTGAAAATTCTCAATTACTTTCATAATAATAAATATCGCGCACCAGAAAAGTGTCTCGGCCCCGATCCGAGTCAGAGCCTACCGCCGCATCCGTTTCCGTCCTTAGCTTCGCTAGTGTCGCATACATGCCCTGACATCGCCCCTCCAACATCCGCAGTTTCTGCACCGCCATTCGGAGGCTCCCAGCACTGCCTGGTGTTTATTTATTTATTTGGTCAAAAAACAGTAAAAACTGTATATGACGTATGGGGAAAGATTATTTGCGCACATTTTCTTGAGGCCCAGAATAAAAAAACGAAATTAGCAACATTTGAAAAACTAGAAAAAATTAGAAAAATTATTATTTTAGTAAAATAGAAATTACAAAAATGTATGTTTCCCGAGTTATAGAAAATCAATTGGAACGGTAAATGAACTGCTGATTTGATTTTTCTGCATTGCTAACAAAGTAGTAACGAACATCAGTTCTACTCCTACCACTAGAAGGAAAAGGAGCGCTCAACAAAACGTGCGCATAGTGAAGCTACATTTACGTCTAGAAGCAAAACAAGGGGCCATCTCAGCATTTGCTCAATGGATCAGGGGAAACTGGACAAAACCTAATCGAGATGGGTGCTCGTGATACCAACATAATTTGTACTCTAGCTCTCTCATCCGCATAATGACACTGTGGACTTTCCTGGCCACTGTAAAACAGCTCCTTTGCCTGGCACTTGCCCATACTCAAGTTATTACTTTCGTAATATATAAATTATTAATCTACATAGCATATGAATATCACCTTGATGTAGAATTTGCCAGATGAAATAATTAACCACGAAATAGTATATGTTAATAATTAAAATGCTAAATATTCTCATTTATTCAGAAACTAGAGATCAATGGATACAAGAAGGATAGAGTGAAACGAAGGTTTCACAAGAGTGAAAAACGTCAGCCCCTGAACATCCTGACACTCAGCCCTCTAAAAGCGAGGAGCGCCAAAAACCAAACGCAATTATAATATAACCAAAATTGAACACTAGAACAACACAAAATTGAACGCAATTCTACACTAGTTAAGTGCCGTATTCTCGAATTTTAGTCTTTTGGATTTACCCAATCGTTAATGCTGCCAACTTAAAAGTTATCAGTGGTCACCTCTAAACTAGAACTTCCCAAAATGGAAGTCAACAAAAGTGCATTCAAAATTAGAGACTAGTTAAAGGCCTCAAGGAAAAAATTGTTCTACTCCATATTTTTGAAAATGTGAAACACACATACATTGGCTTACGTACACGAAAATTCAAAAACGAAAAATTGTGACACCTAGCCAAAATTTAAGGCTAATTTCAGGATCTAGAAAAAAATTATACCGACACCATTTTAGAATATTCAGTTGTACAAAGTAAAATAGGTAACATATTTCTTGTGGTTTAACAACTCGAAAGGTCAGAAAAATACAGAATTCTACCCAAAATTAAGGCTGATTTTAGGCTCTAGGGAAATATATTCCTGCCTTTATATTCCAAAATTTAGAACTGAACAATGTAATACAGATGACATACGTTCTCATAACCTGATATACACGAAAACGCAAAAATCACAGAAACGTAAGACCTCTTACCCAAAACGTATATCAGTCTTTATCTTGGAAATGGACGGGAAATATGAATTAACTAAGTAGCACATGCTGACACCTGCCTCTCAATGGTAGCAAACCCTTCCAGCCCTATTGTTCCACAGTTCATGTTCTTACGAACAGAAATTCCTATGAGACTAAAATTAGCCCCAATTTGTTCAAGATCCTGAATACCCTGACATTTTGGTAAGTTATTGTATTTTTCTGACTTTTCGGAGTTTTGTATGCATTAGTCTTTAAGAGCATATGTTACATCCTATGCTTTGTAATACTTTCAATTTAAGAATATAAAGGCGGGAATGACAATTTTTCCTGGAGCCTCAAATTAAGTTTATATTTTGGAATCGCTTGCGCTAATTTTATTAGGTTTTTGAGTTTGCGTGTGTATTAGCCTGTAAGAACGTAGGTTACCTTTTTTACTTTCTAGGCTACGTCCTTGAGATTTTTAAAATAAAGGTCGGAATAATTTTGTTTCTAAAGCCTCAATTCAGCTTTAAATTTTGGATAAAGTGACATATTTTTCTGCCGTTTTTTGTTTTCGCGTATGCTGCCTATTAGAATCTATGATTATTTTTTCTCTACATAAGTAACATTTACCTAAGTTAACTATTTTAATTTGGACAACCCTGAATGTTGTAAAATGTGGATGGGAACAAATTTCTTTCCTGGAGTTTCTAATTTAGATGCGTATTGGTTGACGTGATATGCGAAGTTCTATTTTGTAGGGGGCGCCAATAACTTTAGATTTTCGCTAGCAGCACTCACACTGTTAGGAAATTCGAAAGTGGTCTAAATTTGGGAATATGCAACTTCATTACATTAAACGTAGCTTTGAATTTTCGTTGAGGTTTGGGATTTGAAGACTTCAAGCATTACATGGCTAACAAACTCTGCATTAAACGAAGTTTTAAGCAACTTGTTCTGTGAATATACAAATTCAAACTAGTTCGTACAGCTTCCTCTAGCCCAAACATTAATTCGAGATTTCCAAAAGAAAAGTTCAAACCTTGTAATTTTTCCTCGCCTCCCAAATTAATCTAATTACACAACAATAATCAACAAAAAATAAATATAAAAAATTTTTTTTCTCGTGCAGTGACTTGCGCAGATCCCTGAGGTACTCCTTAAGTTCAAAGAAACTTCATAGAAACGAATAAAGGTGTTTGCAGTTCTGTTGTTTAAAATCTCTAAAGGCTATTTTCTCCAACAAGCAGAAATCAATTTCAAAAAGTCGATAGCAAAGCAATACATATGAACATAACTTGAGTTTGTGACTTCCTGCACCCGCAATCTGTTCAGAGCGTTTGCATGTAAGCCTTGCACCGCTTTGGTGACTTCCCGTTGGACGCGGCGTCCGTCGGATGAGAGTCCGCCAACGTGCGTCTACTGCGACGCAGGAGTGAATGCAACGGCAGATGGAGAATAAGCCCTGCAGCTCGACATCCTTTTCCACTCTCAAAACTCGTAGTGAATTACAGTGCGAAAAGCACGAACAACACTGGAAATTACGCGCAAATTTTCGCGAGCGGGTTGCCCCCCCTCCCCTTCTCAACGAGCTTGTGACGCAAATGTGCTGCCCGAAATTTTTCACGCTAAGCTCGCTCTAAAAAAGAGACGAAAAAATTCAGAGTGCGCAATATCAGAGCGTCCACTCTCGTAGTTTTGGAGTTCTCAATGAATTTTCCGCATTGAATATCATTTAGTGCCGGGAGAATTAAAAATAAACATTATAAAACATCTATTATAATTTAGGTTTCCTCTCTACACAAAAGCGTGAATATCAATTGTTAAGGTAATTTATTCTAGTTATGAATTGTGCAATGCAAAACTACCATTGAACAAAAGGAACATTTCTGAATAGACGTCCGTTTCAAATGCTTTAACGTTCGTTTTCCTAGAAAATATGAAAATAACGAAAAAAAAGGGGGTACACGTTAATAAGCCCAATTCATGAAAATACTTCATCTAGGTACAAAAGCAAATTCGTTCTGAGTGGTAGTTATAAAAGTAGAACAATGTACATTCTTTTCTAGAAATACAAATAATAGGCATAAATAAATTGATAAAAAAAACACCTGGCTATTAAAGGGCTGTCAGGAATAGGATGGAACTGCCAAAACAACAAGTTTACAGAAAAATGAATTATGTTTGTAGAAAAAATTATGTTTGTAGAATATATTTCATAAAATAATCAATGTTGCCATGTTTATAAGTGAGAATACAATTCAATTGATACAGGAATATTTCTTGATTATTTATACTTATACGTGTGTCTACGTTCTTAATCTTTCGTTTGGGCCATTTAGGAACCACGCACCAATTGCATTGCTTCTTCCTTTGTCCTTCTTTCTTCTTCCTCCAGTACTCCTTCACCTTCTCTCTGTGTGTCTAAGTTATTATAGTTTATGTTTGTTACAGTGGATAAAGGCTGTATCACGTTGACAATACGTCTTTTTTTCCACTGTACCAATTAAAATTGTAAAAGTTGCGAAGTTAAATTATTTAATTACTGATTTGTAAGTGAATGAAACAACGATTTCCCATCAACATATTTAAGAGGATTCGTCCTCGTTAGACGTATTGTTTAACTATGCTCCGTGAATCATGGTAGCTAAGCATCGCGATACACCACAAATTCCTGAACCGGTGACCGTCTGGGAACCCCTGTTACTAACGACACCGATCCTTTGGCCGAAAGATAATAGGCATTGACGGACTGCGACGTGACGAAACAAAACGACAAACATATAACGGACGGTTATTCCTGATTTGTATAAAATGCTAAGGGCTAAGAGACGTGTGGCGAAAAAAACGCAACATTTAAAAATATCACAAAAAATTAACTTAACCCTCATTTCCCACCTGCAGGCGCGTGCGGCACTCCGTGCCGCATTTATCATCTTCGACTTTCCCGTCCAAAGTTATTATTTTTGTTATTGAATGTGAAGGAAATATTCTTTATTTATGTGTTTATACATTTCATTTCATAATAACTAACAAAATACCAAACGAAATAACAATATTAATAAGAATCTTATCATTAACTCCCTCCCTCCGTGTCTTGGCACGTGTTAAATATCGGGGAATGCATACGGTGAAAACGTGCCTTCTAACGTTTCTTCGGAACAACGCATTTAAATTTGAATTAGTAGTTAAAACTCAAAAATCTGTGTCATAAAGCTCAATAACAAAACTGATGTAAGAATTGTAATGGATAAAATAAGCAAATATTATACTTACATGACAAAGCGCGTGCGTTACGGAGTGCCACAACCGTTGCAGAGTTCGAATTGCTAATGAATAACGGTCGATCGGCAGTGTCTAAAATCGTGATTTGAGTGTCATCCGGTTGAAACTATAATGAATGACGAATAACTATGAGCTCATATGCGTGAAACCAATTATTTACACGAAATCAACAAAAATGTAAGAATGCGGCACTGAGTGCCGCTATGTGCCCGCCAGAGGGTTAAATGCTTGTATTCGCTCCTGTATCCTCTCCACGCAGAGTTGGCACGTGATATGTATGCACTCGTCAACCGTTAAGATGCGAGCCAACGCTCTCATTTTAACGGTCGTCGAGTGCACCGATATCTCGTGCGAACTCTACAGTGTGTGTGTGGGGGGGGGGGGGCAGGAAAGTAAAAACTAGTGAGAACGAGCGGCGAACCGAAACTTTTCCTCCTCTTAATTAGTCCACTCAACAAGTACTCATATTCTTCTGAAAAAGTGCATGGCATCATTTAAACATCTGCAATTAAGGGATAAATTGCATCTGGCTTTAATTTTGGAGGTATAGGTCAGGGTCGAAACTTTTTTGAACTTCTGCAATTATCAGTATCTTACAGGTATTACAATCCTAAAAAGTTATAAATGCACTTTCCTCTATTGTTCAAAAGATTGATGCATTTGCAGCCAGTTTTCAGAACACTTTAAAAATTTCGCATGGGAGAAGTGACCCCAAAATTAAAATATCTTAATTATCGTCAGAACGACAAAATTACATTGTACTCCTGACGTCATTATCAAGTGTCATCTGGAAAGCTTCTAATCTAATATTTTTGCGTGACACGTCCGTCATCTATCCACTCACAGGCATCTGGATTTTCGGTTACAATTTTGGGTGTGTCTTCGACACCTCCAGTCTACACCTTTAAAAATATTTTACCGTCAAGAGATCATTATGTTCACCATAATGTTCAATTCGGCGATGTTTACAGCCGAATAGAATCTTAAACTCGGATTTTAGGACTAAAAATTCGAGATCGTATTTTTGAGATTCCTTTTCCTCCCACATAATAGTATAGGGTGTTAAGATTTACAAATATAGATAGAAGTGACAGTGTTCAATCAACCTCCTTATTTACATTTACACGTATTCCCTTCAAATTAAGTGTTGGTAATAAGGCTTGGTTCCCTAATCTACGCATTTTGATTAGCGATTTACACAATTATCCCCGTACTTCGGGAAAACACTGTTTTCTCCGATTTATAGCCTCTTTTCTCGTGGTATTTCCTTCATCATGATCTTTGAAGCATTTTCTCTCACCATCCTTTCAGTCATTTATATTTATTATACGTCTGTGGCTTTTATTATTGCTTTTTATCATACCATTAAGCATGACAGTTCACGTTACAATCTTATAATAATCGAATATCCTATATATTTAGAAAAATGTTATCAAATATTTATTACAGAGTAAATTTGAAGTTTACAATTTTTTTCTACTGAATACAATATCCACGCTGCAGTACCTCAGGGTTCTCCACTATAACCTATCGTTTTTAATATTTACATTTCAGATATTCCACATTTCATTAATTCACAAATAGCCTTTTTGCCGATAACACATCTTTATTTACTTCTCATGCAGAAATATCTTGTCGTTATAATTTACAACATGATTTAAATATTCTTGTTACTTGGTAAAATAATTGTAAATTAAGAGTCAATAGTCAAAATCTCAAGCAAAACTATTTCCTTTAAAACGAATCTCTCCTACTTATCCTCTCATTATCTACTACAAAACAATCCCTTGGATTCCTAACAAGACTCCAATTACCTTGGTTTACAACCAGATACTAAATTAAGTTGGAAACCACACATTCATCAATAATAAATAAAACAAAGGTCAACCTTTTAAAATTATACCCACTTCGGAACGAAAATTCTCACGTTTCTTACATTCAGCATTTTCTATATTTAAATATATGTTTCTTCCTTCATTAACATAAGCATGCCTCATTTGTGGTGTTGCAGGGAAATTTCGTATCCAAAAATTAGAGATTATACAAAATAAATATCTAAGGAAAGCATTGAAAGAACCCTGGTTCATAAGAAACGATCTAATATTACACGAACTCAGTTTCTTCCTCTAAAATCCTGGTTCCTTCGTCTCTCAGATAAATTCTATATTCCCTTTGTTCTTCCCCTGCTTATACAACTTTTCAACTTGGAAAAACAGTTAATAATTTTCCGTGAATTAAAATACGCTATTAAAAAAATCTCTTAGATCCTCCGTAGTTATCTTTTCTTTCTGTATCTATTGTTTATTATGTACATTTCCATGAATAATATTCATGAATTCAGATATTCATGAATTATCTATTATTTATTATATAAATTTTCATGAATTTTCATGAATTATATTTATAACCATTGTATATTTGTAAGATCATTATGACTCTCCAAAATCAAAATACTTACACATGCCAGTAGTATGTTTAGAGATTACTTTTCAAGTTTTTCCTCATATTCTATTTGATGTTAATGTTATGTAAGACAAATTTTTGTCGAACAAGGATTGATAAATATATGTTAACAAATAAAATAAAAAAAATAAATCAACTTCCGCGTAACTTTCGTACAAGCAGTTTCCTTGTATCTCCATACTTACTGCATCAGCATGTTCCTGTCATGAAAACCTGTCGAAATTAGCGAAGATTTGAAGTTCCGGAAAAATAAACAAGGACGATTATGTATTGTACTTATCTACCTAATTTCACAAACATAAAAGTATTATATGGGAGCATTTAACATCCAAGACATAGACCTCTCAGATTTGGAAACGTTCTGGAGAAGAGAAATATAGCAATGAAATTGTTGAGTATAGTTTTCGAGTTCTCTTCTATGCACCTTTCAATGAAATAAACATCCCTAAGAGAATTTATAAAAATATACAAACGTGCAAAACATATTACTTTGATGTGCAATACAAGAGTATAATTAAATTTATGTATCATGAAAAATACTTCTCGTAAAAAATTGAGAAAAATAACAATTGAAAAAAAAGAAAATCTAAGTAGTCACTATTTGAGCTTTAATAATTTATTTTATTAATTCCATTATGTCATCCTCCAAATTTTTCGGTGTCTCTAAACGACTTAATGTCATTTTTTACCAGTACTTCCAGTACCATAATTGCAAACTGATCAGTTCAATGTAACACCAATGCTATTGACCGGATCGAGGTCGAGGAGAGGCAAGACATGGTCAAGGACAACGGAGCCCGGGTATTAAAAAAACTGCGCGTGTAATGCCATTAACTGACAGGTGAACATATATCATAGCGATGAAGGTTTTTCTATTAGCGGCAATGGAATGTCCCGAAAAAACTATTCTTATGATCTCCCTCCCTCCCTCTCCCTCTCTCTCTCTCTCTCTCGCTCTCACTCTCTCTCTCGCTCGCTCTCACTCTCTCTCTCTTTTGTAAGAACGAGCTCTTTTCAACACAGTTCTTACAACGAAACAAGAAAACGAGCTAGTTAAAAGGACGGGCAGGAAAAAATAGCTTACTCCCCTCTGTAATAACAAGAACAGAAATTACGAAAACATTTAAACGCAAAATTCTCGTTAGTCAAGAGACGGAGGAAAATTCTTCGATAATTTTATCCGACGTACATAATTTGGCTTGTGTAAAACACATACCTGAGTTATAGAATGAAAATTAAATTTACTACGAAAATGCATACCACAAATTTTTTACCAAAAAAAACGTATTTGATTAAATATCTAGATTATTAATTTCGAATACGTGCAGAAAATGACAGAAACCTATGCTGCCTCGGTCCGTAGGAGAGGTTCATATGGTTTTTTTAGATACCAAGGAACTTGGGCAAATAAAAGACAATCAAACAATTCGGATTTTTATTTAAAAAATGCAATGCATTATTACCCATATTCATTCTTGAAAATTGACAGAATTCGCGTAATCTGTCTTTGCTTATGGCACAGCTGACGACATGCGACAGCAACCATCCAAGGAAGAGGCCGCACGACATTGAATACTTGCTGCATTATTTTCCACACGCTTGATACCAGAATTTTTGCTGCTGCAAGCCACTAGTTCTAATAAATTCTACGAAACGTCGAAGGTAAAACAAATGAAAACATTTTCTTCTTTAGAGATTCTGGGATCGGTTCATTTACGAATATTCAGATTGTGAAATGATGATGCAGATTTGTCATGTCAATCCACCAAGGCGGATTGCTACATTAAAGAATTAATGAATGAATGAATGAATAATGTGTATGCGGAGATCGGTAGAGAGCGTTGATGTAAAAGCTAATACAAATCAACATCAGCCTCATGAAACACATTTTGAAAAGTAGGTGAAACACGTTTTGAAAAGAGGGAAAGGAGACTGTAGAGGAAAAGGAGACTGTAGAGGAAAAGAAGTCTGTAGAGAAAAAGGAGACTGTAGAGGGAAAGGAGACTGTAGAAGGAAAGGATACTGAAGAAGGAAAGGAGAGTGTAGAGGAAAAGTAGACTGTCGAAGAAAAGAAGACCTGTATATACCTGTATGGAAATTATACTGTGGAGGAAGAGGAGACTGTGGAGAAGAACGACGATGGGGAAGCAGACGAATCATCGTAGGAAAAGAGTCAATACAGGAAGAGAGTGGATGGCGCAGATCCGACAGCGAAAAGGAGACGCAGCAGGGGGAGAAACAGTGGAAAAAGAGTATGAGGAAGACGAGACGGTGCAGGAGAAACGACGACGGAGACGGGATGCATCACGCAGAGGAGCCAGTGAAAGAACAGGTGGATAAGCACGACAGCGAGCGCGACTAACGGGATGCAAGCACCGATACGTCAACTTTAATTCAGTACGGCGGCCTCCTACGGCAGGTCACTTTCGAGCTCCTTCCCGGATACAATTACTATTTAGCAATGTACTAGTGGCCTGCAACAGCAAAAAATTCTGCTTAACGAAATTACATAACATCCTTTAAACCCAACATTACTCAAGAAGAACAACAAATAAAATATTTTTGAATAACACGGCTTAAATATTTCAACAAAAGTTCACGAATATTGTAACTTACATCTTGTATTATAAAACAGTACAATCGTTCTCTACATACCATGAAAAAAGGGGCTATTCGATAATGCAACATGTGACTAGCAAATATTTAAAGGTGAGCGGCCTCTGCCTTCAAGCCTTGCTGTGGTATGGCCTCAGCTGTGTCATAAGCAGTGAAGCACTGAGTACGAGAATTCAGTCTGTACGTACAGTATGCGCGATGTCACAATAAAACAAACAAATACTAGTATTATGCAGTTAAAATCGCAACTGATTCATACGTTCTGGTTTTCTTGAATTCCTAAATATCCAACAAAATTATAGACACCATACACATGGCCAAAAGCTGCATAGATTTTCATATCATCGAAATTAGTAATACAAATAAATGAGTGGAAAAAGGACCAGTGTCAGATTTTCTAAATTTTACTGAGGAGAAACTTTACGCTCAAAAGTGGGTTCCAGTTATTAAAACCACGAGAAAATGGCATTGGCCCTTTTCCCATTCCCTGTACAAAATATGAACTATTAGAAGGAAAAACTCAAAATATCTTTGTTCTTTTTTTCAATCTACATTCCCGGTTCGTTCTCCTATTGTGTTGTATTCATGGTGTATATCTGTCGAGGTCTTTCTGTCAGGAAAAATATCTTTTCCGAAAATCTCAATATCGACTTTCTGGAAATAATATATTTCCAGATAAGGACAATCAATTTTATCAAAAAACAAAATACTTACAATATCATTCAGGTTTCATGACCAGATTTGTCATATTTTTAAAGACAATCATAATATACAGCTGATTTCCCTATTGTAATAGTCAACTGGCCCCTCTTCCATACATTCATACGTCGAGAAGGAACATTTCTAGTTTTTTCAAATATTGCTGACCTGGTTTTGCCGGTATTTTTAATCATGATGTAACTATGCACAGTAAAATTATAGGTAAGAGATTCTGGAGTCCAAGAAAACATAGTTTATAACGAAAAAACGTTAAAACGTAGTTTATAAGAAAGTTTATAACGCTGTTGACACAAATGAAAAATATAATTTATTTTTCTCCAAGCTTTCAATTCATTTTAACGCGTGCTTTCCTCTTAAAAAGAGAAAATTAAACATTTCAAGCAAAAGTAATACTTGGATCACACAAGAAATTAGAACATCGTGTAAAAACAAACGTACGCTTTACTTTATTTCTAAACATCATAACGTATCACCCGGTTTCCATATATACTTCCGAGAATATAAAAGAATTTTAAGAAAAGTAATAGTTCAGGCAAAAATAATGAAAAATAGTCAGGACATTTTGAGCGCTAGTAACAAAACTAAAGCAATGTGGGATATCGTAAAAAATACAACCACATCATCTCGATACCTTGTTATTTTAAAGGATAATGAAAGAGAAACGAGTAATCCGGAAAAAGTTGCCAATCTCTTCAACAAACACTTTTCCAGAATTGCGTCTGATCTCACGAAGGGATTAAAATCACAAAATTCAACATTTTACACTTCCCAAAAAATTTCAGATACAATGTTTATTCCCGAAACTTCTCCCAACGAAATCCTCAGAATAGTCAGTAAACTAAAAAAAAATATTCATCTGGTTTAGATGAATTTCCGGATTGTTTATTAAAAACTTGTGCACCTGCCTTTATACATCCGTTAACTCACATTTTCAATGCTTCTTTATGTACAGAAATATTTCCAGATATTTTCAAAACAGCAAAAATTAAGCCACTTTTTAAAAAAGGGAACAAAAATGATATTCAAAATTACCGGCCAATTTCTCTTTTGTCAGTTTTCTCAAAAATATTAGAAAGGCTTTTCTACTTACGAATGGAAACATTTCTCAGGAAAAACAGAGCGTTTTCAGACTCACAACACGGTTTTAGAAAATCAAAATCTACGGAAACTGCCATTTTTTCTTTTCTCAAAGATGTTGCTTCATCAATAGACCAAAATGAAGTACCCATTGGAATATTCTTAGATCTCTCGAAAGCTTTTGACGTTATTGACCATAAGATCTTGCTCTCAAAATTACCTTCGTATGGAATTCGTGATATTGCCCTAGATTGGATAACTTCTTACCTTAAACATCGGACTCAAAGAGTAGAAATACCATACTGGCAGGAAAGGGCATTACATACTTATATTTCCAATTCTTTGCCAATTGAGCATGGGGTCCCGCAAGGTTCGATCTTAGGTCCTATTCTCTTTCTGTTATATGTAAACGATACGCCCTCGTCTATTAAAAATGGAAGAACGGTTCTGTTTGCTGATGACACGAATGTTCTTTGCAAAAAAGAAGCAGTAAATACTACAATTTCAGAAGTTTCAAATTGGTTTAATAATAACAAATTAATAATTAACGAAAGAAAAAACTGTTTCAATGCATTTTTCCATCTCAAATCGGAAATCGCATGTTCCATTGAAAATGAACAATATGCAATTAGCTGATGTTGAGGCAACAACATTTTGAGGTCTTTCAATTCAATCAAATCTCAAATGCAATGTACATATAACAGAATTAAACACTAAATTAAGTTCATTATGCTATTTTTTCAAATTCTGTCAGCCTTCATGCAGCTCGTTGCGTTTATTTTGCAAATGTGCATTCCCGCCTAAGATATGGCATAATATTCTGGGGAAGCTCATCCTGTAGTATTCAGACCTTCAGATTGCAAAAGAAAATTATTCGAATAATGAAAAAATGCCTTCCACGTGATTCCTGCAAGCCTCTTTTCATTGAGCTGGGAATCTTACCATTGCCTTGTCTATTTATTTACGAATCTGTAATATTTGTCAAAAATGACCTATTTAACGGAGGGAACATATTTTCATGCTATATTGATATTTATAATTACAACACACGCCCTAGAAATCACGTGCATCAAGTGTCAGTATCAACAGCTCAGTACTAGAAATCAACATACATGTAAGTTACTTTACAACACATTGCCAGATGACATAAAACAATTAAAGTCGGTACACAAATTTAAGTTAAAAGTAAAATCTTTTCTGCTGCAAAACTGTTTCTATACAATTAGAGACTATACTGATCGTGAAAAAGAAAAATAATGTTTATTTTAACAAAACAATGATATATAATGAATTAGTTTACGTTTGTAGTGTACACATTTTTTAAAAAAATATTTAATACGCCTGTAACAAGTAATGTACTTCAGCTTCCGGGTCAATGATCCCCATCTCCAGTTTTTTCTCCAGTTTCCCTGATCCATTGAGCAAATGCTGAGATGGCCCCTTGTTTTGCTTCTGGACGTAAATGTAGCTTCACTGTGCGCACGTTTTGTTGAGCACTCTTTTTGCTTGTAGTTCATTTACAGCTGAAATTGATTTTCTATAACTCGGGAAAAAACATTTTTCAAATATTTTTATTTTTCTAAAATAATTATTTTCTAAATTCATTTTTTCGTTTTTTTTAAATAAAATTCTGGCCCTCAACAAAATGTGCACAGATAAATTTCTTTCTCTACACGTCATATACAGTTTTTACTGTTTTTTTGACAAATAAATAAATAAATAAAATAAATAAACGTATGCAGATTAGACTTTTTTCCCGCACGTCACATACAACTTCTACAATTTTATACAAATCATATCGAATCAAATAAACCATTCACAACATTTTGTTGGTAGTTTTGTTTCGTCATGTAACAATTTACAGTAACAGAAAGGGTAAGAGATTTTTGGGCTCAAAAAACGTGCGCAGATTATACTTCTACCCCATACATACTACGTAGAGTTCCCGCAATTTTATGTAAATCAAATCGAATCAAATAATCCATTGACGAGCCTCTGTTGGTAGTTTTTTTCGTCAAGTACCTATGTATAGTAAAAGGATGGGTGAGAGATTCTGGAGCCCAAAAACGCGCGCAAATTGTACTTCTTTCCCGTACGTCACAGAGCTTCTCCTTTTTTATACAAATCCAATCGAATCAAATCGTCTTTCACGACACAGAGACGCGGCCTGGCGCTTGGCGGGAGGTCGCGACCGCGCGCCGTCTCCTCTGAGCCGGGCGACGCGGGGGGGACGGGGGCGGGGGCGGGGACGGGATCGTCAGGGAAGCTGCGGCGTCGCTTTCTCCCGCGCCGGGTTTCACTCTCGCTCCGGCGCCGCCGCCGCCCGGCCACGCCCAGGCGCGTGCCCGCGCCCGCGCCCGCGTGCGCACGCACGCACGCGGCCCGCCGCTCTCGCCCTGCCCGTTGCCCGTCGCCCGTCAACCGCCACACTGGGCCCAAATCGCAAAAAAATGGTCAAAAATGAAAGATGGTCAGACTAGCACAACGTTCGTACGCCTTCCTTCGGAGGGGAAGTAAACCCGGTTGTCCCATGTAGTAGATTTACCGTCTGTCAAATATCCTCAAGCCTAAATGAAGCCTCTGAGCTAAATTAAAATCGCCTCTTTCGTCGTCCGAGATAATACCTTCTTTCTCTGCGAGGTGGTGAAAGGAGGGTAGTGAAATGTGCGTGGTCAGACAGAAGAGCGGGCCTCATGGCCCGAGTCTCGACACGTAAAATAAGACATTAACTAACTAACGTTATTGAATTTGGATGAAGCTTTGTGTACGGGATTTTTCTCAGGATCGTTTGTTACGATTCCGTAAATAAATTTACAAAAATGGAAATGGTGGGTTCAATACGGAAGACCAAATATGTTTAAAAATAGGTTTAATTAAAATATAAGATAGAGTAATTACGAGAGTAATTCAAAAAAATCAGCAAATTGAATATTTCTAAAATACATATTTCAACAAAAAAACAATAAAAAGTAAATATTTTTGACAAAATCTATTTTCTTCTCAAAATACTTGACCACCCTTCAATCAGGAATGAATTGCATGCACGTAAATCATTGAACGTCAAATATAGGTACATAAAATACACAAATATCATATACTTCTGACCCATCTGCATCTCAGTTTAGCTTCTTCAGATGGACAGTTATACGTTCTGAGAATATTTAGAGGGAATAATGGTTGTAGCTTTTCTCATTATAGGGATCTTAGTTTCCTCTGAAGTAGCTTTTGTAGATCGAAATGAGAAGATCTGATAAGATCAGTAATCAACTGAACTTAGCTTCTTTTGTTCTGACTATTACATTTTCCCGAGTTATATATTTTCCCGTATTTGTGCACTGACATTAACAAGTACAACAAGGGATAGAATTCCACGAACTTACGATGTTTCTGAGTACTATTGTTGAAAATTCATCAAATGAATACAAGTTCATTCCTTCAAATGTCAGCGCGGAGCTAAATGTTTCAAATGATCCAATTCAAAAAATCAACCCACTGTAGAAAGCAACTCGTCGCCGGCTGTTTTTAAATAAATCATTAGATAATCTAACAGGTTATGTTCTCCATAAATTTCATTGACAGGATCTGAGGACTTGACACATTTTTTCTTTAATCAAAACATAAAGATTATTATACATATTAAGTATTCCACTTACCATAACAAAACAAATCAATCATGAAAATCAAAGAAAATTGCTATTTAATCAAACAAAATTACTACGTTTTTGAAAGAACCATTATTGTCTTGCATTTCCTTAGCTCAAATGTTATTCACACGCGGTTCACATTTGATCTGATGCGGAAGGTCAGACAGGTATAAGAAGTGGACGCCTCTATTTTGCAGTGGAATGTGACATTCGAACTACAGGGTCAAAGCCTCGAAATAATATGTTTATACACAGCCGCTGTCTGGAGGAGAATTCTGCCCTGATCGGTGATTTTCCATGGTTTCTTCGATCAATGGCAGGCGAATGCTCCAGCAGTACCCTAACAAACGGTCTACAAACTGCGCCCGATATTTCCTAACTGTTCCATTACCTATCCTCTGCCCTCACAGTGATACGGTCACGTGCACCTCACGACCACACAAGACGAGAGGTCTTTCGGTAGCTTAGAGCTTGGTCTCGGCTGTGGCGGAGCCACTAGGGGAGATACAGGATCCGTCCCCCCATGCAGACGTGTAGCACGGTGCGAGATCTCTTCTTTCCAGCGGACAGGAATCACTGCCACCTCTCTGGAAAAAACATTCACTACACTAACAGGACAAATGACCATAGCAGTTGTCGTACCCGGAAAGGCCAATCAATAACTTTATTTTTTCGACGTTTGCTCCGCTTTTCGGGCTTTGGCCCCGCTGTGCGCCGCCCTGCGCCCGCCGCTCGCCACGTGCCGATCACGCTGCCCGCTCCCCGCCCGCAACCCCTCTCGTCACCCGCCCGTCCCCCCCCCCGGTCCCCAACCTGCCCGCCGCCCGTTCGACGCTCGCTCCCTGCCCGCTCGCCCTACTGCACCCCGCCCGTTCCCCGCCCGCTTCCCGCCTGCCGAGGCTTCCGGACGCGTGTTGCGTAAGGCGCCAGCGACGACCTGACCCGCACGACGGCGAACTTTTTTCAGTCCATGTATGTCCCGGTCAGAGAAGACACTCTCCTGTGGTGAGATGATGTGACTACTGTTTGATCCAAAACTAATTCGCAGGTGGGATGATTGTCGATGTTTTTTATCACATCAACTGCCATGGTCATTAGTCATAGGATGGTGTTCTCAAGGTCGATGCCACGAGCGGGGGTCCGTGGCACGAGTGCCATGATGAAATCGCCTCTCCACGCAATTCATTACCCCGCCACCAGAGACGCCATCCATATTGTAAAACGGGGGGTTACTAATAGTTTCCTTTCCCGACGCTAGATGCGCAGAGACGCTCGTGGCATGCTATGGTGCCACGACGCGTGCCATTATCGCCAGTAGCAGACCTTGACACCACTGCTGTAGGAAATGTGCAATCTCGGAGATGGCGATGTACCGCCCCCAATGAATAGTAAGATCCGGCGCCCAACCTCACGTCCGTTTGGGGAAGGGGGTGTAACTCTAGGGTCTCCCCTCAGCGAAGCACCTCTCCAGTTTGGACAAGCTTTTAACTACCGAATGTGTAGAGCATGTAACACTAAGTGTGTGTGGAAGGAAAGAGGATAAGGCACCGAAGAAGCAAAGACTTGACGCATATTTCTCTATGAATGTCGACGCGCTGAATCCGAATGTGAAAGCGTCGCGTAGACATAATAGGGAAACATGTGTCAAGTCTTTGGGTCTGACAAGAACCACCTAAAACACAAATTACAATGTCGCGATTTAAAAAGGAGTGGAGGGTGGTGGCTCTTCTGAAATTCTCATTTCAGATTCGAATTTTCCCGCCGACTTACGTAGAGTCGACTCAGGCACACTTTTTTATTTATTTTGTGTGGCTGTGTTATGTGAGTACATTCCACAGAGCTCAGGATGTCAGTTTGCCACTGAGCTCAGAATGCCACATGTCAGTTTTATATATCACCTGGGGATTACGATTCAATTCTGGTGGCGGCTTAACCCTGAGCGCCTCTTAAATATAATTTCTCACAATTCGAGTGGAACCAGTTGCTTTTATTTTCTCTACCGCTTACGCAGTAGAGAGAAAGGTATGTAATTATGTGCGAAAAAAATTGCGAATTTTCGACAGAAAAATGTATTACTGGGCCGTGGTAACGAAAAAGTGGAGAAAACCAGCTGATAAATTAAGAAAAACACCTCTAACACTTGATGTAGCCAGAATCTATGTTTCAAAAGAGAAAAATCGAATGACGACAATACGTCTTTGTGTCCGTCTGTGAACAACCTTGGCGGCTAAATCGTTCAGCCGATTTTCTCCAAAATTGATATTCCCCAAACGATCTCACTGATGTCGCGACCCCTTGAATTTGAAAGGAATATTTTAATTTTGGGAGTACTTTGCTGCGACATTTTCAAAATTAGAAAAAGAAATGGATAAATGGTTTTTGAATAAATTTTGTTATTGGATAGTGCAAAAGACGTCTAAGAGAATGGTGCAAGTCTCATTTTCGTTGAAAATTCTGATTTTTCGAAAACTGAAAAATTCAACATTTTTTCGTAGTCTTCCTACAACCACAATGATGAAGATAGAAATTTTTTCCGTTAATGAAATCTATTTCCCTGAAGATAAATTGTGAAATAAGATCATGTACAATTTTTTGAAAATTTGAGTAATTTTCACCTAATATTGAATGAAAATACAGACAAGAAAGTACGCGCTGTTTTGCACCACTAGTTCTCAGTTGTTGCCAGTTGAATTTTGTGGATCGATCAATTGTTCCACTGACCACTCTTAACCTTACCGTTCCATTCTGCAAAAACGTAATTTCGTTAATTCATTAATAATTAATAGGTAATTTATTTCGTAATAATATTTAATTCGTAATTTCAGTTTTTGAATGATTAATACTATCATTTTAGGTGGACTATCACAGATTGTGTATGATAGTTTCTTTTCCTTTCCTTCTCAGAATAACCGTTTGTCGTATTTCAGTCGTTTAAATGAGGGACAAGCATTCTAGCGATAAATACAATTATGTCGGCAACACAGCTGACCGACAAACCAGTAGCTCTAACATTCTGTCTTTCATAACTCTCTGTCTGTCTTTCGGCGCAACAACCTCTGACGAAGTCTAGGCCTACCAGCGGCGTCCCAGGCCTTGGGCATGGGTAACGGGGTGCGTGTGGTTAGCACGTAGACATGCCTACACCGTATTCTGGTCTTCTCAACTTGAGAAGTGCGTTTTCTCCTCGTGACACAGCACAGCAACATATACTGGGACCTTGCAAGGAAAACGTACACTATAATCTTGCCTGCCCGGGACTCGAACCCGGGATCGCTTTGTGGAAAGCAAGCACGCTGACCATGAGCTAACCGCGAGGGCAGTTACAACATTGCCTGCGCAAATAAATATGTATAGAGGGTTAATTTCACTCAAGTTATGTACTTTAGGATATTAAAGAAAATTTTCTGATTGATTTGTTCCGCAATGAAGAGTGACATTCGGCTACGGATGTAAAATGTTCTCTTGTGATCAAGAAGAATGAGGTCATTGCCAAACAAGTAAGTTATCATCTCTTGTATTTTGCAAATTCCATCTGGTTAAAAGAGTGAAGAAGTTAGTTTGATGGTGCCTCCTCAAGAAGGAAAACCAAACTTCTCTTATAAAAGTTTCGATGTAATTGGACCTGTTTAATCAATAGCGAGCTGGCAAGCGAGGAGAATTAGTTGCGTCAACGAAGATGCAACAAATTAAAAGAAAAAACATAATAGAGGTCAAAATGTTAAATATTATCAAGGGCTGATGAAAGAAAGGTATAGTGCAAAAATACTGGTGGGTCCGACATGAAGACAGGATAGATAATGGAAATTCCAAAACTAGTTTACGCGGAAAACTTCAATATGAAGTACGATATTTCATACTCTATTAATAATTATTTTTTTACTTATTAAGCTTCGAAATAATATGAAAGTTGGGAGAACATTTAAAGACACAAAAATAGTGAAAAGATCAACATGTAAAGACAATTCGTCTTGTTTCACATAACATAACCTGATGGAAAGTCGCACGCAGATGTAGCACCTTAATTCAATAAGAAATATAAGTACAAAAAACATTAATATATTCATACAAGCATTACAAACTATAGGAATAAGCTGAAATCTCATCTTTCCGTTGTTTATTTACTACTTGAGTTTATAACTGAGTGCAACACTGCCACGCGCAAACCATCCTGGTCGAGTAATGATCACAGACAGTACATCACTGAATTTGGTGGACATTAAAATACTGTTTTCTGAGAAAAATATACAGATCTTTAACCACAATCATCAACTTCCGACTTCAACCATTCAACATACGCCTTGGAAAATAGACCATGAAATACTAGAATTAGTGGTGTGTCAAAGATTCTAGCTTCTACTTGATGACCCCCCCCCCATCTCGTTCAGGGCATTCTGCCAATGATTTCTACCCTGATCTATTGAGCAAATGCTGAAATCGCCCCATTGCTTCTAGACCAGTGGTGTCAAGGTCTCCTATTGGGGGCAACGGCACGCCTCGCGGCACCGTGCCATGCCACGAGCGCCTCTGTGCAACTAGCGTCGGGAAAGGAAACTATTAGTAATACCGCCGTTTTACAATAGGGATGGCGTTGTCTCTGGTGGCGGGGTCATGAACTGCTTGGAGGGGCGATTTTGTCGTGACGCTCGTGCCACGGACTCCCGCTCGTGGCATCGACCTTGACAAAACTGTTCTAGACAGAGCTCCACTATACGGATGTTTTGTTGAGCTCTCCTATTCCTAGTTGTGATAGGAAAAGAGACGGGAGTGTGGGTTGTTTTGTTAGAAATACCATAAAATCAAATCTGTAGTTTGTTTACAGATAAAAATAAGTTTTCTTTATTTCTAGAACGAAAAATTCTAGTTCTCAAATGTTGCTAACCTCGCTGTGTTGCTGCTTTTTTATAGGGTGTCCGGGGAGGAAACGTCGAAACTACGAAAATAAGCTCTTAAGACAATTCTAAGCATATTTTGTCTAATAAACTACGAGGATATTCCGAATGGTTGAGCTGTAATAAGCACTCAAAAGTTGGTTTGAAAAATTGATTTTTAGGCAAAACTTTAGATTATAGAAGCATAGAAACATTTCAGAAACATACAAGTTGTATATTATTTACAAAAGAAATGAACATATTTGTTCAGATAAAAAAATTAAGCGAGAAATGAAAAAGCACCCAATTGATACAATTCGACTGCTTTTTTTATTTCTGGCTTAATTTTTCTGTCTGAGCAAATATACTAATTTCTTTTGTATATAATAAACAATTATATCGTTCAACTACGTACGGTAAAGTTCGGTGAGAGCTCAAGAAAACGGGCAAAGGTTTCTTGGGAGAAGTCCTCCATACGGCACATATCTTTAACTATTTCTTCACGAAAATATATCAAACAAATTCAAACCATGGAATTTGACATGACCTGTCACAGCCCGTGTTTCGTGCTGTTGGCCTAGTCTAACTAACGTAGGTAATGCAATTGTTCGTGTTTGTTTTTCATTGGCCCAATTTGATTTATATATTAATACGCGCGATTTTAGGAAATTCAATGTGCTACTTCGAAGGTACGCGAATCAATAATGCACGAGTTTATATTCAATTATGGCCAAGGAAGACCTATAATCTGCGGACCAATGGCGTAACGCCAAATTTAAATTCAAAATGCACTATTTTCCAACAGTAACGTAAGAAAAAAACCTATTAATTTTTTAAAATATCAGTTATTTCTTGCTTTAATAATTTCAATATGTTGTAGCGGTTTTCGTATCATAAAAATTCTTTCTACCTGCGTGGAGGAAGAAAAATTAAGAAGTTTATAATGATTGCAAACTCTTCGTATTTTTCTCAGTACTTGAAAAAGGCGAACAACTATCGTTAAAACATTGTACTAATTAACTAATTACACCAAAAATCATATCTTTCATAATTAAAAGATTTTTAAAAGAATAACTGTCTTTAAACTAATGGGATCATAATATCATTGAAAAAATAAGAAGCTTCTTTCACTTCTCCCCGTAGCTCGTCACACACAGTTTTAAACTGTTTTTGACGTAAATAAATAAATAAAGCTTATCAAGCTAAAAAAGTACAATAAATTTTCTTTGAAGATTTTGGTGTGTACACACACATCAAAATCTTTTCCAAGAAAACCTACAGCACTGATAGTAGCGCAATACAAATTAAAATCCTGAAAAATAAACATGTTGCATGATACACACTACGTTACTCACACCCTTTAATTAACAACTGATGTAAACTGTATAGAGATCTATATATGCGTGAATTAACAATATTGACATACAATTTTAACAGAATTACACAAACCTTCGGTGCCTTGCGGTCGGACGGTACATTTGTGATGCAGAGTATCACGAGTTAATTATGAATGAATCATTCAAAGCAGTGTAAACGGAAAGGTCAAAATCTAACCAGTAGTATTTACCTCGCTGATATTTTTATTAGTAGAAACGTGGCATGGGTCAAAAGTCAGTTCAATTATTTTGATTCTGTTGTTTTTTTACTCTAGGAACTTTCCTTTGATCTAGGATATTCCATTTTACGTAAGTGGATAACTCCTGTTCTAGAAATAGAATGTAATAATGATAACAGTGAAATGGTCTGAGAGTTTTTATATTGTGTTAAGCGATTATTTCTTTCAAATAAGTTTACGAATATTCAAATAAAAACATTCCCAATTATGCCTCCATTTATCTATAATTGTAATATTATAACAAAACTTTGTTCGAAGGGACGAAATAATCGGTAATCGGTGTTTTTTCTATAAAATTCATACAAACATACTATATGTATATACGTACAAGGGTTGTGCAATTACCAGCCTGACACCGTTCACTTTGCATTTTTTCCTACGTAAAGATGGCTGCATCATTCTCCGTTTGCGCCAAAATGAAGAGGACCTTGTAATCCGCTTTTTGTGATCTGAACGTGTACCAAAAGTGAAATCCTTAGAAGACTTTCAGAACAATGTGGGCGCAATGTTCTTTCTTAAAAAAATAGTTCACCAGAACCATTTAAAAGCTGTCGAACAAGCATGCAGAAAGAGAAAAGAGCAAGACGTCCACCCCCATCCACTACTGATCCTAATATTGTGCATATTCGTGCCTTGATTCTGAATAACCGAAGAGTGACAAATGAAGGGGCATCACCGTATGCAAGTTGGTCAGGTTCTCCATTTGAGAATGCGAATATGAATTTATTTATTTATTTATTTGTCAAAAAACAGTAAAAACTGTATATGACGTGTGGGGAAAGAAATTTATCTGTACACATTTTCTTGAGGGCCAGAATTAAAATAATAAAAAAAAATTGAAAAATTTTTTTTCCCGAATTATAGAAAATCAATTTCAACTGTAAATGAACTACAAGCAAAAGGAGTGCTCAACAAAACGTGCGCACAGTGAAGCTACTTACGTCCAGAAGCAAAACAAGGGGCCATCTCAGCATTTGCTCAATGGATCAGGGAAACCGGACAAAAACCTGATCGATGGGGCATGGTCATCGAGATTGTCAAGAGACATTCTTTTGTGCACGATGACACGCATCCACATACCGCCACCCAAGCTTTTCAAATTCTGAATTTTGAGGCGATAAGAGCATCACAAATATAGTAATATAAATATAAATAATAATAATAATAATATTAATAATAATATTAATAATAATAATAGTAATAATAGGCTCTGGGATTTGTTTCGCAAAATTTGTGTAAGAACGTGGCTACACTTCCAGGTCATTCAAAAGACTGGGAAGTGCAAGAAATTGCTTTATTTGGCACAGCTCACATTTTCAGCAAAGTATTGTAGAGGCACCAACAGTTCATACATCTGCTCTGCAGATAGCTGGTTGGAACCTGGAGTAGATTTTATATTCAGCCGACTCATAAGACCCTTAGTCGTGATATAGAGGAATAATAATAATAATAATAATAATAATAATAATAATAATAATAATTTTAATAATAATATAAATTACAACAAGAACGTCTCTATTAATGTCGAGGCTCAAGCCGAAGACCTAACCACTGAATATACATTTATACAGAGTAGTAACATTTAAGAAGATGAGGGGAGCAAGTTGTACATTTACAACTCAGAATGCACAACTAGGGAGCATCCCAGCATTCGCTTAAACTATTGAGTAAACCCCAAAACCTCAATATATAAATACACATATAAATAGAGGAATTCTGTGAATTAAGGCTGACTGTTTAAACCATTTGAAGAAAGTAGTCAAAGAGTTTCAGACTGTAATTCAGCTCAGATTTTCATGATATTTTTGTTATGATGTTTTTGTTTTTACAAACCTGATTCTAGCAGAGTACTCTCAGACAGTTTCTAGTGTTCAATGTATTAATTCTTTGAAAAGAATATATCTCTTTGATTATTATTTTTAAACATACGACAATATTGTTCTTAATTATATCCAAGTGCACACGTCTAGAATCCTATCCCTTGAAAAGGAAGTCAGTGGAGAACTTTCTTATATGTGTGTGTTGAGGCTTATTATTTATTGGAGCCACGACAACGAGTAATAAGGGATCATTTACTCGAGTCACTCGTCTCCTCCCACGATTAAGGTAATTTTATCTGAATTGTTGGACAGGCTAAAATTTGACGACGAATCTTGACCAGGTGCTAGGTGATCGTTTGTTTCCCCACCTATCACGCCCCCACCAACATAGGGGGGAGGATTTACTCCTTTTTAACATAGGAAGGAGGTGACACAGCAGGGCTTCCCAACCGGGAGAAGTTCTCCGACATGAGCTGTCCTGTAGAGTTTGCAAGAGCAAGTGTGCATAAGTAAGGAGAGAGGATGGGAGAAGGAAGAGGAAGGAACTATTGCGCGCGTTTCTTGGCTCGTTTACGAACGTATACTCCCGGCTTTTGCTGGCATTGTTTGGAGAAATAACGGAAAACAACCGATCAGAGCAGCCGGCCGCTAGAACTGTCCTCCAGAAACGGCTGAATACGACCTAGCTAGTTTTGGATATCCGACGCCATCAGGACGCGATGGCCGGACGCGCGGAGAAAAATAGCGACATTCTTGTTTCTTTACTATTAGACTTAGGAAACAATATAATCATAGAATAAATGTAAAATTAAGTGAATTAACATATTGTGCTACACAGGCATGAAAAAATACTCTTACTACATTAATTCAATATTTCATAAATTCTTCACACATACCGTATCGTACTATTCGTACTATTGTTTTTAAATATTAATTTAGACGATTCACGAAATCGACCAATCGACGTAATCGCTTCTTTCTTATACTACCATTCCATAACGTATGATGATCTGCGTTCATCTGTCATTAATAGTGTCTGCAGGTTACCACAACTTTAAAAACTATATATTCTCCCAATAGGAAACTAGGCAGCACTCTCACATTTTTCATCTGTGAATGTCTTTAGCCTGCTTCTATAACATAATCATACTTGTCTTGTTTAAAATCGTATGCAATATAGATTAAGAGTTGAGTTCTTAAAGTTTCATTTCTTGCGTAATACATTTTCGGACACAAGGAAAAAATCATTTAATTATGAAAATATTTGTACGCGCAAATTTAAAAAATAAATATTCGTAACATTACAATTTATGTTAAAGCTTTATAGCTTCAATGCAAGCAAATTTGTAATTTAGTACATGAGTAAATGTAAAATATGAGCGGGAGATTTACTGCCATTTACATAGCTTATTAAGCTATTTACTACCATTCAACATTGGTATAAATAAAAAATATATATTTAAATACGTAATTGATCTGATGGAATTTGGAAAATACCGAGTAACAAAAGGGAAAATAGAATTAATTTAATAAAAAATAACATATTATTTACATTGTATATCTCGCAAATTTTATGTATACTATATTTAACATCCTAAGTGAATCCTGTTTGCTATTAAATGCATGTAACACATACGGCAACGCTCCTCTACATTGGCGAACGTCATCTCGTTCCATGTTTTCGTCCAATTTCCCTAGATCTATTGATTAAATGCTGAAATGGTCCCTTGCTATTCTTCTCGATGAGTTTTCTCGTTCTCTCAAAAACCGAATACAGTTTCCAACCTTCAGAAGCTATGTAATAAATGAATTAACAAAAAATAACAAATACATAAATAAAAAACTAATAAATGAATTAAAAGAGATCACACGTTCTTTGGAAATGTGTAATAACGTAAATAACACGTTCTTTGGAAATGTGAAAGTCGTTTTATTATTTCAAGCAGCCGTGTCTACAACATGGTCTCGCGTACTATACTGCGATTTTCGTAACTTTGCCCCCCGACAGAAATCAACTGTTGACGGTTTCAGCCAATCGGGAGCTTGAACGTCACTATAGTGACGTCACTGTAACGAAATATAAGCTCCCGGTTGGATGGCAGCGAAACAGCTGATTCCTGTCAGTGGCAAAGTTACAAAAATCGCAGTATAGCGTTCGCAAACACCTGATGTAACCCACAATTTACTTTTCTTGCTTTTTGCCGCACAGCAGTTTGCCGAATGCCCGCTGTTGCTCATTATCATTTCCGCGCAACGAGTGCCTCGCGACGCGATACAATCGATGGCATTGGATTCGCGCGTCAACGTCGGGCGGGAATGCAGATCGCTCCCACCCGCACCGATTGGCCGGCGCGGCGTGCGATGTGGCGGCGCAACCACGAGAAAAATCGCCTCCGGTCGTCTGCGGGACGGCCACATTGCCCGGAGTTGTACGGCGCGGGGTGGTGTGAGGAGGGGGAAAGTGGGGCGGGGCAGAGAAGGACGGAAAGGAGTGGAGCGGGGTGGAATGGGGTGGCACGGGGTGGAGCGGGAAGGAGGGGGTGGAGCGAGGTGGAGTGGGGTGGGGTGGAGCGGGATGGTACGGGGTGGACGGGGTGGACTGGGGTGGAGTGGGGTGGTGTGGAGCGGGGTGGAGCGGGGTGACGTGGGGTGGACCCTGGTGCACCGAGGTGGAGCGGGGTGGAGGGGGTGGAGGGGTGGAAGGGGTGGAGGGGTTGCAGGGGTGGAGCGAAGTGGTGCGGGGTGAAGTGGGGTGGAGCGGAGTGGAGGGGGTCGAGGGGTGGAGGGTGTAGAGAGATGGAAGGGGTGGAGGTGGTGGAGGGGATGGAGGAGGTGGAGAGGGCTGGAGCGAGGTGGAGCGGGGTGGAGCGGGGTGGAGCGAGGTGGAGCGGGTGGTGCGGAGTGGGGTGAGATGGAGCGGGGTAGAGCAGGGTGGAGCGGGGTGGAGCAGGGTGGACTGGTGTGGAGCGGGGTCGAGTGGGGTGGAGTAGGGGATTGAGGGAGGGAAAGGGGCCGAGCAGGGAGGAGTGGTCCCGAGCGAAGCGTAGCGGGCACAGGGGGGTGCAGCGAAGCGGAAAGGGGCGGGGTGGAGCGGGGAGGAGCGTGGTGGTGAGGGGCGGAGTGGGACCGAAAGAGACGGAATCGGATCGGCGCGAGGCAAAGCGGGGCCGAGCGAGGCGGACGGGAGTGGGTTGGAGCGGGGCAGAGCGGGACGCGAAAGAGCGGGGAGTGACGGGGATGGACAATAAGGGCGACGAGGAGGGGGGAGAGCTGGGGAGGTGCGCGGCGGGGGCGTGGAGGATGATGGAACGGCGGGCGCAGTGCGGTGTGTACCTGGCCGGCGACGCGTCGCTCTGATTCCCTAATCACAGGATAATTGAGCCTAGGCCCGGTGGGCTCAGAGGGCCCGCCTCGCGGACGCCGAGCGCCAAAAGTGGAACACAGCGGTGCAAAATGAAGCTTAAGCGTCGTATACACGAGGGCGGCAAACTGGTCGTCGGTTCACCACAGAGGAACTGGCGTTGTGCAAACTATTGCGATCGGCGCAAAAACTGGTGCCTAGGACGGAAACTGGCGTTCTTTTTGCTTTCGTGTATACTTCGTATACAGAAAGTTAATACCGCTGGAAAACTGTCGATATTTTGAGAAAAAAATACGTTTTGCGGACCCACGTTACCAAAAAAAGTGTTGTTTTTTTCTTTGTACACAGGGCGTTACTTTTTTGCATACGTAGCGAAGAAAAGACACGTTTCGAGGGTTCTTGAAGCTCAAAACAGAGATTCTTCGCATCTGTCCATTTAAAATTGAATTTGCTTTCGAAACTGAACCACATCTTAAATATTGAATTTAAGAGATTTCTATCTTAATGCGATCTTTCTCAGTGTTTGAACTTAATCTAATTTCATGTACACGTTTTTCAAAATAGTAGTTTTCGAGTAATTTTTGAGTTATGATATGACATTTTTGTATTTTATGTACCAGAAATACAGAAGTAAGAATTGACTCTCTCAAGCATAGGGTTATTTTCCGAAAACCTAGCGCTGGAGTTGAAATGATCCCCTGAGCAAATATTATTACTTTTTCGCTACGGAATCGAAAGTTATGTAATGCTGCTCGAAAAAACGGCGAATTTTGAGCAGAAAAACTCTTATTACAGTGACCTGTTAACGAATAAGTGGATAAATCCAGTAACTAAATTTAGAAAAAAAATTCTCTCACGTGATGTAGCCAGACTACATATTTTGTGGGTTTTTGATACCGAAAAATCGAATGATGGGAAAACGACTGTCGGTCCGTCTGTGAACAATGCTAGTTGCTAAACTTTTCAGCTGATGGTCTCCAACATTGAAATTCCCTTTCGATCTGGCTGATGTCGCATCCCCTTGAATTTGAAACCGATATTTTAATTTTGGGGGGAACTTTACACGAAGCCCTTGGGACATTTTCATAATTTTCAAAACAATGGCTCCATCGTTCTTGATTACATTTTGTCGTTGTGTCGTGTGAAACACACCCTTAAGTGGGCGCGCGGCATACTGAGTACACCGTGCTACATTTCTGAGCTTTTCTTTCCTAGAATTTCGATAAACCGTAAATGCTGATACCTAAACCAGTTCTTGCTCTTCCGATTTTGAGACTGTACGTGTTTTTCTTTGTGTCACGTAAGCTGTGTACCAACTCTTTTGCTTCCCCCGTGCATCTTGGCGTACTCAGTACGCCGCGCGCCTAGTCTCGTAATTTAAACTTTTTCATTTTTACCACTTTACGCTTAGCACTAGTTGCGATCTTCTAGATACAAAGTTTGGGATGGAATGACATTTGGAATTTGTACGAATATCCTATAACATTTTGCAATTTCACCTAGGTCTCATGAAAAACTGAATGAAGCAGATATATTTGGAGTTCAAGATCAGAGGAAGAACAGATCGACGACCACTTGTCAGATAGTGAATCGGAAAATGTACATATATCCGATCACGACAGTAAATCTGAAGACATACGCACATCACGATACAATAATGATAGTTATAGCAATAGCGATGGGTTTTCTGAAAATAGTAGAGAAACTTTTCTAAAATCATTTTCAAACACAGTAGATCGTGCGTCAAGAAACAAATACATAAAATTAACAATTAAAATGTGAAAAATGACGCCCTTGAAAAGTAAATTTTCTAGAACACCCAAAAAATATTTTGAAGAAAATTTTTCCTGCCGTAAAAACAACAGTGCCTAATATGAAAGCTGAACTCTCTGCTCTCACCACTTTCATAGATATTTCAGATGAATTGATTGATTTTTTGGACGATGGTTTGATTGATTGGTGATTCCGAGAACGTCATTTGATAAGGGCTACCTTCCCGTCAATGTAGTGCATGATGTTGCTCAGGATATGGCAATGATCTTCCCCGTTGGATGGTGCCGACCTACCGTAGGCTATCGAGGAATCGCCAACCAGGTTATTTCCCACCAGCGAGTACAGCGTATAACTAATAAAGCCTCTAAATCAAATAGTTTTGTACACCAATAAGCACATCATGCAAAATAGACATTTTGGCAGGCTAGAAAATTCTTCTAAATTTATCTATTATTTTTGCCTACGTTTTTGTTTATATTGTTAAAAAAAGTGTGTGTAATGTCAAAATTTTCGAATAAAATATTTTAGTGTAATAAACACGTTATTTTAAAGTATTTTGTTATATTTTAGTTGCTCTACATCAAGCAAAAGAAATGCCGTACTCTATATGCCGCGCGCGTATTTACGTGACTATTGGTCACGCGACTACTTAAGGGTTAAGAGAGTGGTGCAGGTATCATGTTCGTTCAAAACCCTGATTTTTCGAAAATTTTACAAGTTCAAAAAAATTATCGGAGTCTTCCTACAACTGAAATATTAGACAGAAATTTTTCCCTTAACGAAATCTGTTTCGTAAAGATACATTTTCAATTAATATAATGTACAATTTTTTTCAAAACTTTGAGTACTTTTTCGCGTAATATTTTGTGAAAATACTGGGAAGAAAGTACCCACTGCTTTCGCACCACTAGTTTACTTTTTGTAAGAAAGGACTGCAATACAAATGAATTCGTTAGTAGAACGCCATTTTTCTTTACGCTTTTGAACTTTCAAGAAAATGAACATTATTTGTTATCAATGTCTCGCGTTCTGGTTAGGAGCATTGCATAAAATTACGGCTGAAGATTTAATACGAGAAAAATTGCATTATTATAATATTGCGTAAGCGTTAACAATAATTCGAGAAAGTATAGGCTGCCGTACCATAACTACTTTTGGGACAGGGGTCTTGAGATAATGACGCGAGTCGAAACGTGAAAACAGTCGCGTTTGTGCTGTTGAGTTTCGTGCAATGTTAGGATGTAAACAAAAACTTACCCGCACAGTTATCGCCAACTTCAGTTGTACTCTAAAAAGTCCATCATTCAATACCGACTGCCTTGCTTTTCGATATATTAATATGATGATTATTAGGACCTCAGAAACGAATTTTTCATTTAAAAAGCAATATTTTGTGCAGTATCACCTTGTTTTCCCAAGTTAACGGAATATATAAAAATGGACAAAATTTCAAAAAATTGTAAGAACTATTACAATATCTTACCGTACGACATTTTAGGAAACATTGCACATTTCCTACCCACATTCTTTTTTAACCGTTTCTGACAATGAAAGTATTCTTCCCGGTGGCATCTCTGTTTGCTTCCAGAGTACGTTTCAACATGGTTGTTGTTGTTGCATTATGTTTTCGATTATTTTCTTCGCATTCTTGAGAATCGTTGGTGGCTTAAATAATAGTCTAGACTTTGTTGCAAAGATTATTATCGTAGCATTAACATCGCTTTCAGACGCTAAGTGCGTCTTGTGTTATTTCTTAACCACCAGGATCTAAGAGAAGCAGGAGGGGGCGTTTGCCGAGAGGGCGGGCAGAGGAGGAAGGGAGACTAATGGGCCGCCGCGCTCGGCGACCCCAGTCCGCTAATGAGGCCGCTTCAATTGAAGGGGCCCTCGTCTGAGGCGAGTGCGCGCGGATAGGGCCTGCGGGCTGGCGACCTACCGCTGGCGGTTGTCGTAAAGAGACCGCAAGCGCCCGGAGCAGGGAGGCGAGGGTGGAAGCGACGAAGGGGCGGGGACGGGGGCAGTAACAATGACGACGACCGACCCGAGACGCCCTGCCACCGCGCTTCACCGCCCCCGCTCTCCTCGTACCCGTCCTCGTCCTCGCCCTCGCCTCCGAACCCAGTGCCAGCCACTGGCCCCTTCCAACGCTGTCGGTGTTCCGAGGGACCTGACTTCCGCTCAGCCACTCAACGCAAGCGCCTTCACCCACAGGTGGTCCGCAGCTACTGGTCGAGAGGGAACTTGGGGATGGAGCTCTTGGTTGGGGCTCTCAAGTCCCGCGGACGGAAGCCCTCACGAGACGACTGGATTAGAACTGTTCGCCGTGAACGTCAATGCGAAATAATTGTTCTTCAATAGGCAGGCGGCAAGATTTCGGGTCAGCTCTAGAGGACTGCAAACGTCCAACCAGTTTTCTGAATTTCTCGAACATTCGTACATCGTTCGTGTCAAAGTGTGGTCGAGGGACTGTGGGAAGAAACGGGCAGACCTTCGTGATTGCTGGGTTTTGGCGCCTCCCTTTGTGAACCTTGCGGGTTTGGATATGTAAATGGGCTAAGACTGGATTAGAGCTGGACGACTGGATTAGAGCTGTTCATCATGGACGTCAATGCGAAATATGTTTTCAATTGGCAGGCGGCAAGACCTCGGGTCAGCTCTGGAAGTCAGCAAACGTCCAACCAGTTTTCTAAATTTCTCAAACATTCCTACATCCATCATGTCAAAGTGTAGTCGAAGGACTGTGGGAAGAAACGGGCAGACTTTCGTGAATGCTGGTTTTTGGCGCCTCCCTGGGCGAACCTTGCAGGTTTGGATATGTAAATGAGCTCAAACTCACGGGAATGTGAGAACGAGATTGTTGGACATGATTCAGGAATGTTTACTGTATCATTTTACTCGACCTAGGCAGCTGGTATCTCAGCCGGCGAACCACCCTTCCAAGGTTTCCTGGGCTGTCCGTTCTGATCTCGTTCCGACTGGGATAGCTCAATAACATTCGTTGCCGCTGCAATGTCGCTGACCGATATATCCCAGGGTTCGAGTTTGTCGGTGGAGGATTTTCAACACAATTTCATAGTTACGTCGAAATCAGTCGCTATGTGGAGAGAAATTCTAGCTGCTCGGTGCTCCGATTGATAGTTTTCCGTGGTTTCTTCTACTAATACTTGATGACTGTCGAAACAATACGTTAACAAACTGGCTGGAGAGAAACCGAATTTTATATTATAACTTTTCCTCTTATGGGGCAAAGAGATATTGCTTTCTTTTTAAGTACTTTGATCTCCTAGAATGATCCGTGGATCCGAGGCATTGCCCTCCATTCATGATCTTTGTTTTTCTAGAAGCGTCTACATTAGCGAGTGATTGTTGAAATAATTCCAGCGAATGGCTCACGCTGCTTCACAGGGGGCAAAGAGGTCACGAGATGACACTAGATAGCAAAACGACGGCTGGCCGTTGGAAAGACAGAACAGAGGCCGTTGGAAAGGCGGGATGGACGTGAGCAGCGGTTTTTTGCGCCAGAGGACAATGTTCTTATTTATTTTTGGAGCTTTTTTCTTTAATTTGTTACGTCTGGATTGACGTAACGCATCTCCTAGCCCCTTGAGGGGCGTTGATCGCTCTGGGCTTGGGAGTAATCCTCCGTTACCTGTATTTATCATTATATGTCACGTCTCGTAGTTAGTTGTCAAAAGAACCGCCAGGTAGCATCTCCGCGTACGCAACTCCGACCATGCGCTCCTGCGTCACTACCCAACGGCCAGAATTGGGAAGGAATGAGGAAGGGCGTAAGCTTTAGGGCACTTCACAAAGGTTGGACTAGCCCATGTGAAGCAGCCAAATTCGTTTTGTTGGAAAAAAATTTCACATGAGACTATCCGCGAATCGATGAGAATCGAACCACGACCTCCTTGGTGAGAGGCGAGCAACATCGCTCTGAGCCACGAGATAACCATGACACAGCTGCTCAGTTTACATTACGTAACAAGTGCAATAATGTGAGGTTGTTAAAACTGTTTAATTTCAAAATTTTGATGTGTTTCGTAAAGATAAAGTAATTTTTCTCCATTTGCAATTTTTTTTAAATTTATTCTAGCTTGGGCATTGGACCTCTGCAGCTGCATGAGATATATACATTAGTATGAAATACATGCAAGAATCATTTGATACACAATATTCTAGTTTTAGATATGATTCAATTTAATTTTTATAGAGTTCATCATGAGAAAAGATTCATCATATATAAGCCTGTTCGTATTTTATATATATATATATTAAATTATGTTCAATTTGGTCCATATTATTTAGAAAAGACTTTTGTAAATTGTATACTAATTCACTTTAATGTATATTCATTTAACTAGCAACAGTTTCGAGGATTATTTTCCTCACCTTCAGGCTAGAATACAAAAATTATTGAATAATTCATTTTAAGAAAAGGAATTTTAAACATTTTTGATGTTTTCTTCAAAATAATGATTACTCAATACAAACTTATGGAGCTTACCTTATATTCTTTATAAAAATCTTCATTTCAAGTCAAATGACTCTGTTATTTAATTAATTTTTATTGCTGAGGAAGGGAACATGGTATCATCAACAAGTGGTTCTGTTTTTAAGATAACCAATTTTACCAATTTAACCCATATAAAAATTTCTGAGAATTGAATCATATAAATTCGTAAAAACATAAGATGGAATTTCAGTATTCAAACAATTATTGATTTTTATAAACAAAGTTTCAAGAATAGTTCTAGAATTTTTTCTCTATTCCTAATACATCATATATCAACATTTATAAAATCAATCTTATGATCCATTTCCATGTGATGTGTAGAAATAGAATTTTGTTTTTGTGAGACTTCATTTATATTTCTGATACTGTTAATTTTAACTTTCTTTTAGTTGTCCAATATATACTTTGGGATATTGTTGACATTTTATTTTATAAATTAAATTTTGTAAATCAAACATTTCTTTTTTATCTTTCAAATTTACTACAATATATTTCTTATTGTTTACACTTTTATAAAGTGTCATCTTAAATTTTGGTTTTAATTGTTGCTTCAATAAACTATTCATCTTTGGAATAAATGGCAGAGTAATAAAATTGTGTTCTGAATTATTCATATTAGGTTCCAAAAAGTTTTTAGAAAAAATTAATTTAATCTCTTTTGGATGTGTTTATGCACATATTTTGAAGGATAATTATTTAAAACTAAAATTTCTTTAACTTTCAATAAATTATTCCTATGAACCCTTGGTGCAGAAAGTTTTAATGCTCTGTGAACTAAATTATACATAACAGTCCTCTTTATTACTAAAGGATGAAAAGACAAAAAATTTAAATTTATTTCAGCATATACTGGTGTTGTGTACCAATTAGTAATTAAATTGTTCTCATTTCAAAAAATTGTAAGATCAAGAAAATTGATGCTTAGATTTTGTTCCGTTTCTAAAGTAAACTGAATTTCAGGATTATATGCATTGAAACATTGTAATATTGTTTCTATAGAATTATCAGGTACAATAATCAACGTATCATCAACATATCTCAGATATAATTCATATTGTATATTTTTCAGAACTTGTAGTTCAAGTTTTCTCATAACAAACTCAGCAAAAAATGCACTTAATGGACCACCAGGAGGAATATTAAGAGATCTAATATTATTATTATTTAACTCTTCTTCCTTTGCATTTAAAATTAATTCATGTGGGATTGATGGATAGATAGCAATTGTATGTAAAGAAACTAATCTAAGATTTGATCTCTCAAATAATATCATAAAATCCATCCCACTTCTCCTAATGTAGCTTTTGCATATGTATTGGTTAAAGTTCATAAAGAAAATTTACCAATTAGACCTGTAGAATCATCAATAGGCACAATTGATTATATGCTGTCAAAATCTTTAAACGAATTATTAAAGCCTTTTTTGAAGATTACTACACCTATGGTATCAAAAATAGTTTTCAGCTACTTAACAAATTAAAAGGCATAAAGATGAGTTCAAATCTTAGATTAGCTTCTTTACATGCAATTGCTATGTATCCATCAATCCCACATGAATTAAGTTTAAGTGCAATTGAATAAGTGTTAAATAATAATAATATTAGATCTCTTAACATTCCTCCTGAACCAATACTTATTGCTGTGAGAGCTATCTTAAATAATATCGAGTTTAAATTTAATAACAAAATTTATAATCAAAAGAATGGTACACGTACAGGACGACGTATAGGACGACACTGGACATCTCATTTCAGCGGAGATGAAACACCAACATCGTCCGGTTATAGCATAGATTCAAAAAAGACCATTGTTGACGGACTAGGACTAATCACCGTTGTTGACGCACCCGGAATCACTAAACACTTAACACACATTGGTGTTCCGAGCTGCGAGGTGGGCCCAAAGGGGTAAGGGTTGAGGGCAAGGAGACGGGACGACAGGAAGGTACACCCCGGCGATGCCCCGGGCATTTTCTGGACCTCGATGCCCTGAATTCAACTCGCTGGGTAGGTCGAATATACCCACGCTGATTCACCACCACAGGTTTTCATTATACAGTCTTGGGTGATCAAAATACAGTATCCGAATCATAGAAAAGTTGTCCACTCAAAGATGGAGGATTGATTGATTAATGATTTTGTGCTTCCAGGCGTGTCAACTGCTATGGTCATTAGGTCTTTAAGTGTATTGCATGTTATATACCGGGAGATGGCGGTTCCTTCCCTGCTAAACTGCGAAGTCCGACGCCGACCTATATGGTGGGGTCCACTTCCAGGTATTTCCGCTAACATGGCCTTGTCCATAGCTTGTTCAAACTCTAAATTCTCGACTAGTCTCACATGTTGATAGTGTAGTGCAGTGGTGTCCAGGTCTACTGGTGGCAGTGGTACGCGTCGTAGCTCCGTAGCATGACACGAGCTACTCTGTGCCACTAGCGTCGGTAAAGGAAACTATTAGTACCCCGCCGTTTTACAATAGGGATGGCGTTGACTCTGGTGGCGACGTGACGAACTGCCTGAAAGGGTGATTTCGTTGAGGCACTCGTGCCACGGACTCTCGCTCGTGGCATCGACCTTGACAACACTGGTGTAGTGCATGTAAGTGTGTGTGCGTGCGCGCGTGTAAGTGTGTGTGTGCGCGCGTGTGTGTGTGCTCGTGTGTGTGTGTGTGTGTAAGGGGAGAGGATGGGACAAAGATAAGAAAAAACGATCGGGCGTGATCCTTGGCCCGTTCGTTTGGGTGCTGTTACTGCATTCGCCTGGCACGGATAGGAAAAATCACGGATAATTGCAGACCAGAGCAGTGGGCCGCTAAACTTCACTGACAGCTGAACTGCTGAATTCGACCTAGCTAGTAAATGAAAGAAAATGAAGAAACCGTCTAGAAAATGAAGGGAAAAAATGCTAGAAAATGAGTCACCGTTGCGCCTCGAACCGTAAGACGGAGACACCCAATAAGAGTAAAAAATAAATATCCTATCCACTCATTCCTAAACATTTTTGCAAGTATTAATGCTTCTTTGAGGTGCTCGGTGAGTCCCCTCGTCAACTGTAGTGATCAATAGATTTAGTTTATAGTATTAGATGTAAGTCAACAAAGCAAATGGAGAGTTGTAAAAACTGAACTTTGTATAATAATCCTATATAAAATAAAAAAAAGACGGAGACTGGTAAAGGTCTTCTACTGGTGGCTGTGGCACGCATCCTGGCACCGTACCATGCCACGAGTTTCTCTGCGCAACTAGCGTCGGGAAAGGAAACTATTAGTAAGCCCGCCGTTTTACAATAGGGATGGCGTTGCCTCTGGTGGCAGGGTGATGGAGAGGCGATTGCGTCGTGGCACTCGTGCCACGGACTCCCGCTCGTGGCATCGACCTCGACAACACTGCTGTAGAGCCGACAGCTTTTGGCCAGAACTACCTCGTCCGGTATGGATAAAGGAACTGAACTATAACAATCGCTCTAAGTTTCGCCGTTCTCTTCACTTCCTGTCGTCACTCCTTATTCTGTCGTCCCAAAGATCTTGACTTCTACGCAAAGAAGGTAACAGGTAGTCCACTTGGATTTGTAAATTTTTGAAAATTTAAAAATTGATTTGTAAATTGTAAAGTCATTCAACGCTTAGTGCCTTTGGCTACCTGCGGCTTGCAACTCCGAAACATTCCACATTTCACGATTTATCTAAGAGGGAAAGCTTAGGGAAAGGAATTTCTCTTATTCGAGCGTCTGGCGGCCGAAGTGCGGAATCTCGAGATGCTCGTAAGCCCTCTTAAGACTACTGGGATAAAGCGACGCTCTCTGCACGCTAAAGCGAAATGTCTCATCTCTCTAAGCAAACTGTTTCATAAGAAACCTATTGCTTAACTCTTCCCTTCGTTGTAGAATTTCATACCTTTCAAATTCCTTTCAAACTAACTATACAACATCTTCACTTCCAATATTTAAGAAAGAAAAAACATGTTTTGTAAATATGTAAATAATAATGTTTTAGTTTTATGTTTACGTTTCACTTATACCAAATTACAATTAACTGCAAGGAAGGAACGAAGGTGAAAGTAGAAATAGATCATGAACTGTTACATTTTATTAAATGGAATCAAAACGCACAACGTACAAAAAATAGGCTATTTATTTTCTCTTGTTCTTTGACTTCCCGGTTTTATTTATGAATAGCTGCATATACATTAAGTCTTATCCGCCCAGGGTGAGCATCGTTCAGTATGGTGACGTGTGAAGAAGGTGCTCCTGTCTTCCTCCATATACATGGTGACCGACGAGGAGGGGATGGGAAGGGATGTGAAATGGGAGGGATAGGAAGTTTGTTCTTTATTGATGAATATTGTTGTTACCTTTTTATATTAACCCTTGGGAGCTAAAGACAAGCTTCTCTGCCTTGCTAAGTTTCTCAGCCTGCTAAAGAGAAAGTGAGTCTTTTCAGGCATATTCTAACAAGAAACAAAAGTTACGATGGAGTAACATTTTATAAAGAGGAGTTGTGTGATACTGGTACACAACCAGTAAGAGGAGATGGACTAGGAAGCGAGTCAACGCAACGAGTGACGTTTGCAGCTACACTGCTAAGTGCTCAGAAAACCTTTCTATAGAAAGAGATCCCAGAATCTAAAAACATTCTCTAAATGTTCATACATTTAGCATTCAAGTCACATCTCCGAGGAGAACTAAATAACCAGCGATTATTTCAGAAATCATTGGAACTTTCTAATTAGAGAAAGTTCTTAGGACGTTTAAAAAATATTCAATTTACGATCAAATAACGCGGTCATTACAAGTAAAAATGTATTAAAAGCACGATCAATATATTTATGAATAGGAAAAGTTGATTAAGTAATTCTCAGTATTTGTTTGAATTCATAAATGTTTCGTACTATGAATTTATAATATGTTAAACCAGAATCCACATTCACTTCGACATTCATTCCGGAATTTGTTTCTATTAAGCTATTAATCTAATTCAGAATCTACTATTAATAGACACGTAGGATTTGTCAAATTGCGATAACATCTCCTACGATCTCAATGTTTTATGTTTTTTTGCTTACCATTCACCATTAAGTCAATTAAGTAGAGGGACTTTCAAAGAAATAATTCTTACTTCACTGGAATCATAAAAGTACTTTTCTTTAATCAAAAGACAATAATAATAATAATAATAATAATAATAATAATAATAATAATAATAATAATAATAATAATAATAATAATAATAATAATGCTTTAAGTAATGACAAGACATATGCGATAAGTTCTATTCTTCCGCCTAACCCCTTGAATGAATATACATCAGGTCAAAATTGAAATATTGAAGAGAGTAAGGAAAACTGTACATTTACATCACACACACTGAGAATTTTGATGATACGTACTAAAACAAACAAATAATAAAATTCTTAAAATAAAATATTCGAAGACACTGTTTCTCAGATTTTCTTGTCTACCCGCTCCCACTCTAAACCTGTCACCTTCTGTTTGGCAGTCCTCATTGCGGTAATCATTCTCGCTTTCAAATGCCGGGAAGCATGGCGAAAAAAATAGCACGTATGTGCGAGCGTCTCGTGACCCAGATCTCTCGCTTCCAAGATTTCTACCGGAACGGGGACCGTGTGGCGGCGGAGACGACATCGGTAGCGGCGGCGGCAGCGGCGCCGTTCCGTTGAATAGCTTTGGCCGGATACTGCCGCGTAGCTCCGGGGAGGAGAAGCCAGAGAGAGAAAACTCACCTCCTCTTATTGTGTGCACCGCCCATGTTGACGCTTGCGGCGCACAAATAACAGAGGACAAACAGCGGGGAATAGGTGAGCCCTGATCGACAGCGGGCCCCTCCCGGAACACGTGCTCGGGTGGCCATGTGCACACGGGAAGCCCATAGGCAGGCGAAGGCCCATCTCTTCCACGTACGTCATACACCGTTCTTACTGTTTTTTCACCAAATAAATAAATAAAAAGGCCGGGCGGAAAGAAAACACTAAAATCTCTAACTGCATTTTCACGGTCAATAAACGCAATTTATTAAAAAATGCAGACATAATTATGCTATTTTCAAACTTATGATAATTATGCTTTTTTCTATTTTCTATAGTTGATAAAATACTTATGCAAATGAAGGATATTTCTTTACATTATATTTTTAAACCAGGCAGAAGATTTGAACCTCCCTTTTAACCGACATTCTCACTAGGAAAAACCACTCATCCTCACCTAAGCCGCACACCATCAAGATTTCGAAAGATAAATTCCGTCCTCCGTAAATCCAACTCTACCTCCCCCACACCATAAAAAAGATATCTCATCCATCTAGCCATCACCCAGCGATAGTTTCTAAAATACCCACCTCAATTTCCCATTGAGGTGCCCCGTGGGGTCATCGTCCTTCTTCGTGTTACTATGTATTATAGTGAACATATATATTGTAATTTTTGTAATATGTTCTGTAAAGCGGCTAAGTACGCTGTACCAGAAAATTATTTAATTAAAAAATGCTATTTTCATTTGCTTTTTAAATGCTTTTATTTACCCAACCCTACACGGACAAAATTTCTAGACTTGTTAAAAATATTTCTCAATAAATTACACTTCAAACTTATATCATCAACTATTTACTTACACTTCAATCATCAATTACACTTGAAACTTATAACATCAATAAGAAATATGTCCCACTCGTGCAGTTTTGAGCTTCAGCTCTTTTAATGTTTTGGAAACACGTGCGAGTCAACGGAGGACCAAGAGAATCAGCCATGTGTTATTATACCATTATGTTCAGAATAAGGAAGTCTGTAATTTTAAATGACTTTTTTTCGGAGATTATTGTGGCATGGAAAACTCGAAATTGTGGCTTAAAACTATCTCTCATTGACAACTTCAAACACTTTTGATAAAACACCACAGGTACTTGACTATGTCGATTTTTATTATATCACAAATGCACTTCCAGCAAATGCTGTGATATATTTGAGTAAGAAAATGTGACGTCAAAGGAAGTTGGGTTTACGAAACTTTGAAGACAAAACCATGTACTATGTTTTGATTACAATTCTCGGAGATGATCTTGGGGTGAAGCCCATGCTCTTCTCACACAACTGAAAAAGTAATTTCGGCAACGAGAAGTCGCTGCCGCTGCTCCTACAGTAATGAGTAGGGGGCGTGTTTTAAAGATTTTACATATTTTTGGTCGTTGCTTCAGGGCAAAGCTAAGTGAAATTTTTCGACATTTGGTTAGAATTGGATGCTAGACAGATTAGTATGTCAGTGTAAATTTGTGCATATTTGGTCGATTTTTCCTGTTGGCGAAAATTCGTAATTTTAGGCACTTATTGTGCATACTTCGTTTAAATAGAGACTTGTGGGTAAACCGTTTCATCTTTTCTTGAATCTATTTATTTGTGAGCGTTCATTGATTAGAAAGAGCTTGCCATAGTTTGCTTTTTTCTATTTTCTATAGTTGATAAAATACTTATGCAAATGAAGGATATTTCTTTACTTTATATTTTTAAACCAGGCAGAAGATTTGAACCAAGATTCAATGTACTTCACTAGGATACATATTTTTTAAAATTATTTCTCCTGTGTAGTAAGCTTGGTTATATTATGTTTGCACAAAAATATATATATTTACATTCCAAGTATGATTCTCCTGAATTTTGTCAAGAAGCCTTCATATAGGAAATGAAATATTGTTAATTTTAATTGCATATTAAAGTGCATATTTCAAAAATTATTAGGACATAAAAGCATATTTTTAAAATCATATTTCAAGATCTTTTAGGGCATAAAAATCTAGTAATGAGCGATACTTTCTCATACGTAACCTTTAGAAAGAGCTGCAGATCACGGAAAATACCGCAGTATGAATTTCACTAACATGCCGTGCAGTTGAATCTGGACATAGTTAACTCATTTGTAAAGTGAACTTTCGGTTAAAATGATCCTACGTCAGTGGTCCCCATCCACATATATAACAAATAGAATATTTGGGTACAGTGAATTCTCATCCTTCTTGCTAACCACACGAACCCCTTATCCCACGGCCGAGAGGCTAGGTCACAGCTGGTCGGCCAACGCCCATAGCGGGCTGTCGAGCCAAAGAACAGGAACAGGAATTCTCAACATCTGTTATAGGACCGTAATAAATACAATATCCTGGAAAAATGATTCCTTAAAAAACGTAAATATACAAAACATTATGGGTTTGCAAGTAGCGGGTCTCGTGAGTTATTCTCACATTTGTGGTGAATACAGGGAAGTGAGAGTAACGTGCTAAGAGAATTGCTAAAACTCATCTGCCCAGCCTAAATACTGAGGAACGCAGACCACAAGTTAACCACTCATGAACACCGATATAGCTAGATCGTCGAGAATCCCATGAAGGGACATTCTAGATGAGAAAAAACAGAGTGATATCGAAGAAGATACATAAATTACGAAAGTACATCAACAGTGTCAGAGGTGTTGAAGGGGATTAAGACGGTACTACGACGTCCAGATTAGACAATGTTAAATGAAGTGCGAAGAAAAAAGGAAGATCTCAGACATTTTGAACTCGCGGCGACATGATTTTTACTGTAGATCTGAAATAATAAAATCAATCATAGCTAAAAAGTGTTTTATTGGGATTATTAGGTAAACTCTGGTAAAGTGAACCAAAAATGTTAGTTCACTTTTACCATAGTTGACATTTCTCATCGTGTTGAAAACGGATATGTTGTCAACGGAATGTTAGACAAGTAAAACTTGTACAAAATAAAAACTTTCTAAATCTTTAACGTGAATGGGGTGTCATAACCATTAAAAAGATTACAAGATTCTACACATCAGCATGAGAGGAAACATGTGTATTTGCAATTGAGGGGTTCCTTACACGAACCAAAGAAGTCCAAAATTCCATATTTTGAGATATTTCACCAAGCTTTTCCCTACAACTGGCTCTATTTTTGGCAAGTTACAAACACAGAGAACGATATAAGGAAGGGAATAATAGACATTTTTACAAGAATCATACTACTTCATATTTTCAGCAAGAAAGAAAGAAAGAAAAACAGAAGAAGAGAGGAGGAAAAGAGATAGTGAAAGAGAGAGAGAGAAAGAGGGAGACAAATATAAAGAGAGAGGGAGACAAATAAAGAGAAAGAGAGAGCTAAAGAGAAAGCGAGAGGGAAAGAAAGGGAGGAGAAGAGAGAGGGAAAGAAAGAGGGAAAGAGAGAGGGAAAAAGAAAGAAAGAGCGCGTGTGTGTTCTTGTCAAAAATATTTCAAGTGTATCCACCGAAAAGTCACAGTGGGTAAAGTGGTAAACGGAACGACCCGCGGTGTTAATCATCGTTCTCTAAATACCGGGTTCATATCTCCATTGACTTGTGGTCAAGATTGCGGATATTCTGGTAAGAAACCCTAAAATGTATCTCTGCTCTAAAGGGAGCACACGTACAAATCTGCGGCACGCTCGGCGAGGATATAAAAGTGTTTCGTTTGCGCAGTTACTACGTTTTTCCTATTGACGCACGCAAGCCATTACCGGTGCGCCTCCATTGAATTTTCTGAAGGTCATATATGAGACAGTTATTTTTGAATAAAATTGTCTCGGTTTCACACGTTCATTGCGCAAATAAATGCATCCGTATGTGCGTAGGTTCTCAGAGACATGTAGACGTGTGACAAGCAAATCAGGCAGCCAGTTATAACTAAAGACAAGATTTTCAAGCTCTATCAAGTCCCATTTGCCGAACATGCGCCCGCAAATACCCAAACATGACCATTGAAGGATAAAAATCAAACATGTAATATGGAATTTCAGCATATTCGAATTTAACAACACAGTTACGTTACAAGAATTTTCTTTTTCTTTCTTTTTGTATCAGTGCTAAATTAACGACTAGCAAACTTTCACTACCAAACTAACTACCACCGACTTTCTTCAGTGAAATCCTGTCTCCAGTCACGATTCCTACATGTATTCAATTATATATCATGGTACCTATCCGGAATTGACACACGGTTATAGCTGATTATCTACAAGCCTGAATTTTCTGGATTGATTCATTAGTGATTCCCTGCACGTCAACTGCTAGGGTCATTAGCCCCGTAAGTGTAATATCGCGGGTGGGGCGATGAACGATTTCCCCGATGAACGACAACATCCGGTACCGACGTACCCGGGGGCTTCCGAAGTTTTCCCCAACCAGGGAACCAGAAACCTCTCCCATCAGCGGGACACCGCCCCGGGCCGAACACGCTCAAAGCGCTCGACTGGTCTCCCAGCATGTTTGGTAGTGCAGTGCATATAAGTGTGTGTATAAAGGGTGAGAGGAGGAAAGGCAGAGAAAGGCAATATCGCGTACGTCACAGTGACCGAAATTTAGGGTACTGCTGCGATATTCGCTTGGTGTTCATCGGTGAAAGTACGGAAAACTACGATGAGAGCAGCCAGCCGCTAGAATTCTCCTCCAGGCACCGGCTGAACTCGACCTAGCTATCTGGTTTCTGTCGAAAATCCTCCACCGTCGGGACTGAAAACCTAGAACAACTGGTGTCAAAGGCCTTCTACTGTGGCAGCGGCACGCGTCGTGGCATCGAGAACGTGCCACGAGCTCTGCTGCGAAACTAGCGTCAGGAAAGGAAACTACTACGCGTAGAAGTAACCCCGCCCTTTTATTATAGGGATGGCGTTGTCTCTGGTGGCCGCGGTTAATGAGTGTGTGGAGGGGCGATTTCGTTCTGACACTCGTGGCCACGGACTCCCTGCTCGTGGCATCGACGCTTGCACACTGGCCGTAGAACCTCCCCATCAAAGGCACTGCTGTGACATCAATTGATGTTCTGATTCACCGAAGCCGGTCTCAATTTCCTTGAGATCACACGTTCAGATGACCGAGGTATGCATGCATCCGTTTGAATTCGTAGTACCGTGAGAGAAGAAAATCGCACACACTAGTCCAGCGCGGACAGACACGTGTCCTTGTGCGGCACGCTCTGCGCGAGAACTTTCACTTCGACCTTGAAGGCGTGGAACAGCCGCGGGCAGAGCGCGATGGGAAAGTCTCTCACGGTGGACGCGCGATGCATGCAAATGATCAGGAAGAAGCGGAAGCGGGCGTGGAGGCGACGCGATCTGGATGGCATAGCCACACACAACGCACACTATTGCCCGAATAATTTCTCGGTCTACTTGACAACTGGGAGTGGGGAAGAGCAAAGGTCCCTCTTACTCAGGCGGCAGGCACGTGGCCGTGTCAGCCTTGCATAAGCACCGTACAACAGTAGCAAATTAACAGCAGTAACAAGAAAAAAAATCGTGAGAGCACACAACGACGACAGAACCGCACACACAATGCATAACCGAACACGTCAAGGCGACAAACGGCGCTCTTCAATTTTCGGCGACTTCGTGCAGTTAGATTTAATTTTCTTAATGAGCATCGGCAACTCTGCCGTGACATCACAATTTGAGACCTCTGATTGGATAACAGAACCCCTCTCCCCGGTCAGCCGCTAGCTGTAAAGTAGCGCGAAATATTATTCAGACAATAGGAGCTTGTCTCCCGGAGGAATGTCGCAGCCGATGGCTGAAACGTTGGCTTCTGTGCCTATGGGGCGGCATCTCCCAGAACCGTAGTGCCAAGGTCTTCTACTGGTGGCAGTGGCACGCATCGTGGCACCGTACCATGCCACGAGCTTCTCTGCGCAACTAGCGTCGGGAAAGGGAACTATTACGAGTAGTATTAGTAGAAACCCCGCCCTTTTATTATAGGGATGGCGTTGCCTCTGGTGGCAGGGTAATGAACTGCGTGGAGGGGACGATTTCGTCGTGGCACTCGTGCCATGAACTCCTGCTAGTGCCATCGACTTTGGCAACACTGTCCCAGAGAGGTCACGTAGATTCGGACTCCCACTGCAGAAGCCTAAGGCCGCTTCACAATAGCTCGGCGACGACGGCAACGCGAAGGCAAACACGGTAACGGCAACGCAAAACACGTGTGCGCTTCATGTCCGTGAAGTTGGCACCACCACCAAAGCGAAAACAATTTTAAAATTACCATTCGTTTGTACCTCGTTTGTACCCGTTTGTTCCACAAAAACATTCGTTTGTACCAAAGCCACTTAAAAGATACAACACTTTCAAATGTGGTGGTGCCAACTTCACGCTGGCACCGCCACCATCGTAAAAAAATTTGAAAACATAGCAGATCGGTTGTACCCACGTTTGTACCGGAATTGTTCCCACCACAATTTTGGTTTGTACCAGAAAATTGATGAAGATACAGCCATTTTAAAATTCCGCGAGAGGCTTAGGTAAACAATAATATCTAACTAATAAACATGACAGTATATAAATGTGAAACCATTCGTAATTGATTGTACCTGGGATGTACCGGATTGTTCCACCTAAATATGCGTTTGTACCAGAATATTAGACAACATAGAGCGATTTTAAGATCGCGGAGAGGGGCCTGCACCAACAATACAACACAGGGCGTCGCCGTCACCGTCGAAAATTAGTTCAACCAATCTTAATCGATGTTCCAGCACAGTACCGGATTGTTCCACCAAAATATGCGTTTGTACCACTACAATAATCAACCTACGGCGATATAAAGATCGCAGAGCGGAGGTCCGCCAACAATGCATTATAGGGCGTCACCGTCACCGTCGAAATTTGTTCAACCAATCTTAATCGATTGTACCACCACAGTACCGGATTGTTCCACCAAAATATGCGTTTGTACCACTACAATAATCAACCTACAGCGATATAAAGATCGCGGAGCGGAGGTCCGCCAACAATGCATTATAGGGCGTCACCGTCACCGTCGAAATTTGTTCAACCGGTCTTAATCGATTGTACCAGCACAGTACCGGATTGTTCCACCAAAATATGCGTTTGTACCACTACAATAATCAACCTACGGCGATATAAAGATCGCAGAGCGGAGGTCCGCCAACAATGCATTATAGGGCGTCACCGTCACCGTCGAAATTTGTTCAACCAATCTTAATCGATTGTACCAGCACAGTACCGGATTGTTCCACCAAAATATGCGTTTGTACCACTACAATAATCAACCTACAGCGATATAAAGATCGCAGAGCCGAGGTCCGCCAACAATGCATTACAGGGCGACACCGTCACCGTCGAAATTTGTTCAACCAATCTTAATCGATTGTACCAGCACAGTACCGGATTGTTCCACCAAAATATGCGTTTGTACCACTACAATAATCAACCTACAGCGATATAAAGATCGCAGAGCCGAGGTCCGCCAACAATGCATTACAGGGCGACACCGTCACCGTCGAAATTTGTTCAATCAATCTTAATCGATTGTACCAGCACAGTACCGGATTGTTCCACCAAAATATGCGTTTGTACCACTACAATAATCAACCTACAGCGATATAAAGATCGCAGAGCGGAGGTCCGCCAACAATGCATTATAGGGCGTCACCGTCAACGTCGAAATTTGTTCAACCGGTCTTAATCGATTGTACCAGCACTGTACCGGATTGTTCCTCCGAAATATGCGTTTGTACCAGAAAATTAGTCAACCAAAAGCGATATTAAGATCGCGGAGCAGAGGCCTCATCAACAATACAACACAGGGCGTCACCGTCAACGTCGAAATTTGTTCAACCGGTCTTAATCGATTGTACCAGCATTGTATCTGATTGTTCCACCGAAATATGCGTTTGTACCACTACAATAGTCAACCTACAGCGATATAAAGATCGCGGAGCGGAGGTTTCGGCAACAATACATTACAGGGCGTCACCGTCACCGTCGAAATTTGTTCAACCGGTCTTAATCGATTGTACCAGCACTGTACCGGATTGTTCCACCGAAATATGCGTTTATACCAGAAAATTAGTCAACCAAAAGCGATATTAAGATCGCGGAGCAGAGGCCTCATCAACAATACAACACAGGGCGTCACCGTCAACGTCGAAATTTGTACAACCGGTCTTAATCGATTGTACCAGCACTGTACCGGATTGTTCCACCGAAATATGCGTTTGTACCAGAAAATTAGTCAACCAAAAGCGATATTAAGATCGCGGAGCAGAGGCCTCATCAACAATACAACACAGGGCGTCACCGTCAACGTCGAAATTTGTTCAACCGGTCTTAATCGATTGTACTTTCATAGTAGCGGTAAATTCCACCGAATTGTGCTTTTTTATCAGAACTTTGGTTAACATAGAGCGATATTTAGAATGCGGAAAAACGGCTCTCACTAACAATACAACCAAGGTTATCGCTGTCACCGTAAATAAATGGGAAACTATTCTTAATCGATTGTATTTGGTTTGTACCGAGTGTTTGATCAAATCATAAGTTTGTACTATAAATTTATTTTAATTCAACCAATTTAATGAGGCAGCGATTGCTTTACACCACACTGTCGCAATTCCCGTCATTACCACCGTAAATATATGCGGCGTAATGGTTTGTAACGGATAGTTTCACAAAATCATTGGTTTGTATTAAAAAATTAATAAAGGTATAGTAATCTTATTGCGGCTAATTATAATTCTTTAACGGCAAAATTCTTCTTGCGGCCAACCGACTAAGTCTCGCGCAAACCATAATTCTTCTACCCCAATAATAAAAAATTGATGGAACATAATTACCATTTATTGTAACAATTTACAGATAACTAATTTGTTTTTAAAATAAAAATATACTTTATATTATGTTTTAGCATTAGGTTAAATAACGAGTTATTTTAGCTAATATTAATAAATTGTTTATCAATGTCAAGTAACACTTAAGTAATACCGTCTACTCCTATGTAATGCAGCGTAACAATACTTCAAACTTTCCATTCCTTTTTAGCATTACAAAATTTATGGACGACCTCTAAAATTATAGAAATAATAATTGAACTTGTAATACAATTTGCAATTGAATGAAGATAAATAATTCATAATCACTGAACCGTTTTTTCTAAAGTATTTCATACAAAATTGCCAATATTGCAACTACCCTCGGGTCTTCGGTTGGGCGCCTCAGACGGGTAGCCGGCCCGCTCAGTCGACAGATTACCTGAAACGGCGAAGATGGAGGAAGCCGGTGGCCTAGGTTGAATGAGAAGTCAAACATGTGAATTTAGAACAAGTTGAATTTATTCATTAAAAAAAAGAAGAAAACGCTAATGGTCTGGTGATGATAACTCTGGCGAGCATGCCCCCAAAATCGAAATAAAACAAAAAAATGAAATGTCATGCACATAAGAGAACAAAAAATTACAAAGTGATTACAATCAGATGAAACTCTTCTTCGCGCGCGAATTCCCGCTTGACGGCCATGCGCGGCCGGGAACTCCTCTTCGTCGCCCGGTCGAGAGGAAGTCAACACTGATTGTCTGATGTACTGTTCACACCTCTCGATCGCGGGTACGACATAAGACACTCAAACAGAAAATACCTCTGTTAGGCGGCCTGCGCCACCCACTGAAGTTGAACGACCTCAGGTCAGCTGGCTGCGAGGTTCGTGGCGAGCGAGGGGCGCCGCTCGGAAAATGTAGGTCAGATCAGGTACTTGCGAGGGTAGCGGCCAAGGCGGCCGGAACACAAAAGCGCCGTCTGCTCGCTGCGGTGAATGGGTCAGCACAGTTCATTCACTGACACGGTCGGTTCATTCCCGGTCGATCTCACAATACTTTGATACTAATGAGCCCGTGAATTATCGCACAAATTCACTAAGGAAAAGAGAGTCTCGAGTTCGCACGTAAATCGGACGTAATATAATACGAATTGCTGTCAAATGTTCATAATACTGTTCTGCGGCCTGCGTTCGTCACAGAAGTCTTGTACCCAAACTCTACAAGAAAACTTAATAATTTTTCTAAGTCCATCGAACCGAACGCCACAACAGAATATAACAGGTTCCCCCCTGCGGCCGCCACTTGCGTCCGATTCTGAACACAGCTCCCCAGCTTCTCTTTTGTGCCTCGTCGCTCCAAGTTTCAGGAAACCTCGTTCCCCCTACCAAAATTATCCCTGTGACTCTGGAATATTCTAGAACAAACCCGAATTCTGGTTGCTATTGGCGAAAGGGGTACTGCGCATTAGATATTTTCTGCCCAATCAGAGGATGTTTTCGAGGCCGAGAAAAGAGTGAGAGAGAGGGCTGGTTATCGCTCCCTCTCGCTTTAATTTGCGTCGAAAAGGGGCAGTTATTAACGACCGGGGGGTGTGAGGGGCTAGGAATCTCTAGGGAGGTTGACGGAAGAGTTCCAGGCGTCGTGGAAAAATACTGAAGGGGTCGTGTGCAGAGCGGCTACCCAGAGTTGGGGCACACGTGTCCGCGACGAATTATGGAGCGAAGGGTGCCGACACCGTGGCGCCTCGCCTGGCCCTCGGGTCGCCCCCGTGGCGCCTCGCATCTCTCGCGTCGCCGCCTGCGTGGAGTTATTTTGCGGCAGAATAAACTTGAATCTATTCGGTATCACTACATTGGCCTCCCTTCCCGCAGTAGAGATATGCATCGTGTTTTAAAATTCGTAAGGCGTGGTGAGAAGTTTTGAAACCTAAGATGCTTATCTCGTCAAAAAAAATTTAAAAAAATGGTACCGAATTCTAACGACTAATTTCTGTGATAACAATTACATAAAAGGTCTTATTCAAATAATTACCCTTAAATTAAACTCATTAACCCTAATAATGGTGGAGTAATAAAATAAACTAATAAACTACAAGAAAATCTGAATTCCCTAATCTACGGTTACAAATATTATTTCTTAAACAGTGAAGGCACGGCTATCACGAACTACTCGGTAAGCTGTACGGTTCTGGCGAGTTTATTTTAGAGATTAATAAAGTTTGGAATTAAGTTTTCATTCTTTCATTTGATTGGTAGAAAGGCATTCTAACAGTCGCCTTAAATGACAAAGATGTTCCTGAAAATTTCGAGATGAAATCACAAGGTCGTCAATATAAGGCGTAACGAAGAGTTTGAGTTCGTCACCTAATTTTCCATCTAAGCATCGAATGAAGGCTGCGCCACTGTTCTTTAGGCCGAAAGGCATCCGCTTCCAGACATAAGTGAGGCCGTTGTAAAAGAATCCTGTAATTTTCTGTCGTCTGGGTGAATAGCAATTTGCCAGTACGAACTAGAAAAATCCAAAGCTGAGAAAATTTTTGTTTGGTTAAACTTCCAAAGAATATCATCAATATTCTGCGGCGCCTCATTTTCTGGAACGGTCACTTCATTAATTCTGCGAGCGTCTAAACAAATTCTGACCCCTCCGTCTTTCTTTTTTACAACTACAATCGGATTTAGATAGGCGGTCACTGATCTCTCGATGATGCCCTCGTCAATCATTTTTCTGACGGTCTCATCAACTTCCCCCCTTAAAGCTTGTGGAATAGGATAGTTTTTCATCTTAAACGGCGAGTCATCGGTAACCCTAATTCGAAAACAAAAGTCTTTAATTGGATGAACGGGGCGACCGAAGACATGTAAATAATCAAGTAGCACTGTCTGCAACTGGGAGCGTTCATCATAGTTCAAAAAAATCACATTTTTGCACATTTTGGCAAATAATCCCCTTCGTCGTTTCCCCCCCCTTCCCAAGTTGCACTAGAAATGCTAAGATCAATCCTATCTTCCCCGTCATCTTGAATAATAATTTCTTTACCGGCACCGAAGCTCATAACATTTCTGGAAAAATCTATTATTCCACCGTTTTCTCTTAAAAAATCAACCCCCAAAATAACATCATGATTAAGATCTTCAATTACTAGACAGGGCACATCAAACAACATATCTCCTATATTAATTGAAATCAGGACCTGCATTGAAATTGGCTTGCTTCGTTTTCTCCCAACCCCTATGACATAGCATCTGACGGTAGGTAATGTCGGTACTGGAATCCGCTCGCTTATAAGTCGCGCATAAAATTTCTTTGACACAGCACTAATTTCACTACCAGTATCAATAAGAGCTTGGACACATAAATTTCCCATAAAGGATTCAATAATAGGGCATTTTCTGGCACGTTCTTTGATAGTCACATCCTCGTCTTCGTTAAAATCAAAAAAGGCATAATTCACTGATATGATCGCATGAAATGGTATCTCTAAAGAAACTCGTCCGTCACCCAGATACCGAGACAGCTGGGACGTTTCTAATTTGTTGAAGCCGGCCGGGATGAATTTTGCCGTCCATCTCTCTCATCGCGATGTCCACGGTTCTCACGGGATTCGGGCGGCGCTCGCCGATCATCTGCCTCGTTCCCTCCGGCCCTATTATCTCTATGCCACTGCGGCCTGCCTTGGTAGTTTCCGTCGGGCCCTGCGATTTCTGTCGCGGTTCTCATTGTGATAGTTGTCCCGCGTTCTATCAAATTGTGCCAACAGTTCTTGGAAACGTTCTAAATCTCTACACTCCACGCTGTTGACAATATTCTGTACATACGTTGGGAAATGAGCTGTCAGTAACCAGATGATTTTTCGGTCGTTTGCCTGCGGGTCACACAGCTTGATGGCGGAGATTTTCTCCATGGCGTAGTCTAAATAGGACTGCCCGTGGCGGTTTTTCCCATCGCGATTCTAAAATCTTCCGCTCGAACTCATATCTCCGTTGTTCGCCCCAGTATCGATTCAGAAACTTCTCCCGAAACTCTTCATAATTTTGAGGGAAAGGGTTTAAAGTGGAAATCCAATAAGATGCATTGCCTTTCAACCATTCTTGCATAAATTTAGCCTTCAAGTGTGAAGGTACCGCCTTCGTGAGATTCATGTAATTTTCCGCCCGGTCAAGGAAAACTTTGGGATTTTCATCGGGTTTTCCGGAAAAAATACAGGTTTTGCGGTGGAGCCCACGAGAAGCGAAGGCCTGAGCCACCAGAATTCGGATTTGGGTAATTCTCGCGTTCCTTTTCAATTTCCTCCTTTACCAATTCTAGGACAGTACGATCAATTTCCCTTTTTAATTTGGCTTCTCTCTCCCTGATGTTTTCCTCACTAATATTGCCTACTTGCGCGAACTTTCGTGGATATGCGACACTTCTGAATGGAGTTTCTGTCCGATTTTATTAAATTTTTCGCCCATTTCCTGCTTAACTTCAATGATCTTTTCAGTAACCGACTCACAGCACGCTTCTACTTTGTCGTCGCATGCCTGTAATTTGGTCTGAATTTCGATTTTAAAAATTTTGAAATTTTCGGTAGTTTCCGCTTGTGCCCTTCCCAACTCCTGACTGAGTTTTTCTACGTTCCCCTCTATTTCCCCGCATCTGCCTTCGACCTGATTCTTTAAAATCCCTATTTCATGGTTAAGTTTTTGCTCGAGACTTTCTAATTTATTTGCTTGGGCTTCCAAATGACTTTCGATTCGGTTAAATCTGTCCTCACACTTGCTCTCATGTGCTGTGAACCGTTCATCTAACATTTCCTGTAATTTGGCAGCGTTATTTGAGATTTTCTCCTCTAATTTCGCGGCATTATTTGAGATTTTCTCCTCTAATTTTGCGACATTGCTATCTGACTGGTCTTTAATTTCTTTCAATTTAGCGGCGTTGTCTGAAAATTTCTCCTCAAATTTGGCAACAGTGTTATCTGAAATTTCTCTCATAACGCGCAAGATCTCACTTAAGGTGGGACCTTGCGTCGACGGCTCCTCAAAACTGTCTTCACCCGTCACGTCAATACCTGATTCGTCCTGCATTTTTACAATGTTACGCGGTTTCACTTGTTTTAGTACGCGCACACGGTATTCACACAACACAACACAACACAAGACAATGACACTTACAAGGAAAACACAGTACAAAATGGCATCCTCAACAGACCATAAGTTATTAACTTCTCTACACCGTGCTTCCATTCATCATCTTAATAATTTAAACAATTTAATAATTTAGGCAGAGAAATCTCAGGGCGCTTATCTGGGATATTAAAAAATGAAAATTACGATTATTTCGCGTTAATCGAGCCCCACGGTGGGAAAGCCAATTGCAACTACCCTCGGGTCTTCGGTTGGGCGCCTCAGACGGGTAGCCGGCCCGCTCAGTCGACAGATTACCTGAAACGGCGAAGATGGAGGAAGCCGGTGGCCTAGGTTGAATGAGAGTCAAACATGTGAATTAGAACAAGTTGAATTTATTCATTAAAAAAAAGAAGAAAACGCTAATGGTCTGGTGATGATAACTCTGGCGAGCATGCCCCCAAAATCGAAATAAAACAAAAAAATGAATGTCATGCACATAAGAGAACAAAAAATTACAAAGTGATTACAATCAGATGAAACTCTTCTTCGCGCGCGAATTCCCGCTTGACGGCCATGCGCGGCCGGGAACTCCTCTTCGTCGCCCGGTCGAGAGGAAGTCAACACTGATTGTCTGATGTACTGTTCACACCTCTCGATCGCGGGTACGACATAAGACACTCAAACAGAAAATACCTCTGTTAGGCGGCCTGCGCCACCCACTGAAGTTGAACGACCTCAGGTCAGCTGGCTGCGAGGTTCGTGGCGAGCGAGGGGCGCCGCTCGGAAAATGTAGGTCAGATCAGGTACTTGCGAGGGTAGCGGCCAAGGCGGCCGGAACACAAAAGCGCCGTCTGCTCGCTGCGGTGAATGGGTCAGCACAAGTTCATCACTGACACGGTCGGTTCATTCACCGGTCGATCTTCACAATACTTTGGATACTAATGAGCCCGTGAATTATCGCACAAATTCACTAAGGAAAAGAGAGTCTCGAGTTCGCACGTAAATCGGACGTAATTATAACGAATGCTGTCAAATGTTCATAATACTGTTCTGCGGCCTGCGTTCGTCACAGAAGTCTTGTACCCAAACTCTACAAGAACTTAATAATTTTTCTAAGTCCATCGAACCAGAACGCCACAACAGAATATAACAGGTTTCCCCCCCTGCGGCCGCCACTTGCGTCCGATTCTGAACACAGCTCCCCAGCTTCTCTTTTGTGCCTCGTCGCTCCAAGTTTCAGGAAACCTCGTTCCCCTACCAAAATTATCCCTGTGACTCTGGAATATTCTAGAACAAACCCGAATTCTGGTTGCTATTGGCGAAAGGGTACTGGCATTAGATATTTTCTGCCCAAGTCAGAGATGTTTTCGAGTCCGAGAAAAGATGTGAGAGAGGGGCTGGTTATCC
>JAHLJT010008446.1:283871783-283981965 GCA_031308135.1 Acheta domesticus | reverse complement strand
TTCCCATATTTTTTTCGCCCGGTCCAAATTGATCATTCACAATTGGGAAGTAATATTTCCAGTCATTCAAAAAAGCATACGCACATGCATTCATTGACTTCTATAATTCTAATGCGATTTCAAACATGTTTAATAATTGTTTTGGGTTAGCCCCCGTGCCCTTCTCCTCAGTTACCATCCTTCCCCTTTGCGTTCAACGCCGCACGGTCTCTCTTTCACACATGGCGCCTGTGCGCTGACTTCCGCTCCCTCCCTTCGGGCCGGTCCCATCACGACCCAGAACGGAACAGCGCGGCCCCAACTTCCCGCTGACGACGGCGGCGGCGGCGGCGGCGGCGGCGGCGGCGGCGGCGGCGGCGGCGGCGGCGGCGGCGGCGATGGTGGTGGCAGCGGGTCACCTTCCACGCAATCCGCTTTTCTGGACGCGAGCGCTCTAATTTGCGGCCGCCCTCGCAGCAGGCCGCGCTCAAGTTCCCTCCGAGCCTCCTGCCCGCATGGCTCATTTTCCACCGGCAGGCTTCCTACGGTAATAATACATAATTTATTCGATAATGATAAATGATAATGGTAATCGATTTGATACATAATTTATTCGATATATATATACTAATATATAAAGACAGAACTGCACTGACTTACAGCGCGATAATCTCTGAATCTACTGAACCAATACTGATGAAACTTTTGTAGTAGCTTCCTTTAAAGGTCTGGAGTAACATAGGCTATGATTTACAATCGCAAACCTTACTATATTCACAAAATATTTACTTTTCCGGACATTTGTCGCCTCGCTTTACATCTCAGATTCAATAATGGATCAATGTCAACAGTTTAGATTAAATTATTACGAAATTCATTGGGGTTTGAACATGTACTACGTAAAGTCCATGAGTGTTCGTTGGTGATTTGTTTGTTTTGAAAGTTGGTGGAATATTTGAACGAAACTTTACTGAAAGTACGTAGTAAAGAACGTCAATGTACAAACATTGTTCTTAGTCCGTTTGGTACACAAAATGTGGCAAGAAAACATGTGAGTTTTAAAGTATTTAGAGAGTTAAAAGTACAAAAATATACAGTAATGTACAATGTACAATATGTAGATATCGTATACAGGTATAGAATATTTTCTAAACAACCTCTTCTTTTACAGAATTTGTGAAAATTGAATTGTTTGGAACAATGCCGAAACGAAAGTTACAGTTGTCAAAACAGAATACAAGTGCTAAGAGATGGGCAGCCTATTAAAATCCGGAATGGGCCACTCAGAGGCAAGAGCGACTTGCAAAAGAACACGCACCATTGAAAACAATACAGTAAAGAAAAAAGCAAATGTGAATAATTCTCTAGAAAGCAGGGCAGCTTTTCGTTATGACTCTCGATTTGACTATTTACACATATCTAATGTTCAAATTGGTAAAATGGAAAATATTTGTATGTTTTGGTCAACCCTGTTGAACATTTTTCTTCAATATGGGCAGTGGTATGTAATTAAATAATGGTTCTTTACCTATTAAGACTAATCTTGCTGTTGTTTCGCATGTCAGTTGCTCCCAATGAATTAATTAATCCATATTTTCTATAAACTGGTAAAAATTAATTTATCTAAAATATTTATGTCTAATCTAATAACAAAATTCTGACAATTCAAATAAAACTCCTTGGTTTCTATAAATCACATTTCAAAATCCATAGTATCTCTCATATGTCTCTCAAATCAAATAACGAAACTAATAGTGTTTTGTTAGGTGGTTCAATACATTGTCAATTTATTATGTATACATAATGTACAGGTTCGCGGATCAGTATTGCTGTTATGTTGGGATGATATGATGAATTGATTTACCTAAACAAATACGTTTTATACTACATGTTACTAGCACATAGATCTTTAAACATACATATTTCTGTCATCTTCAAAATAATTATAAAAACCGGCAATTACCTTTCAGCATAGATATTTTCATTTACTTTAATTATTACGATTCATCAAATACGTTACGACATCTATATCTAAATGTCCGGATCTGTCTACTAGCGTACCCATGCGAGAACTCTCGGATGTTTCGCATACTCTGCTTAAAACTGTAAGTCCCTTCAAGGTCACGAGTTGGCAGCAGATAAATTTTTAATTTTTCTTTATAAATACAATAGAAGCAAAAAATATAAAAATGAGTTTTACAATTTGGCAATTTATTGAAAGTGGTGGTATAATATATAAAACTCCCGTCCTTTGGCTCGACAGCCTGCTACGGGCCTTAGCTGACCGGCGCGGCGGTGACACAGCCACTCGGCCACGGGTGTTCGAGTGGTTAGCACGAGGACATCCCTTTACCGTATACACCGCTCTTCTTAACCTTAGGATGGGCTTTCTCGTCGTCACACAGCAATCGATACTGAGACATTTGTAAGGAAAGCGCACATTTCTAATTTACCCGGCCGGGAATCGAGCTCGGGGTTGTTTCATGGAAAGCGAGCACGCTAACCAATAAGGCACCGAGGACAGGATATAAAACTGTACAAAAAGAATACATGTGAGTCTACAATTTGTACAAGTATTTTACGAGTGTTTTGTATTAACAGTTTAGATTTGTTTATTGTTTTTATTTATAAAGTAAGGAATGTTTGGGAGCTGAAACTCCCAATTAGAAAAATGTAAACTTTCTTTAGTAAGAAAGTGAACGAGGCACACCGGAAATTTCCAAATAGGGGGAAAGACATGACAGGGCTAGCTTGGCGGGGCAGATACAATGGGAGAGAAGTAGGCCCCACTGCACGGCATGAATAAATGGAATACCTCTTCCTGGCCTAAAAATTTACTGTAATAAATGCCTGGGCAACGCCGGGTAGTTCAGCTAGTATATATATAAACTTGTTGGTTTGTTTATAAGAGCTAAACTCCGACATCGTGCGACCAATCTTTATGAATGTTTGCACTTCTACGTGCTTTTTCACCCAGAATGTTTATGTGCTGTTAATTCTGTTGTATCTCCACAACATGACGCTGTAGAACAAAACTAAATATTCACGTCAAATACAACCCGCAACATACTCAGCAGCATTTTGAATCTATATCGTTATTTAACGATACGATAACGAACTCGTAAACGAGGCGTTCTAGGGCCTTAAAACCTAAACTTTTGAGGCCAATGGTCTCAAGGAGACGTTTCTCACATCGTAGTTTACAGAATGAGCTCTTCTTGAACATTCTATTACGTTTTTGCTGGTCCGGCGCTTCGCGATATTACCTCACCTGCTCAGAGACGTGCATAATCTGCAAGTAAATGCCAATGAGAGGGGAAGAGAGCGACAAAGACAGAGACTGACAGACAGGCACAGGGTGAGGGAGGGAGAAATAGTGAGAAAGGGAGCTTGGAGGGGAAGAGGGAGATGAAGAGCAGAACACGTCTGCCGCGTTTTCCTAGTATAGTACAAACACAGAGCGAAGGTACTCTTTCCCCTAACGAGGAGTGATTTTTTGTCTCTACGGCAAAATAATAAAAATGGGAAAATGAGTAGATTTGTTAACAGAGTAAAGAAGTCATTCAAAATACGATCAGAAATGTCTCCTCTTGTATCTTAAATTTTCTTTTATGTGCACACACATGTTTAATTAATCAGTAAGATGATTGTAGGAAATAAAATCAACAAAATAGTTCAAACATTTGCTTGTAAATAAGGGACACTAAATTTTAATGAATATGTTAAAAACTAAATTATCTATGCACTTATCTAAGTCACTGCATTTACCTAAGTCATGCACATTTTTTCGAAAATTGGAGTACCTTTTGAATAATTTTACGTGAAAATACGGGAGGAGAAAGTACGTTATGTTTTAGCACCACGAGTTTTAATGCGTACTGTCAAAAGAGGCCTTGCGTAGTTTGTCACACTTGTGTCTGGTTAAATGTGTTCCTGAAGAGTATATTAAGAGTATATTTACATTGCGGAACACATCAAAACAGAAACGTCTCATGGAATAATAATGTAATTGGATTTTCCGCTTTATCATCCGGATCTCGCTCACATCGATTTTCATCCTTTCTTACTGCTCAAAAATTCCTGACCTGTTACCATTAGTCGCATCACAGTCAGGGGCAGATTCCAGCCAATTATTGAGGGGGGCCCTTTTGTTAAATATAAAAACATATTGTTATTATAGAGCATATTATTTATGAAGTGTAGGTATGATAAAATAGAATATTTTTGTTTAAAAAATTACATAATTCTAATATAAATAAATATTTAAATCTATTGTGCCAAGTAAAGGAGGTAAACGAAACCTCCAAGCCTGTTTTTTTTTTTTTTTTTGAGGGAGGGCGTGAACCCCATGCCTCCTCCCCCTGGATTCGCCAGTGATCACAGTGATCACGGAATGGCTGTCAAACACTGGCAACGAATCTCAGACGGCAGACGTCTGAGTCACAAAGATACAGATGTGGATCCCACAGTTCAACAAATACGGGTATTTCAATCCCGTAGTGACTATGTGGAAAAATATAACATACTATATCTGCTTCAAAAAAATGTTTACGTGAATTTGTTGCGTTTTTGACGACCTATGATAAGTTCCTTTCTGGAAGGGCCTCGTAAATATTTCGGAAAATTCTCATTTTTATGAAACATTGAAAAATAGTAACAAACTAATAAAGAATTTTAAGTGAGCACAATTTCCTTACTTTTCGTTTGACAATCTTCCTGTTTCCTCTATCTGCGAATCCTAAACCGTCAGATTGTCTTCAAGAATTTAGCTTTGCTTAAGACCGTGAATTTGAGACGGATAATTTATTTTCTTCTTCATTGAGCAAATTATCATAGTCATTTCTGCTGTAGATATCGATATCACGTACCACATCGAATTGTGGTTCGCGACATTCGCAGTAGGTCCGATGAGATGGCAGGGACGCATCGGACACCCTCGCGCGCCCTTCCGACTCGACCACGCCCCCTCACACCCCTTGACCGCGCCCTGCTGTCCGATCCCTCCCCAACCCTCCCCTCCCGGTCCAGTCCTCCCCGCGCCGACTGAGGGGCGTGGCGTCACGCACAGGCACGGGGAGGCGGCGTCCGGGGCCGTCACGATGGATGGCGGGGAGCGGGGGAGGGGCTCGCAGGGGCGACGGCGCTGGAGGAGTGCAAGGGATAGCGCGGACGGGACGAGGGCAGGGCACGGGCGAGGCGGGGCACAGGCGGGAAGGGCGGGGCGCAGTTGGGGCGGGCGGAACGCTGGCGGGCGGGCGGAGTGCAGGAGGGGCGAGGCAGGGCGCGGGCGGGGAGCGACGGGGCGCAGTTGGGGCGGAGCGGTGAACAGGCGGGGCGGGGCGAGAGCGGCAGGGACAGATGCTGTATCATGAGGACGACAATGGCGGAGAAGAAACGTGCGGCGGTGGTTAAAAAATAGAGGTTGTGGGGAAGCTCTTGTGCATCAGTTGTAGCATCTTGTTGCATCATTAAAGAATATTAGGAACTTTATTGGCTAGTAAAATAGCTGCAAATAACTGTAAAAAGCCACCTCCTTTACAAGTGTGAGAGAAAATTTTATGTGACACAATAGAAGATCACGTTACAACTCTAGAAAGAACAGGCACAAAGTGGTATTATCAAACAGCGGTATTCATTCACGTATGTATTCAACACTATAGCCTTCAGATACCATAATCCGAAATGTTCTTTTACAAAAATTAAAAATAAATATGTAAACTTTTAACAGACAATTAAATATGTAAACTTTTAACAGACAATTAAATATTAATTTTATCGAGGACGAATATTAAGAGACCTATGTTTGAAAGATGATATGAATGTAATGGAACCCCTCCATATTGTCGTGTCTCTCTACCTGTTTTACCTTTATATAAAACGTCTCTTCCTAGAACCATATAATTAAATATTCCTGAATATTCCTTCATAAAAGGTGACTCAATCTGCCGGACCTTTCAGTGAACCAATGTGTCCAATACAGTTTTTTCACAGTATCTGGAAAATTGCCCTTTGAGTTTTATGGTTCAGAGGGAGAGGATGAGCAAAGTGACATCATCAGAGGAATAGATGTTCGGGGAAAGTGGGAATGGTAGTTGGACGTGAGAACAATACCAGCGACGTCGGTGCTGAGACGTAGGAATGGGCGATTTAATTGCGATTAGTACAACAATCGATTATTTTATACAATTAATCGAAAAATTGAAGCCGAATATTTTTACACCGATTAATGCCTCAGTGATGAATTTTTCCGATTTTTAGCTCGATTATTTTAATTCAAGTATTAATTTTCAAGACGATCAAAAGATGCAAGTACATCTGTACTTTTGAACTTTAGCAACGGAACTCCTCGTCTGATTTTCTCTTGTAAAAGATATTTTTATTTCTTTAATTGGTTTATTAGAAGAAAATAAAAGAATTGAGGTACGTTTGACTAAGTAGTTGAATTTTTTTTGTGCAAAAACCGTGTGTAATATACTCTTCTGTATTTAATTTAAAAACGTGAACTTTATTTTAGTTGATGAGCATGTTTTTTCTTATTTTATTAAAATAACGACTAAATTTGACTGAAACATAAAGTTTAAAATTAAATTGTAACAAGACAGGAAATCGAGAATGATTCGTATTATCGTGATAGGTTTTCTTAAAATTCGTTAAGTTACTAAACAGTTAATTAATTTACAATTTAAAACTTAACGAATTTCCACATTATTTCAAACATGTGAAAAATTAATCGATATATAAGGTTAATCGATTACATAGATTAATCGATAATTCGGAACGTATTAATCTGTGCATATTAATCTAATAAAAAATTAGTGTTGATATTAATCGATTATCATTTAATAAATCGCCCATCCCTACTGAGGAGTCGACTTCGGCGGAAAAAGGTTGGCCAGAATTGGAGAATTTTGTCCCCCAAATGGGGATTTATTTCGTTATGGGGAAAGAATGGAGAACATAAATGGACAGAAGAAGGTTTGGGGATTTTTGGGAAGTTATTTGCAATCCGGAGTCGATATAAAATAATATTCTCTCAATTACTACGTACTCCCATTTTTATGTACCAAAAAGAGAGAAATAAATCACAGGTATAAGAAAGATGAGAAATATGGCATGAGAAAAACGAAGATTAGTACACAGACTTCGGGCAGCTTAGAGGATGATGATGGTTGATTTGAATTGCATTGAATTTAAGGGAAGAGCTAATAGAATCGTCAGGGACTGCTCACGTCGTGGTTTATAATTTGGAGAATATTTTTCGCTTTAAAGTAGGGAATTTGTGTTTCATGGGGGGGGGAGGGTCTATTTGGGGAAATTCCGTAGTACTGGTGGAGAGAGAGCGTGCAAATACATTTGGCAACCCTGGCGGAAAACTGGCCGAGGAGGGCGGCAAGCAGTGTGACGGGTCTACGTGGGACAGCGTCCTCATAAATGACAACAGTGGGCAGATGCGCCTGGCGGCATGAACAGTGGCATATTAACCTCTCTTATTCAAGTCGTTTATGATGCCATTTCGTCCCCGCGAAATTTTCGCATTTTGAATTTAGATAAGCTGGATAAAATTCGTTGATGCGTGCGAATACGATGCGTAATTTAGTCATAATTTGTTTGCAAAGAATTTGTTCTCCGCAAAGAAAAAATATTAATGACAAAAATCAAATAATAATAATAATAATAATAATAATAATAATAATAATAATTTGTTCTCCGCAAAGAAAAAATATTAATGACAAAAATCAAATAATAATAATAATAATAATAATAATAATAACTCCACCTAGGGAGTACACGACCTTGCAGTTGGTCGGTGAGCTTGAGGTACCCCCATGAGCCTTAAAGCTATGTCAGTGGTAGCCTAGCTACTGGTAGGGCCTCCCTTGCTGAATAGGCTGAAGGTGAGGGGTCAGACGAAGAAGTACTCCATTTTGAGGAGAGTGGGAAGTAAGTAGAGAGGGAAGGGTCATGAACCTTTGGACTTCCTGTTGTCGGCCCATAGAGGGTACAGGAGAGAAACTGGGTTGGCACACCAGGCCACTGATTAGAGTGGAGGCCCGAACCTTGCATTAGCCAGCGAAGGAGGCTGCCTTCAGCAGTCAGTGAAAATCCCGTAGGGTTTAGTAATGCCGACTGGCGATCGGAGGGACCACCTTGCTCGACCCTGCGGGGGGATGCCCCGAGGCCACTGTGGGTCGCAGTAACGGATGGCAGGAAACAACCCGAAGGTTAAGTGTGATCTGTGAACTCGAACTTGCATCCTGCGAATCTTCAATTCAAACCAATGAGCAAAATGGATAGAACAAGCAATGTAATGAACCTTGACGTGCCTTGTTCTACCAATGTCCCATACCTGCTCAGAAACCGAGCTAATGTCACCTTGTCGACGTCTGGCCATCCCACGGATGTTAGTCCCAGGGACCCAGAGCCGGCAGGTAGCTCGAAGCCATCGTCAGAGATGGACCCGGGATGAATTAAAGGAGGTGATGTGGTGCTTTTACTATGCAAAAGCGAAAAATGGGGGCTCAGAAATAGAAGTTTTCAAGGTATGGAGAGAGCGGAACCTAGATATCAGACCCTACCCTAGACTCAAAGAAGCTTGCCAGTCAACGACGATACATACTCAGCAGTGGAAAATTCACAGCAGCAACAACTTGCTGACATTGAGAGAAATGCGGAGTATGTCCTTCGCTCGAACAATCCACATGACGAACATGTAGAACTTCAAAATGATGATCCCGTGGAAGGTTCATCTATTTCCGGTGAAACACACGTCAGTGGTGAAAATTCATCTGGCAATGAATTACACGATAAGAACATAATGCGAAATCTCCTTCGGCGCGAGATAGAAAGAGTTAGTCAACTTCCGTTTGAATCTCGCGAACCGTGAGGAGAATATACGAAACTGCCAAAGCTAAAAGAGTGATAGAAACAGTGAATTCTGTCTTAAATGAGGTGGTGGAGACCCCAGGCAGAGATCTAGATATTACTGAAATCAATCACATCATATATGCAACTGGATATCTAGTATCTCAGATAATTTTGGGGCCAGCCAAGAACACCGACGGCCGACAGCAAAACAGAGTAAACAGCTCTGTACCCCCATGGTTGAACAGAATTAGGAAACGGATAGCCGACACCCGGCGCGAAATATCACTCTTAGCTGAGGCATCTTCTAAATCAATGCACACCTCTAAAGTTCAACGAAAAATATTCAATGTTGAACAAAAATACCAAATTGAAAATGACACCAGCAGGCTAATGGTAGTTGAGAAGCTAAAAGAGAAAATTCAAGCATGGGCTCAAAGAATTAGACGTTACAAACGTAGAATAGATTTCCGTGTACAGAACCGGTTGTTTGAAACAGACGCGAAGAGATTCTATCGCAGTCTAAACTGAAAAACCGAATGGCAAAGCTGTCAACCCTTCAAAAGAAGACGTCGAAGCGTTTTGGGCAGGAATCTGGGAGGAGAGCAGATCCTACAACAAAGACGCATCGTGGCTTCAATCTGAAGTTGATGCTGCCGATGAACTTGTAGAAACAGTGGAAGATGTTCACCAATTCTCGGAAGAGGACCTCTTCCAAGCAATTAAGAACATGGGAAACTGGAAGTCCCCCGGGATTGATAAAATCCAGATTTATTGGATTAAGAAAATTAACAGCAATACATTCTCATCTAGCAAAGGCTGTTAATAAATTTTTGAAAACCCAAAGGAAATCCCGGAATGGCTCACACCGCGGCATCACGTATTTGCTACCCAAAGCGGGAGACAGCTCTTTGGCGAAGAACTACAGGCCAATTACTTGTCTGCCAGTACTGTACAAAGTTATAACTTCAGCCATAGCTGACAAAATGTACAGACATCTAGATAAGAATCATCTAATGCCAGCTGAACAAAAAGGATGTCGTAAAGGCTCTTATGGCTGTAAGGAAATCTTGCTACTGAATAAAGTCATCTTGAATGATGTAAAGAAACGCAAACGTAATTTGAGCATGGCTTGGATTGACTACAAAAGGCCTTGATAGTGTACCACACGATTGGATTTTGAAGACCCTGGAGATCTATCGATTTTCATCCTAGACTTATTGAATTTTGCAAGGCTAGTATGAAGTCGTGGAGTACCAGGTTACTAATCCACAGCGGAAAAGAAGCAGTAGAAACCAGAAGTATTCAGATTAACAGGGGTATTTTTCAAGGAGATTCACTATCCCCTCTGCTGTTTTGCATTAGTTTGATCCCACTGTCGAGACAGTTGTCGCACACTGACTTTGGTTTTAAGCTCCATGGTGATGAAAGGCCAGTATCACATTTGTTTTACATGGATGATCTTAAACTGTTTGCTAAGAATGAAGCGATTCTCTCCCAAATGCTGTCTGTCGTGAATGACTTTAGCAATGACATCTGCATGAAGTTTGGTCTTGACAAGTGTGCAAAATCAATTTAAAAAGAGGGAAACTCACAACGTCTGAGAATATTGAAATTGATACGCACACTGTGATTCAAGATCTTGAGCCAGGTAAACTTACAAATATCTGGGCATTGAAGAATGTGAAACCATCTCGAATGACAGAATGAAAGAGAGAATTCGTAGGGAGTATTATAGGAAAGTGAGACTGGTCCTGCAGTCCGCTCTGAATTCCAGGAATAAAATTTCTGCAATAGGTAGTTTGGCGGTACCTGTAGCCGAATACAGTTTTGGACTAGTGGACTGGACTGAGCAGGAAATTCGCACCATGGATCGAAAAACCAGAAAACTGCTAACAATGCATCATGTTTCCCACCCTCGAGCTGATATACATAGACTTTATGTGTCACGTAAGGAAGGAGGAAGAGGCCTCAGACAAATTGAGGCCTTCCTGGCACAACGCAATAGTCGGGATGGGAAAGTATGTAGTCAGCCATCAAGATGACCCTCTTAATGATGCAGGTCATGAAATCTGACCGAAGAATGGGAAACAGAGGCATTGTTAGTGTAGCTAGAAGCATTGCGAAGAAAACTAGGCAAGACACGTCGAATAACACAGACAATGAACTTCTGATGCTGCTAAACATGAAGTGTGAAACACAAAAAATGTTAAAAAATCGTGGAGAGACAAACCACTCCACGGACAATACTTAAAAAGAATGGACAAGGTGCAGATCAATAAAGATCAATCATTTATGTGGCTTAAAAGGGGAAGAATCGAAGCCAGAATCGGAAGCACTTGTAATAGCTGCCCAAGATCAGGCCTTGAGAACACGACATTATGATAAGCGGTTCTCAAAATTTCCCAGATGATAAATACCGCATTTGCCTGGAGCAAGTAGAAACCATTGATCATATTGTCTCAGCTTGTCCAATCCTAGCAAAGACGGAATACCTGAAAAGACATGACAGGGTGTGTAGCTACCTCCACTGGCAGATCTGTACCGCCCTCGAAGTTCCAAACACATGCCCCAAGTGGTACGAACACTTACCAAAACCGGTGACGTCTGTTGGATTGTGTACGATATTGTACGACCAACAAATTCAACTGATCGCACGATAGCGGCAAACAAACCGGATATAGTTATCCGGGATTTGTCGAAAAAATCGTGTTTACTTATCGATGTTGCTGTACCTTGCGATCAAAACGTCGTTACCAAGGAGGCAGAGAAAACGTCTTAAATACAAGAGTTTGGAAATCGAGATCAGCCGAATGTGGGGCGTAAAAGCACAGGTCGTCCCGATAGTTATCGGAGCTCTGGGATTTATTCGCAAAATTTGAGTAAGAACTTGTCTAAACTCCCAGGTAATTCAAAAGACTGGGAAAGTGCAGAAATTGCTTTATTTGGACAGCCCACATTTTGCGTAAAGTATTGTAGAGGCACTGACAGTCACCGGATCTGCTCCTTAGGTAGCTGGTTGCAACCTGGAGTAGATTTTATATTCAGCCGACTCGTAACATCTTTAGTCGTGATGTAATGGAACAATAATAATAATAATAATAATAATAATAATAATAATAATAATAATAATAATAATAATAATAAAAAGTAGAGTTACAGTAATGTTACTCCCGTTTAAACCAGAGAACTAGCAAAGGATTTTGAAAAAATCGACTGTTCGGTTTAGGCGCTGGCCAGAGACTGACAGATTTTATGCCGTAAATCGATATTTCGGTACCAAGAACCCACAAAGTATGGATTCTAGCTACACCTCATGTAAGAGATTCTTTTTTATTTTTCAACAGGATTTCTCCACTTTTTCGTTACCAGAGCCCTGCATTTAGAGTTTTCTGCCAAAAGATTTCCGCCGTGTTTTCCCAGCGCATGATAACAAAACTTTCTCTACTTACGAAGTATCTTCGAAAGGCCCAGAAAGTGAAAATGATTTTTCTCTCTATATGTATTTTGAAGGGGGCATGACTTGCGTGCCTCCCTATGCATCGCGCCTTGCGGCAGGGACAGCGTCGCGCGTTGGGGCGTGAAGGGTTCGGGGGCGCGGATCGTGACCTCGGGCGCGAGAGGCGAGGGCGGCGGCCATGCACCGGACGGCGACACCGCCCTGGCGACGCCCTCCGTCCTGACGGCGGCGGCGGCGGCGGCGGCTGGCGATGACACCGACGCGGGCCCCGCCCGCTTGTACCTGCCGTCGGCCCACCGCCGCGGGCGAGTCGCCAGCACCCGCGCTCATCCCCTCCCCTCCCCTCCCCCTCCCCGCCCGGCGAGCGAAAAATGCTCGCCGTGGCGGGGCGCGGCCCTTGCCGGTCGCAGGCGCCCGGCCGCTGGTGCCACGCCCCCCGCGTTGTCCGCTCGGGGCTCGATCTTCGCTCGGTCGATACGCGCCCCGCTGCGGCGCCCCTCGCCCACCGCGGATCATCTGCACTCGCGCGTCGTTTTTCTTTGCCAAGTCCTTGGTCTCGTTTCACCTACGGCGGCCTCGATTTTTCTCTTCCGGTCTCTTCTCTTCTGTTATTAACATGCAGCATTTTTCACGTTCTTCCTCATTTTTTCCATGTTTTTATTGCCATTACTGCTTTACAAGTTAATGCATTTCTTCAACTTTTCTTTCTAACATTCTAGTGTTCAACTTCCTTTTGTTCATTACAATATTGTTTTTACTTTATCTGTGATACTCTTACTTGGATACTACAACGTAGAATACGGAAAGTTGCGTAATGCTGCAAGAAGTAGTGCTGATTCAGTTCATCCCAAACGTTCGTCTGTCCTGTCTAGGGATTGCAATCCAACAATGTTTTCAATCCCATGGGATTTTTGCTGGATTGACTTCAATCCAGTGGGATACCCCATAGATTAAAGATTTTTTATGGAATTAAAATACTATTTTCTATGATAATAATAATCGAATATTTATTAAAAATTGAAAAATCAATGACACCGTACTGTATTTAACTAATTATTGAACGGTTCGGCTCCTCGTCTACTTATTTATTAATGAAAAGTCCAAAAACAATAACAAATATAAATATTTGGTAGGACCGTTGTTGCAGTTCCTGTAATCTACTTAATTGAAAATATTATTTCTAATATTTATTTAAGGTAGTTATTATCAGATCAGTCTTCTTTATCCACAAAGAGTATCATATGAATGTAACTTTTTACTGAAGTTTTTTAATTTTTCCTACTCGTGAATCAATCAATCAATTAAGCAATGTAACAAATTTAGAAATATCAAATAAAAAGTCACTTCTCTTTTTCAAAATATGATTCTTAAAAACCAAATAGCATTAATGGTGTTATCTTCCAACCTCCTTTTTGTGGAACTACATATGTAGCCAGCGGTCGAAAAGGCTCTTTCTGCCTCGACGCTTGTTAATTTGATAATAAATACGAGTCGCAGTCGTACAACAAAGTCAAATACTTCCCTTTAACTCCATCACGTTCAAATGCTGCCATTTTTGAAAATATCTTTTCGAAGTCTTTCTCTTTTCTAGTTTCTGTCATCTGTTTAGTATAATCTTCATTGTCTTTCTTCTGATTTGCATTTCGTTCTTCATTGCAGCTGATGCATTTCTAATTCCTTATGTAAAGTTAAATTGTTTTCCACTTCCAGATACTGTTGGCCTTTATCTGCATTTACATAATCTACAACTATAAGTTCTACATTTTGAGCGTCTTCTTTAATAACTCGACATGAAATTTTTTTTTTTTTTTTTTCATTTCTTGCATCTCTCTTCTGCATAATACTTCGACGCCCAATTTAAAGGGCTGCAAGCTGTCAATTACGTTTTTGATTATTATTATTATTATTCCATTACATCACGACTAAAGATCTTATGAGTCGGCTGATATAAAATCTACTCCAGGTTGCAACCAGCTACCTAAGGAGCAGATTCGGTGACTATCAGTGCCTCTACAATACTTTACGCAAAATGTGGGCTGTTCCAAATAAAGCAATTTCTTGCACTTCCCAGTCTTTTGAATTACCTGGGAGTTTAGACAAGTTCTTACTCAAATTTTGCGGAACAAATCCCAGAGCTCCGATAACTATCGGGACGACCTGTGCTTTTACGCCCCACATTCGGCTGATCTCGATTCCAAACTCTTGTATTTAAGACGTTTCTCTGCCTCCTTGGTAACGACGTTTTGATCGCAAGGTACAGCAACATCGATAAGTAAACACGATTTTTTGGCCAAATCCCGGATAACTATATCCGGTTTGTTTGCGCTATCGTGCGATCAGTTTGAATTTGTTGGTCGTACAATATCGTACACAATCCAACAGACGTCACCGGTTTCGGTGAGTGTTCGTACCACTTGGAGGCATGTGTTTGGAACTTCGAGGGCGGTACAGATCTGCCAGTGGAGGTAGCTACACACCCTGTCATGTCTTTTAAGGTATTCGGTCTTTGCTAGGATTGGACAAGCTGAGACAATATGATCAATGGTTTCTACTTTGCTCCAGGCAAATGCGGCATTTGTCATCTTGGGAAATTTTGAGAACCGCTTTATCATAATGTCGTGTTTCTCAAGGCCTGATCTTGGGCAGCTATTACAAGTGCTTCCGATTCTGGCTTCATCCTTCCCCTTTTAAGCCACATAAATGATTGATCTTTATTGATCTGCACCTTGTCCATTCTTTTTAGGTATTGACCGTGGAGTGGTTTGTCTCTCCACGATTTCTTTAACATTTTTTGTGTCTCACACTTCATGTTTAGCAGCATCAGAAGTTCAGTGTCTGTGTTATTCGACGTGTCTTGCCTAGTTTTCTTCGCAATGTTTCTTGCTACACTAACAATGCCTCTGTTTCCCATTCTTCGGTCAGATTTCATGACCTGCCTCATTAGAGGGTCGTCTTGATGGCTGACTACATACTTACCCAACCCGACTATTGCGTTGTGCCAGGAGGCCTCAATTTGTCTGAGGCCTCTTCCTCCTTCCTTACGTGCCACATAAAGTCTATGTATATCAGCTCGAGGGTGGGAAACATGATGCATTGTCAGCAGTTTTCTGGTTTTTCGATCCATGGTGCGAATTTCTTGCTCAGTCCAGTCCACTAGTCCAAAACTGTATTCGGCTACAGGTACCGCCAAACTACCTATTGCAGATATTTTATTCCTGGAATTCAGAGCGGACTGCAGGACCAGTCTCACTCTTCTATAATACTCCCTACGAATTCTCTCTTTCATTCTGTCATTCGAGATGGTTTCACATTCTTCAATGCCCAGATATTTGTAAGTTTTACCTGGCTCAAGATCTTGAATCACAGTGTGCGTATCAATTTCAATTTTCTCAGACGTTGTGAGTTTCCCTCTTTTAAATTGATTTTTGCACACTTGTCAAGACCAAACTTCATGCAGATGTCATTGCTAAAGTCATTCACGACAGACAGCATTTGGGAGAGAATCGCTTCATTCTTGGCGAACACTTTCAGATCATCCATGTAAAACAAGTGTGATACTGGCCTTTCATCACCATGGAGCTTAAAACCAAAGTCAGCTTGCGACAACTGTCTCGATAGTGGGATCAAACTAATGCAAAACAGCAGAGGGGATAGTGAATCTCCTTGAAAAATACCCCTGTTAATCTGAATACTTCTGGTTTCTACTGCTTCCTTTCCGCTGTGGATTAGTAACCTGGTACTCCACGACTTCATACTAGCCTTGCAAAACTCAACAAGTCTAGGATGAAATCGATAGATCTCCAGGGTCTTCAAAATCCAATCGTGTGGTACACTATCAAAGGCCTTTTGGTAGTCAATCCAAGCCATGCTCAAATTACGTTTGCGTTTCTTTACATCATTCAAGATGACTTTATTCAGTAGCAAGATTTCCTTACACCCATAAGAGCCTTTACGACATCCTTTTTGTTCAGCTGGCATTAGATGATTCTTATCCAGATGTCTATACATTTTGTCAGCTATAGCTGAAGTTATAACTTTGTACAGTACTGGCAGACAAGTAATTGGCCTGTAGTTCTTCGCCAAAGAGCTGTCTCCCGCTTTGGGTAGCAAATACGTGATGCCGCGTGTGAGCCATTCCGGGATTTCCTTTGGGTTTTCAAAAATTTTATTAACAGCCTTTGCTAGATGAGAATGTATTGCTGTTAATTTCTTAATCCAATAAATCTGGATCTTATCAATCCCGGGGGACTTCCAGTTTCCCATGTTCTTAATTGCTTGGAAGAGGTCCTCTTCCGAGAATTGGTGAACATCTTCCACTGTTTCTACAAGTTCATCGGCAGCATCAACTTCAGATTGAATTACGTTTATTATTGAATTATTATTATTATATTATTATTATTATTATTATTATTTTATTATCTCGTATCTTTACGGTGACTACATAAATTGTACAGATTGATATAATCACAATACAAATTATGGTTATAATTTTGAATCTAATTATTCACGTTTATTTTCTGACGATTCTGGCCGTTGAGATGATAGTAACCTTCTGCATAAGCTTCCATAGGTTTTCAGGAAGATCTAATTCCTTGTGACTTTGATGCATGGTCTTCGGGATGGCTCCAGTACTTGATACTATAATTGGAATGATTTTCACTTTGCCAACATTCCATTGTTGGATGATAGATTCTAAGACATTCACATACTTAGTCTTCTTTTCTGTGTATTTCAACTGAAGATTGGATGTGTTTGGAATTGAGACATCGATAATGTCGACATGCCTGCTTTCTTTATTGAACAAAACAATGTCAGGTCGATTGCATTATTATTATTATTATTATTATTATTATTATTATTATTATTATTATTATTATTATTATTATTAAGCGAGTTGTTTACAGTTCTAATGACCGTTTCTCGCACTCTACACGCCAATGATTTTTATTGCGCCAGACATCTTCCTCGATTCTTCTGCTCTTCATTGTCGAAACGATGACTTGGCCTTCCTTGTTTTCTTCTTTCGAAAGGGATCCACTCAAAGACAATTTTTGGTATTCTGTCAGCATGCATTCTCATTCCCATCTAATGTACCATTTTTCTTCCGTAAATTTTATGTCAGATGCTACGTAATTAAAGGTGACAAATTTGAATGAATTTACGCGATTTGATGCTTGCGGATCCGCAAGCAGTTACAGGATTCCGCAGGGCCTAAAATTATGCTGGATTTCACTGGATTGCAATCCCTAGTCATGTCCTGTCAAGTACCAGATTTTTGGGAGTACTTTACATGAGGTTCTTCTCATATATTTCCGAAATTTTCTCAAATAACTCCAATTTTTCCTTTATTTGTTCACTGATTTAGAGAAAAACGCGCATACGAAAAAGGAATTTATCGTGTTTTGATTAAAATCTCTAAATTTTAGAATGTGTTCAAATTTATTAGACCCCCTTCTGTAACTACATTAATGATAAAAGATATTTTTCTTCACGAAATATTTCAAAGTCATGTACAACTTTTAAGTAAAAAATAAGTAAATAAAATTGTATCCTTAAGCCCAATTTTTACCTTCCAAATTTTTCTTTAAATTGTTTGCTCATATATTAGATTCACATTAACCTATGAAATTTCGAAAATTGCAAAAGTTCAACTTCATAATAATCCTTCGAGAGCATTAGAATACGCTTACTGGTGTAGGAGTAGACTCCTTGCAGAGCCTGTGCACCCATGTTCGAATCCCAGCTCGGACAAATATTTTTGCGAGTTGGAAACTTTTGCGTGTTAGACCAGTTATAGTGAAGACATGGATGGGAGGGAGTATGTGACGGGAGAAAGATAAACACCGGGTTGACTTTTAACAGTGGTTTATTAAAGCTCTGGTTGCAAGTACATGGTTCCATCCTAACAGAGGTTACGCAGTCCAGCACTCAGTCGGTCGTCGCCATGAGGGGGGGGGGAGAGGTGGTAGACGGCGGCGGCGGCAGTAGCGAAGGCAGTTACGCTAGCGGTGGGTCGCTCGGTTCGGCCATAGAGTAAAGATGTCTTACTCATCCTTAGGATGTCTTACACCCTTAGTCTGTGGTTCGGCCTTGCGTCGATTCCTGTCTCGGTCAACCCGAAGGCATCCGCAGAGCGGGGACGCAGGCGATCACTACCGTGCTCACGAAGAGCGGTAAACAAGCGACAACTGCGGTTGCCGCACACCGCCTTTATACAGTGTACGGGGAGCAAACGTCGAAACTTCGAAAATAAGCTCTTAAGACAATTCTAAGCATATTTTGTCTAATAAACTATGTGGATATTCCGAATGGTTGAGCCGCAATGAGCACTCAAACGTTGGCTTGAAAAATTGATTTCTAGGCAAAAATTTGCATTATGGAAGCATAGAAACACTCTAGAAACATGTAATTTGTTTATTATTTACAAAAGAAATGAATATATTTTCTCAGACATAAACATTGAGCGAAAAATTAAACTAGTAGTGCTACAGAATGGCATAGACTTTCCCGTATTAGTTTTCTATTTCCTTGGGTCTTTCTAGCTATTTAGAATTGCCACATACTCTTTCTTGCCAGCTACCATCTATCACGGCCAAAAGTACATTTTTTTATCATTTTCTTAATTTTTCGGTTTCCTATTGGTAGAACGGAAACATTAATTTTAGAATATTAAAGAACACAAAAACCTAGTTATACATGGCAATTTTCTTTTTTAAAAAATTATGTGCCGTTTAAGAGAAAATGGCATTTTAGCGCTACTAAAAATGCGCAATTTGAAGCTCATTTTCACAGAAAACTTTTGAGTTTTCAAATTACTTTATTTGAAGTTATTTGAAGCACGTACACTCACAAATATAATAATCTTTACAAATTGCTGGTAATGTGCATATTAAAGCTATGAGTGATCTTTCAAAAAAAATTACAATTATGTAATTTTTGAAAAAACAAAAAAATATTTCAAAATAAACTTTACGCTATACTAAAGAGTGTAATTAGAACTATCCGTTACAAAAGTTTGAAGACAAAATTTGCAGCCATATACGAGAAAATGGCGTTTGAGCGTTTCTGAAAATGCAAAATTTTGAGCTACTTTTCACAGAAAACGGTTGTGTTTGCGAGAAACTTTACTTGACATTATTTAAAGCACATGTACTCGTAAATATAATAATGTGAAAAAATCGCGGCTAATGTAAATATTATCGACGTGAGAAACGCGAAAAAATGTACATTTTTGTAATTTTTGAAAAAAACAACCTACAGAGCAATATGGCTTTTATGTCATCTGATAGAGTTCATTTATCACTACCAAAAGTTTAAAGAAAAAACAGGGGGGCGGGTAGGGGGGCGAGCGGTCATCCTGCACATCTGGAAGCCATGCCTGCTCGGCCCGGGCGGAGTGAATGCGGAAGCGCCCAGGAGCCCAGGGCGTTGCCTCACCACAGTTTTATAACACGTAACCCTTACTCTTAATACGAGAAAGTGTGTGTTGTATCACTATTAGTCTCTCTTGTTACACTTTTATCGTTCACTTCCTACAGTAGTACATGTTTTGCCCGTCTCTTCGTTTCCAGTTTCGTTTTCAATATGTCACTGATTTATTCCTGTTCTTTTGAATGCATGTGTCACCTTCGCTATTTCTATTTGTCCCCCTTTATTTCATTAGCTTCTTCAGTTCTTTTACTGTTTCTGTGCCGGCTGACACATTCCGTTTGGTTGTTTCATATTTTCTTAAAAAGTATTTTATTTTATGCCACTTCATAGTGTTTTATCAATGATACCCACGAAAATGTAATCTTCTTTCTTACAAAGCTGAGTTTTGTTCCATAGAGGCTGTATTATTTTTTGTCAGTTTTGGTTATTAAGTGCAATTACGGTTCTCGGATAACAGAGTGATTCACAACCGACTTTAATGTTTTAGAGTTATGTAGTTTGTTATCTAGAAGCATATATTCCGTCCCAGTGACTTCAACAGAATTAAGCACCTCCTAAAACGCGTGTTTAATTGCTTCCAGGAAACAATCCACTCATTGGAATATTGCTTGTTATTTACACACATTTCTACATTTCTAGAATTAACTATGTGCGGACGTACTATCATAAATCGGTTTCTCTCCTTTATTGAAATGTCATGATTGTGTTGATCTATTAGTAGTGGTAAATTTAATAGATCATCTTTGTTTTGATTTAACATCCACTTTGTTTAGTAGGTTATATTTGATTTTCGAAACTATCTGATATCTCATCACCACACATGTACACTTGCCCTATAACATGGTACTAATAATATACTAATAAACAGGGAACGGATTGCTATGTAAATACATATTTACTAAATAAGCTAATATCGATACTAATTTGCATCATCCTTATGTTTCACAATGTGTTGTAGAGTTGCATGATGCTACTTTTATTTGTCATATTTTCCCATATTTTGGAGATTGGTACATACAGTGGTCCACATAAATATTGGGACACCCGTAAATTTGCGAATATTATGCCAAAACACGAATAAAGAGGATAATACTTATTTCATGTAAACTATAATTTGAATAAAGTCGAGTATGAAGAGAGGGAAAACCTGTAAAATAATTTATTTTAACAGTATATTACATCAAAATGAGTAATTTTAATACGAAAGGACCAAGTTCGACTTCAACAAAAGTATTGGGTCCCTGAATATCAGGATAATTTGAGTGCAAAATATGGAGTTGAGTGAGCGTGGGAAAACGGTACAACTTTCCGAATCCTTGAAAAGGGCTCAGTTACTTTCTTGGTTGCGTGGGAACCAGAAGGAAGGGCAATGGTGCAAGAGGAAAAATGTTAGCTTTAATATGCGTCAATTGGTGATATTCCAGCATGAAAAAGGAAACAGCATCAAAAAAATTGCGAACATATTTCAAATGAAAAGAACAGTGTATAATGTTATAAAACGCTACAAAAGAGAAGTCAAGATTGAATATAAATGTCAAACGGGGCGTCCTAGAACATTTTCTTTCAGAGAAGAAAATTACATTTTAAGAAAAATTAAGAAAAAACCTTGTATTTTAGGGACACAGATTACTGCTGAAGTGGAAACTGAAATTGGAAAACGTGTGCATCCCGAAACTGTTCGGCGTGTTTTGCATAGAGCCAATTTTCACAGCAGAATCGCCAAACGAAAACCGCACATAAGTGCAGTTAACATCAAGAAAGAATAGCGTTCGCGAAAGACCACATTCTGAAGGACAAAGACTTGTAGAAACGGGTGATTTTTGCAGACGAGAGCAAATATAACTACGTATGTGTCAGATGGACGAAGTACCGTGCGGCGGAGGCCCAATGAGGAGCTCCGAAAGATTAATGTTAAACCGACAGTAAAACACGGCTATGCAAGGTTACTGCTGGGTTTGGGGGTGTAACAGCAGCCAATGGAGTGGGGGAATTAGTGTTTTTGGACAAGATGATGGTCCAACATGTATATTTAAACATATTAAAGGACAATCTCAAGAAGAGTGCATAAAATTTGGGACTTTCTGGGTCATTTCAATTCTACCATGACAATGATCCAAATCACACTGCCCATCTTGTGAAGCTGTGGCTTCTTTATAATTGTCCCAAAGTGCTCCACCCTCCTCCACAAAGTCCAGACAAATCCCATTGAGCATCTGTGATCAAAATTAGAAACTGAAATACGCCAGAGCCCTATTATTAACAAAGAACATCTGAAACAACGAATACGGGAGGAGTGGGGGAATATTTCCTCCGATTATACCCGAAAGTTATTAGAAAGTCTGCCAAAAAGCTTAAAAGATGTCATTAAAGCTAAAGGTGGGCCCACAAGTTATTAGTATGTTTTGTATTCAAAGTTTAGTTGTAAAAATTACCAGTGTCCCAATAATTTTGTTGAATAGCCAAAGGATCAATGTCCGTGAAGTTGGCACCACCACCAAAGCGAAAACAATTTAAACAATTACCATTCGTTTGTACCTCGTTTGTACCCGTTTGTTCCACAAAAACATTCGTTTGTACCAAAGCCACTTAAAAGATACAACACTTTCAAATGTGGTGGTGCCAACTTCACGCTGACACCGCCACCATCGTAAAAAATTTGAAAACATAGCAGATCGTTTGTACCACGTTTGTACCGGATTGTTCCACCACAATTTTGGTTTGTACCAGAAAATTGATGAAGATACAGCCATTTTAAAATTCCGCGAGAGGCTTAGGTAAACAATAATATCTAACTAATAACATGACAGTATATAAATGTGAAACCATTCGTAATTGATTGTACCTGGGATGTACCGGATTGTTCCACCTAAATATGCGTTTGTACCAGAATATTAGACAACATAGAGCGATTTTAAGATCGCGGAGAGGGGCCTCACCAACAATACAACACAGGGCGTCGCCGTCACCGTCGAAATTAGTTCAACCAATCTTAATCGATTGTACCAGCACAGTACCGGATTGTTCCACCAAAATATGCGTTTGTACCACTACAGTAATCAACCTACAGCGATATACAGATCGCGGAGCGGAGGTCCGCCAACAATGCATTACAGGGCGTCACCGTCACCGTCGAAATTTGTTCAACCGGTCTTAATCGATTGTTCCAGCACAGTACCGGATTGTTCCACCAAAATATGCGTTTGTACCACTACAATAATCAACCTACAGCGATATAAAGATCGCAGAGCGGAGGTCCGCCAACAATGTATTATAGGGCGTCACCGTCACCGTCGAAATTTGTTCAACCAATCTTAATCGATTGTACCAGCACAGTACCGGATTGTTCCACCAAAATATGCGTTTGTACCACTACAATAATCAACCTACGGCGATATAAAGAACGCAGAGCGGAGGTCCGCCAACAATGCATTATAGGGCGTCACCGTCACCGTCGAAATTTGTTCAACCAATCTTAATCGATTGTACCAGCACAGTACCGGATTGTTCCACCAAAATATGCGTTTGTACCAATACAATAATCAACCTACAGCGATATAAAGATCGCGGAGCGGAGGTCCGCCAACAATGCATTATAGGGCGTCACCGTCACCGTCGAAATTTGTTCAACCAATCTTAATCGATTGTACCAGCACAGTACCGGATTGTTCCACCAAAATATGCGTTTGTACCACTACAATAATCAACCTACAGCGATATAAAAATCGCGGAGCGGAGGTCCGCCAACAATGCATTAAAGGGCGTCACCGTCACCGTCGAAATTTGTTCAACCGGTCTTAATCGATTGTACCAGCACAGTACCGGATTGTTCCACCAAAATATGCGTTTGTACCACTACAATAATCAACCTACAGCGATATAAAGATCGCAGAGCGGAGGTCCGCCAACAATGCATTATAGGGCGTCACCGTCACCGTCGAAATTTGTTCAACCAATCTTAATCGATTGTACCAGCACAGTACCGGATTGTTCCACCAAAATATGCGTTTGTACCACTACAATAATCAACCTACGGCGATATAAAGAACGCAGAGCGGAGGTCCGCCAACAATGCATTATAGGGCGTCACCCTCACCGTCGAAATTTGTTCAACCAATCTTAATCGATTGTACCAGCACAGTACCGGGTTGTTCCACCAAAATATGCGTTTGTACCAATACAATAATCAATCTACAGCGATATAAAGATCGCGGAGCGGAGGTCCGCCAACAATGCATTATAGGGCGTCACCGTCACCGTCGAAATTTGTTCAACCAATCTTAATCGATTGTACCAGCACAGTACCGGATTGTTCCACCAAAATATGCGTTTGTACCACTACAATAATCAACCTACAGCGATATAAAAATCGCGGAGCGGAGGTCCGCCAACAATGCATTAAAGGGCGTCACCGTCACCGTCGAAATTTGTTCAACCAATCTTAATCGATTGTACCAGCACAGTACCGGATTGTTCCACCAAAATATGCGTTTGTACCACTACAATAATCAACCTACGGCGATATAAAGAACGCAGAGCGGAGGTCCGCCAACAATGCATTATAGGGCGTCACCCTCACCGTCGAAATTTGTTCAATCAATCTTAATCGATTGTACCAGCACAGTACCGGATTGTTCCACCAAAATATGCGTTTGTACCAATACAATAATCAACCTACAGCGATATAAAGATCGCGGAGCGGAGGTCCGCCAACAATGCATTATAGGGCGTCACCGTCACCGTCGAAATTTGTTCAACCAATCTTAATCGATTGTACCAGCACAGTACCGGATTGTTCCACCAAAATATGCGTTTGTACCACTACAATAATCAACCTACAGCGATATAAAAATCGCGGAGCGGAGGTCCGCCAACAATGCATTAAAGGGCGTCACCGTCACCGTCGAAATTTGTTCAACCGGTCTTAATCGATTGTACCAGCACAGTACCGGATTGTTCCACCAAAATATGCGTTTGTACCACTACAATAATCAACCTACAGCGATATAAAGATCGCAGAGCCGAGGTCCGCCAACAATGCATTACAGGGCGACACCGTCACCGTCGAAATTTGTTCAACCAATCTTAATCGATTGTACCAGCACAGTACCGGATTGTTCCACCAAAATAAGCGTTTGTACCACTACAATAATCAACCTACAGCGATATAAAGATCGCAGAGCGGAGGTCCGCCAACAATGCATTATAGGGCGTCACCCTCACCGTCGAAATTTGTTCAACCGGTCCTAATCGATTGTACCAGCACTGTACCGGATTGTTCCACCAAAATATGCGTTTGTACCAATACAATAATCAACCTACAGCGATATAAAAATCGCGGAGCGGAGGTCCGCCAACAATGCATTATAGGGCGTCACCGTCAACGTCGAAATTTGTTCAATCAATCTTAATCGATTGTACCAGCACAGTACCGGATTGTTCCACCAAAATATGCGTTTGTACCAATACAATAATCAACCTACAGCGATATAAAGATCGCAGAGCGGAGGTCCGCCAACAATGCATTATAGGGCGTCACCGTCACCGTCGAAATTTGTTCAACCAATCTTAATCGATTGTACCAGCACAGTACCGGATTGTTCCACCAAAATATGCGTTTGTACCACTACAATAATCAACCTACAGCGATATAAAGATCGCAGAGCCGAGGTCCGCCAACAATGCATTACAGGGCGACACCGTCACCGTCGAAATTTGTTCAATCAATCTTAATCGATTGTACCAGCACAGTACCGGATTGTTCCACCAAAATATGCGTTTGTACCACTACAATAATCAACCTACAACGATATAAAGATCGCAGAGCGGAGGTCCGCCAACAATGCATTATAGGGCGTCACCGTCAACGTCGAAATTTGTTCAACCGGTCTTAATCGATTGTACCAGCACTGTACCGGATTGTTCCACCGAAATATGCGTTTATACCAGAAAATTAGTCAACCAAAAGCGATATTAAGATCGCGGAGCAGAGGCCTCATCAACAATACAACACAGGGCGTCACCGTCAACGTCGAAATTTGTTCAACCGGTCTTAATCGATTGTACCAGCATTGTATCTGATTGTTCCACCGAAATATGCGTTTGTACCACTACAATAGTCAACCTACAGCGATATAAAGATCGCGGAGCGGAGGTTTCGGCAACAATACATTACAGGGCGTCACCGTCACCGTCGAAATTTGTTCAGCCGGTCTTAATCGATTGTACCAGCACTGTACCGGATTGTTCCACCGAAATATGCGTTTATACCAGAAAATTAGTCAACCAAAAGCGATATTAAGATCGCGGAGCAGAGGCCTCATCAACAATACAACACAGGGCGTCACCGTCAACGTCGAAATTTGTACAACCGGTCTTAATCGATTGTACCAGCATTGTATCTGATTGTTCCACCGAAATATGCGTTTGTACCACTACAATAGTCAACCTACAGCGATATAAAGATCGCGGAGCGGAGGTTTCGGCAACAATACATTACAGGGCGTCACCGTCACCGTCGAAATTTGTTCAACCGGTCTTAATCGATTGTACCAGCACTGTACCGGATTGTTCCACCGAAATATGCGTTTATACCAGAAAATTAGTCAACCAAAAGCGATATTAAGATCGCGGAGCAGAGGCCTCATCAACAATACAACACAGGGCGTCACCGTCAACGTCGAAATTTGTACAACCGGTCTTAATCGATTGTACCAGCACTGTACCGGATTCTTCCACCGAAATATGCGTTTGTACCAGAAAATTAGTCAACCAAAAGCGATATTTAGATCGCGGAGCAGAGGCCTCATCAACAATACAACACAGGGCGTCACCGTTAACGTCGAAATTTGTTCAACCGGTCTTAATCGATTGTACTTTCATAGTACCGGTAAATTCCACCGAATTGTGCTTTTTTATCAGAACTTTGGTTAACATAGAGCGATATTTAGAATGCGGAAAAACGGCTCTCACTAACAATACAACCAAGGTTATCGCTGTCACCGTAAATAAATGGGAAACTATTCTTAATCGATTGTATTTGGTTTGTACCGGAGTGTTTGATCAAATCATAAGTTTGTACTATAAATTTATTTTAATTCAACCAATTTAATGAGGCAGCGATTGCTTTACACCAACACTGTCGCAATTCCCGTCATTACCACCGTTAATATATGCGGCGTAATGGTTTGTAACGGATAGTTTCACAAAATCATTGGTTTGTATTAAAAAATTAATAAGGTATAGTAATCTTATTGCGGCTAATTATAATTCTTTAACGGCAAAATTCTTCTTGCGGCCAACCGACTAAGTCTCGCGCAAACCATAATTCTTCTACCCCAATAATAAAAAATTGATGGAACATAATTACCATTTATTGTAACAATTTACAGATAACTAATTTGTTTTTAAAATAAAAATATTACTTATATTATGTTTTAGCATTAGGTTAAATAACGAGTTATTTTAGCTAATATTAATAAATTGTTTATCAATGTCAAGTAACACTTAAGTAATACCGTCTACTCCTATGTAATGCAGCGTAACAATACTTCAAACTTTCCATTCCTTTTTAGCATTACAAAATTTATGGACGACCTCTAAAATTAAAGAAATAATAATTGAACTTGTAATACAATTTGCAATTGAATGAAGATAAATAATTCATAATCACTGAACCGTTTTTTCTAAAGTATTTCATACAAAATTGCCAATATAAACCTGATATTAGCGTTCTTTCCGTCAGAAATTGATGCAGAAGGTAGTCCACTACATACATGTTATAAGATAATTGGAATCTAAATGCACACGTAAAAATTAAAGAGAAGTTTTCCCAGACGCAAGCTGTGAACAGGGTTTCTTCCAGTTCATACTCAATTTCCAAATTATTTGTTTCAATGTTCTCAAAACAGCGCTCAATCAATATTTTTCATTTGTGAGAATCATGACTCATTTGATACAGATATTAACAATATGCTGCATAGCGGACCAAAGTTGTTCAAAGATCCGAAGTAAAGTATACAAATCAAATATATTTTACACGAACCGGACGCCAAGATGTGTCAAGAGTACCAGTTTCTCGCTCGGCGACCCGCGCGTCCCGAGAGAGTGAGCAAATGCTATGATGTCACAATAACATTAAAAAAATATTTTGACCTGATCGCGTAGACTGTCCGCGTGCCCGCCCGCCCGACTACTCGTTTTTTTTTTTTTTTCTTCTTTCCCCTCCACAGTACCCCTGAGGAGGCGGGAGTTTATTTTTCTTTAAATCATTTACAGTAGGCTGCTGCCTAGCGGCTTAAGCAGCTGAGAGGGAGAGATCTTTGTTTAACTACTAAACTTAAGTAAAACTAACTTAATTTAGCTTAAATCTAATTTTCTAATTACTAATGTAGCACTTTGGCATACCTAATTTAACATAAAATTTTATTATTTAATTTATCTTAATCCTAAGTAAAACTTTTAACTGAAATGTTCTTTTTTTGTTCTTGTTTATTCCATTCACGCATCATTCATTCTGTTTCATTATATACATAACATTCATTTTCTACTCATTCACACCCACTGCACAACACAACACTGCAACTCGTTCGCTCGACTACTCGTTCGCTCTACGGTACTTCAGTGTCATGAACTCCCGATGTCCAAACGTGAAGCCAGCGTACCGATTTGTGATGTTATGAAATGGATACGGTCGCCAATGGAAGGGTTCTGAAGAAAACTCTCCTCTTGGGTCATTATAAACAACGATATTGCTAGGTTCTCGCTGGTCAGTTCGCATCCTCTTTTCTCGGGAGTAAGGTGTGTAAACAACAGTGGCGTAGCGTCAGGGGACGCTGAGATGCTGAGCATCCCCGTATATAAGAACCTTAAATACTGTATTGATAATCTTACAAGTGGTCTGTTGAGTGAAACACGTTTTGTATTAATTTTAAATTGATTTCCTATGTTTGAATTCGGCGGGCTGTTGAAGCTGGCCTCTGATTGCTTGAAAGCTAAAATACTTCAGCGTCTGCCGCCAGATTGCGACGAGCAATGACGCATGCGCAGATGGCGAGGTTCCCCTCTCCCCTCTTCACCCCTGGCCCAGAGAAACCCGACTGCTTTACGCTAGCGTCTACTGCGGAAAGAACCTCGTTTGTGCACGAGAGCGCAGCACACTTCAGGCGTTCAGTAAATTATCTTTCTCTCTCTCACTCGGGAGTCCCCGCTTGGTCATGGGTACAAACTGTAGAAATAGTTGCCTGACTACTATTTCTTAATTAATATCCAAGAAATTGTATTATCCTCTTAAATAGATTACATATTATTTAAGTCTGCAATGTATAATTAACAAATGGTCTTATTGCCATTCGCGTATAAGAATTAAAGCTGAGCCATTGTATAATTTGCTTTCAAGACAATCGGCAGCCCTGACTGCTGTGAGGATTTTGTGGGAAGGCGCCTTACACCGTCGTAAGCAATCGAGATCGTGGAAGTAGTCTCAGTGTATTTGCCTTGTGTTGCGTTCGCCTGTAGACGAAGTAGTTGATAGTGACATTTTGTGTGTTATTGTTGAGCATCCCAAACGTGTGAGTCACGCTACGCCACTGGTAAACAAACGTATCCAAGAATCACAAGCGTTGTTCCGTCAAGTTAGTGACAATGAATAAGTATTTAAATATGAATAATATTGCTTGTTCCATCATCCTAATATAAAAACCCATGGATACAAAAAAAGAGTACGTTTACGTTGTAACCAGAGAAGTTAAATAGTGGTGCTACAGAATGGCAACGACTTTCCCGTATTAGTTTTTCCTTGGGTCTTCGCAGGCTATTCGGAATTGCGACATACTCTTTCTTGCCAGCTACCATCTATCACCGCCAAAAGTACATTGTTTTTTGTCATTTCTTAATTTTTCGGTTTGCTATTGGTAGAACGAAAATATTAATTTTAGAATATTAAAGAACACAGAAACCTAGCCGTAAATGGCAATTTTCTTTTTAAAAATTATGTGCCGTTTAAGAGAAAATGGCATTTTAGCACTACTCAAAGTGCAAAATTTGAAGCTCATTTTCACAGAAAATTTTTGAGTTTACGAAATACTTTATTTAAAGTTATTTGAAGCACATACACTCACAAATATAATAATGTTTCCAAATTGCTGGTAATGTGCATATTAAAGATGTGAGAGATCTTTCAAAAAAATTACAATTATGTAATTTTTGAAAAAACCAAAAAAATAACTCAAAATAAACTTTACGCTATACTAAAGAGTGTAATTAGCACAATCCGTTGCAAAAGTTTCAAAAACAAATTGCAGCCATATACGAGAAAATGGCGTTTGAGCATTTCTGAAAATGCCGAAATTTGAGCTACTTTTCACAGAAAACGGTACTGTTTTCGAGAAACGTTACTTGACATTATTTTAAAGCATATATACTCGTAAATATTATTATGTTAAAAATCGCCGATAATGTAAATATTAACGACGTGAGAGACAAGTAAAAAATTTACATTTTTGTAATTTTTGAAAAAAACCAATCGATAGACCAAAATGGCATCTATGTCATTGATAGCGTACATTTAACACTATCCCTACCAAAAGTTTAAAGAAAAAAATTGGAGCCGTTTTTGAGAAAATCTTGTTTTTTGTAATTTTTAAAATTGCACATATTGCACGCAATATTGCACGAAAACTACCAAAATTTTGAAAAACATTTACATGACCTTTCTTAAAGAACTCAATATGCAGAACAAATTTTATTTGATGAAAAAAATCTCTATCTTCAGTTTTGTAGTGGAGAAAGACGCCGAAAAAATTCAAACTTTCAAAATTTTCGTAAAATTCAGAGCTGTACCTGAAAATCGGACCTATACCATGTTAAAAAGTGTATTTACTCAATTCTTACAAGAAATTTAAAGAAAAGATTTGGAGCAGTTTTTGATAAAATTTTGAAAAATCCCCGGGGGGCTTCATATAAAGTACCCCCAAATTTGAAGAATCTATTTCAAAATCTCAAAGCTTCGACTAGAATCAGATCGACCGAGGAATATCCATTTTGGAAGAAATCGTACGTATGGTTTAGGCGCTAGCAGTGTTCACAATGACTGACTTTTATATGCCCTTTTGAATTTTTCTTTGATTTCCACTAATAAGTAATTTTTACATTTTTTCCGTCACTTTTGAAGAATTTTTCGCTGATTTCATGGAGTTAGCCGTGAAAAGAAATGAAAACAATTTCTTAAAACAGTTGCTCTACGACGTAAAATGGCAGTTGCAAATTGGTAGTGTGCCTCAAAATTCCATACAGAGAGCGACTGAACTGAAATTCGTTATGCGCGTGTAGGTCAAGTAAATTTGCTGAGTTGAAGCAAGTTTACGAGATCTGTTGTCATTCTGTTGGTCGATGGAAAGGTTGCCTCCAGAAAAAATGATGGGCGATAAGTACCCTTCTTCCCCTATGCGGGAGGCTAGAGCCCGCGCGCCTAATGGCCACCCACCCACCCCACAGCGCAGATGTTTCCCTTCTTTTGTATGTGCGGCCCTTTCACCGCATGTGAGAGGACGTGGAGGCTTAGGACGGGCGGGGTACTGACAGCCGGTGTGCGAAACTATGGAGAATAAACATCAGAGCTACGCGCCCGCCCGCTGTCTGGGACTTGCTTTGTGGCCACCGTCGCTGCTACGGCCGCCGCCACCCGCCTCCACCCCAGTCCGAAATGCCTTGGGAGGGCAACGACTTTCCAAGAGGAAGCGACTGCACCCACACACGGCGCAAAGCTCCGTAAAGTTAGAATTCGCAAAGTTGTCAAAAAAATTTGAAATGAATTTCCAAATTTGTCGCTAATTGTTACGCAAACAAAATTGTCGCTCTTTCATTGGACACTGCTATAACAAATTCTGCTAATTTGATATCAACGTACAATCGCAAAAACAGAAACCCAAGAAACTACACAGATAAATAAAAAATAATTACAAATAATTAAAAATTCAGGATAACAGAGAAAGTTTGGTCATACTAACGTATCAACCAATACTTTAGGCGCTACTTTTGTTCACAGGTGGACGAAAAGACGGACTAACGGACGTTTATTAAAAAACGGTATCAAGGACCTACAATTCGTGAAATCTCACTGTACTCGAATCACAAGTTAAAACAAGTACATATTGGAACAGCATTTATCCAATTTTTTCTTTACCAGGGCCCGACAATACGATTTTTCCTGACGAACTATCGCCATTTTTTTGCCGCCATCATTACATACCTTTCTGTATACTAGGCATTTTATTCCTCATGATTTATTAGTATGTACTGTCTTTACGGTACGTACACGAGAAATAATATACGGTAGAAATATTAGATTTCCCATCACAATGTCCGCGTTTCATCATTGCAGACAAGTCATGTCGGTGCAGTACTGTATTTGCCTCCAAATACGAGAATGTCATCGCCATTAGAGAAATCCCTTTCAGAACTTACAAATAAATATCGAGATAATACTATCATTTTCAGGGATTTTGACTGTTACTTAAAAAATATCATCATAAAATCTGCCGCTAATTTGGTTCATTCTTTCAATCAACCTACAAAAATTAAACTTAAATCCAATTCATAGCTCTTCTAAAATGGAGCCATATATTGCCGAGACTTCATTTAAAGTATCCTCCAAAATCAAAATTATGATTCAAACACTGAGGGCCTCGATCGATCGGGGAATCGATGTTTCTACCTGCAGCATCCTCCAACCCTTTCAATCCTTCCTGTCGCGTACAAAGCGAGCCCCCCCTCCACCCTTCGGCTGGGTGAATGAACTCAAGTACTGTGCGCAGGAAAAAACCTTACAGAATAACGTTGCTCATTTAGGGGAGCGGGTCGGCGAAAAAGGGGGCGTTTCTCCATCCCCATCGTGTACTGGATTTTCCACACACAATTTTCAGAACCTTGATAAGACTATCTGTTAATTGCTGCGTCTTTCGAGCCTCGCAAGGTATTTCAAATATTGGTTGATTACTTAAAAGTCTCCTCCAATGGTCTCTTAAATAGGTATATGAAAGTATATAGGTATATGGTCTCTCATATAGGTACATAGCTTACGTTATCGCACTTTCACGCGCACTTTGACGTTATCGCGCACGCTGGCCGCCGCCGCACGCCGTGTGCTGAATACTTTTTCCTGCCGTCTTCTCTCGCGCGCGCTCTCAGTTGTTATCAAAACAACACACACTTTCGGTCATTCTTTTAGACCCAGGCTTTGGACCGGCACAGACGAAGTTTAAAAGTATTGTTTTTTGTGTTTTTTATTTTTATTTTTTTGTTTATGTATTTATTTTTTGTTACCTTTTTCTTTATTTATTCTTTTCTTATATTAATGTTTCTATGTGTGATACATTTAAAAGCACTGGGTCCCACACAGTCCTACATCAAATTCTGCGCACATAATGCGATTGATGTGCGCACGATCCGAAAATACATACAAAAGTTTGAAAAGAAAGTTGTATAAATTATTTATAAAATAGTTTTAGTACAAAATTGTTGGTGCCAGACGCGTAAGCAAACTGGATCGTTACTTTGCAGCGTGTGGGCGGAAAACGAAGTTCTGCGGATAATTTTGCGTGCCTCTCACTTCAGAGAAGCGAAGGCCGCTCGGAAGCATGAAGGGCTTGGTGGGAGCGGGCGCAACCGGAGCACGGTGGTTTGAAAGGAAAAAAAAAAAAAAAGCGGACAAATTCAATTTTTCAAAATTTTCCAATTTGCTTCATTTAATCACATATGAAAAGAAAACTGGCCAAAGCTTCATGTAAGCTCCGTCAAGCTGCAACAGCCATGTCAGCTCACCGGAATGAACATGTCTAATAATTTATTGCTAATTAATTGCCAATTAATTGCCACATTTTCGAATTAATTGCCACGTATCTTCAGGGCGAAAAAAGGGTGTGAGCTGGCTTGACGCGACGCCAGCACACACATCAGTGAAATTCGGGTTCGCAGGTCCACGGAAACACTCAGATAATTTATTGCTAATTAATTGCCAATTAATTGCCACATTTTTCGAATTAATTGCCACGTATCTTCAGGGCGAAAAAGGGTGTGAGCTGGCTTGACGCGACGCCAGCACACACATCAGTGAAATTCGGGGTCGCAGGTCCACGGAATCACTCAGATAATTTATTGCTAATTAATTGCCAACATTTTCGAATTAATTGCCACGTATCTTCAGGGCGAAAACGGGTGTGAGCTGGCTTGACGCGACGCCAGCACACACATAAGTGAAATTCGGGACGCAGGTCCACGGAAAACACTCAGATAATTTATTGCTAATTAATTGCAAATTAATTGCCACAATTTCGAATTAACTGTCACGTATTCTTCAGTGCGAAAACGGGTGTGAGCTGGCTTGACGAGAATGTTTCAGTTTTTAACAATTTTTTTTCTCATAAACAACAACGGCAATTAATTTGTGTTTATTATAAAAATTAGTATATAATGTGTATTAATTATGTTCTTGCTATTAGTTCGATTGTGCTCGTTAGTTCTCTCCACAAACGTATTTGAATATCTGGCATGGTTGAGTATGTTTCAGTTGTTAACAATTATTTTTCCATAAACGACAATGGCAATTAATTCGTGTTTGTGGTAAACAATTAGTATATAATGTGAATAATTATGTTCTTGGTTTGGTTCGAGTGTGCTCGTTGGTTTCTCTCTATAAACGTATTTGAATACCTGGCGATGGTTGAATACTTTTCAGTCAAAAGTTTACTTTCCAACAAAATTTATCCTCCATAGTGGATTCTTTTTTTACGATCGTGTAAGTTTTTTGAAATGTTTATTCGTTTACGCGCAATATTTTGTTGCAATATAATTGCAAAACAATATTTTCTCGAAAAAGGTTAAAAGGTTTTTCTTTTAAACTTTTGATAGGGGTTGTGTTAAATGTACTTAATGAGATGACATAAACGCCATATTGCTCCATATTTTTTATTTTTTCAAAAGTTGAAAATAATAATGTTTTTACTTGTCACTGACGACCCTTCTTCTCTCACGCAAGAGGCTAGAGATCGCGCGCACTAATGGCCACCCACCGACCCACCCCACAGTGCAGATGTATCCCTTGCTGCCTTTGTTTGCACTTGCCTGGGTGCGGCCTTTCACGGCAGTGAGACATACCGGATGTAGAGGCTTAACGGACGGGCCGGCTCCCGACCGCCACCAGCCCTGCCCAAACGCCGCGTGCGAAAATATGAAGAAACATCATAGCCACGCCGTCGCCCGCCTCTCTTGCGACTTGCTTTGCGGCCACCGCCCCTTCCGATGGCTCCTTGAGAGGGCGAAAACCTCCCAAGAGGAAGCGACCTGCACCCACACAGGGCGCGGAGCTGTTCTCAGGAAGAGCTCCGTAAAGTTAGAATCGCAAAGTTATGAAAAAAAATTGAAATTAATCTCCCAATTTGTCGCTAATTGTTAACAACTGGAACATATTCAACCATGCCAGATATTCAAATACGTTTGTAGAGAGAATCAACGAGCACACTCGAACCAAACCAAGTACATAATTAATACACATTATACACTAATTGTTTACCACAAACACGAATTAATTGCCATTGTCGTTTATTGGAAAAATAATTGTTAACACCTGAAACATACTCAACCATGCCAGATATTCAAATACGTTTGTAGAGAGAACTAACGAGCACAATCGAACTAAAGCAAGAACATAATTAATACACATTATATACTAATTTTTTATAATAAACACAAATTAATTGCCGTTGTTGTTTATGAGAAAAAAATTGTTAAAAACTGAAACATTCTCGTCAAGCCAGCTCACACCCGTTTTCGCACTGAAGATACGTGACAGTTAATTCGAAATTGTGGCAATATAATTTGCAATTAATTAGCAATAAATTATCTGAGTGTTTCCGTGGACCTGCGTCCCGAATTTCACTGATGTGTGTGCTGGCGTCGCGTCAAGCCAGATCACACCCGTTTTCGCCCTGAAGATACGTGGCAATTAATTCGAAAATGTGGCAATTAATTAGCAATAAATTATCTGCGTGATTCCGTGACCTGCGACCCCGAATTTCACTGATGTGTGTGCTGGCGTCGCGTCAAGCCAGCTCACACCCTTTTTTCGCCCTGAAGATACGTGGCAATTAATTCGAAAATGTGGCAATTAATTGGCAATTATTTAGCAATAAATTATTATACATGTTTCATTCCGGTGAGCTGACATGGCTGTTCCAGCTTGACGGAGCTCTTCATGTAGTATACTATATTTTGTTATTTATTTGTCCATTATTGTGTAGACCGCGCGCAAACATGAGAGATTTTTAAGAAAACCGGATGGCCATAAATTCATCCTGTTTTGAGATGCACATATCACGGATACTGTTAAAGTTACGAATTTTTTTTTTCCTCGTTACTCTTCAAACACTTTGTAATTATATTCTTACAAAAACCATATTTTTCACATTCACATTAGTCGTAAATAAATTATTGAAACCATGCCTCCGAAGAAGGCAACGTCCCGTTTACGTTTCTTGACTTACAAAAAAATGTACACATATGTTTGTCATGAAACTTGCAGTAATATTACAAGAAAGTCTAGGGAAAACGTTCCTGTAGGTTCAACCTGCAACTCTGGACACGAGAAGAGAGGAGAACATTATTCTGCGTGGCCGGGCCGGCCGCGACAGGGCGCGGCCGGGCGCGGCTGGGCGCGGCCGGGCCGGGTGCGGCCGCGGCAGGGCGCTGTGACGATAAACAGAAGCGGAGGACGAGGGTTGCTTTGACACTTTTATGACCTAGGGACACCACTCCATCGGATATTTCGGAACAACGGGGCCCTTGCAGTGTTTATAATGTTGCCATCGTGCGTTCCTCACCTCCGCATTTGCCACGCCATTGCTTTGGCCCCTGCCAGCAACCCCCGTCCCCGCCTTTACTCCCGTCCCGCCCCCGTCACCACCCCCGCTTCTAAAATCGACTCCATCACCGCCACCGCCCTCGGCTCCCCAGTAGCTCCACACCTCCTGTCTCCCCTCCGTCCTCGCCCACGCGACGCCTTCTCCACCCCCCCATTCTCCACCGCCCACACCGTCTCTCCCACTTCCGCGCACAGCCACCGTCCTGTCTCCGCCCCTCACCATCCGTCACCGCTCTTGCCTCCCCCCTCCGACCGCACCAGCGCCAGCTCCGTAAAGTTACAATCGCAAAGTTGTCAAAAAAATTTGAAATTAATCTCCAAATTTGTCGCTTTTTTGTTGCTAATTTGTTACGCAAAACAAAAATTTGTCGCTCTTCATTTGACACTGCTATAACAAATGCTGCTAACTTGATATCAAGTTAGCATCGCAAAAACAAGAAAACCAAGAAACTACACAGATAAATTAAAAATTAATTACATGGGAATTTGTCGCTTTTTTTGTCGCTCAAAACTTACCATAAAACAAATTTTGTTACTCTTCAAACAAAGCCAGAAATGTAATTTCCCATAAACGCTGTTTTTCAACGCAATGTCAGGAAAACCAAGAAATAACAATAATAAGTAAAAAATATTTACATGGAAATTTGTCGCTAATTTGTCGCTCGAAACCTACCGTAAAAGAAATTCTTTTACTCTTTAAACAATATGCTAGAAATGGAAGTTTTCCAAAACGCGATGCTAAGTTGATATCAACTTACAATCGCAATTTCAAGAAAACCAAGAAATAACAATAATATGTAAAAAATAGTTACATGAGAATTTGTCGCTTTTTTGTCGCTCGAAACTTACCGTAAAATAAATTTTGTTACTCTTTAAACAATATGCCAGAAATAGAATTTTTCGCAAAACGGGATCTGATGTGTCGTCAAGTTAGAATCGCAATCTCAAGAAAACCGAGAAATAATCTAAATACACAAAAACATTTTACATCGGAATTTGTCGCTCGAAACCTACCGTAAAAGAAGTTTTGTTACTCTTTAAACAATATGCTAGAAATTGAATTTTTCGCTAACGCGGGTCCAGTATGTGGTCAAGTTAGATTCACAATCTCCAGAAAACCGAGAAATAACAATAATATGCAAAAAATAATTACATGAGAATTTGTCGCTTTTTTGTCGCTCGAAACCTACTGTAAAAGAAATTCTTTTACTCTTTAAACAACATGTTAGAAACGGGATTTTTCCCAAACGCGATGCTAAGTTGATATCAACTTACAATCGCAATTTCAAGAAAACCAAGAAATAACAATAATAAGTAAAAAATAATTACATGGGAATTTGTCGCTTTTTTGTCGCTCAAAACTTACCATAAAACAAATTTTGTTACTCATCAAACAAAGCCAGAAATGTAATTTCCCAAAAACGCTGTTTTCCAACGCAATGTCAGGAAAACTAAGAAATAACAATAATAAATAAAAAATATTTACATGAGAATTTGTCGCTTTTTTGTCGCTCGAAACCTTACCGTAAAAGAAATTCTTTTACTCTTTAAACAATATGCTAGAAATGGAATTTTTCCCAAACGCGATGCTAAGTTGATATCAACCTACAATCGCAATTTCAAGAAAACCAAGAAATAATAATATGTAAAAAATAGTTACATGAGAATTTGTCGCTTTTTTGTCGCTCGAAACCTACCGTAAAAGAAATTTTGTTACTCTTTAAACAACATGCTAGAAATTGAATTTTTCGCTAGCGCGGGTCCAATATGTGGTCAAGTTAGGCGAGCCCCCTCTCCCTTATAGCGTCCGGCTGTAACAGTCTTGCTGGTTTTTCCAAAGCCTGCCCGAGGGTTAATAACCCGGCAGGGTCTTGGCTATTTTTGCCTGGGGCAGGTATTACCAAAGCTTTGCAAATGGAATTATACTCGTAGATACTTCGCCAATGGTTTTGGTATAACTAAAATTATTTATGGTCGTTGATGTTTAGTTACTGGTCTAAAATGTCCAATAATTGCAAATCGAGACTGCCATTGGAAACATTAAATAAAATTTGAAATTTCCAGATATCTCGAAGATTCTGGCATGCGATGAAGGATTCATTCGTTGGTTTTGTTTTGTTCTCCTTACGAAGTTCATCGTAAGAAGAGAAAGTTATGCAATCGTGCACCGGAAAACGTAGAATTTTCCGCAGAACACTCTTATTTATAAAAGTTTATTAATTTCAAACATTACGTTGTGTACGTTGGATTTCCACATTTCCTGAATCATCCTGACGGTAAAGTATTGTATGAAGAAAAACAGGTATTAACCTTAATAAAAGAAGAAGAAGACGTTGTGTACAATGATGAAACGGAGATCCTGTAACTGGAAATCTAATACATCTACCGAGTATTATTTTCTGTGCGTACTTCACGAAGAGAACTTACCAAGTAAACTATCCAATTTAAAATGCGTAATATAAAGAAAGTTATGTAATTCCGCCACAAAAAACGGGAATTTTTCGACACAAAAACTCGTTTTGTGTCCCTGATTCGGAAAAAGTGAACAAATCCTATTACAATATGTAGTAATTTACTTTCTCTAACATATCTTATACTGAGATTACACGAGTTGCGGGTCCTTAATACGTTTTTTACTTTCTTGAATACGTATGTATGTATATACGGAGTATTATACGTAGAATACAGAAAATGATGCTGCGGAATATCAATTTCGAGATCTAAACGGAAATACAGGTTTTGGAGCTTCCTGATACCGAAAAAGTGTTTTTTTTTAATACGCCCGTCCATCTATCTGTGAATTAGAAGAATAATATTAATAATAATAGTAATAATAACAACAACAAACATTTGTTCTATTAATCTGGAATTATTAATTTATTAATACATATTTACAACAGCAAGAAAAACTGTGTACATTTCTGGAGCATATTTGTTGTGATACTAAAACAAGGAAAGTGTATTATAAAATCTATCTGAATGTATACTTCATTTGGCAAGCTTATTTCACTTTTAAACAATTTACGAAGAATTCACTGTTCTTGTCAATACAATTTTCTTTCGACGCCAAACACGCAGGCGCGTGCCTTTCTCTTTAAACTCGTGGTCTCGACGGTCACAAGAGTTTTTGGGTTGGAAAATCGCCGATTTACGCTGCCCCATCACAATAATTTGTCTTTACTAAGTACGTATTAATGCGAGAAAATAAAAATATCCGATATGTGTAACGCAGATATTTAGTTTTCATGTGCAACATAGTCTTCAATTAGCTTTTGAGTTCATTTCTGTAAAGCGATTTTTTAAAATTATACTTCGAATTTCTTGTTGTACTTTCTCAATTATGTAATGTGCTGAGGAATTGAATATTCCTGTCTTCTTTTTCTGAAGCAATCCTTTACAGGTCCATTGGAGCGTCTTAGAAATATTAGTGTATGAATGAATGCCAGTAAAGGCACTTAGAGCCTGATCCGCTCCTTCCGTTTCGGCTAGAGGGAGGGTCATAGAATTCACCACCAGGTATACAGCTTGCCTCCCTCCGCCGGGAAAATCCCACTCCTTGTTGTTTAAAGAGTAAAAGAATTTCTTTAACAGTAGGTTTCGAGCGACAAAAAAGCGACAAATTCTCATGTAATTATTTTTTGCATATTATTGTTATTTCTCGGTTTTCTGGAGATTGTGAATCTAACTTGACCACATACTGGACCCGCGTTAGCGAAAAATTCAATTTCTAGCATATTGTTTAAAGAGTAACAAAACTTCTTTTACGGTAGGTTTCGAGCGACAAATTAGCGACAAATTCCGATGTAAAATGTTTTTGTGTATTTAGATTATTTCTCGATTTTCTTGAGATTGCGATTCTAACTTGACGACACATCAGATCCCGTTTTGCGAAAAATTCTATTTCTGGCATATTGTTTAAAGAGTAACAAAATTTATTTTACGGTAAGTTTCGAGCGACAAAAAAGCGACAAATTCTCATGTAACTATTTTTTACATATTATTGTTATTTCTTGGTTTTCTTGAAATTGCGATTGTAAGTTGATATCAACTTAGCATCGCGTTTTGGAAAACTTCCATTTCTAGCATATTGTTTAAAGAGTAAAAGAATTTCTTTTACGGTAGGTTTCGAGCGACAAATTAGCGACAAATTTCCATGTAAATATTTTTTACTTATTATTGTTATTTCTTGGTTTTCCTGACATTGCGTTGAAAAACAGCGTTTTTGGGAAATTACATTTCTGGCTTTGTTTGAAGAGTAACAAAATTTGTTTTATGGTAAGTTTTGAGCGACAAAAAAGCGACAAATTCCCATGTAATTAATTTTTAATTTATCTGTGTAGTTTCTTGGTTTTCTTGTTTTTGCGATGCTAACTTGATATCAAGTTAGCAGCATTTGTTATAGCAGTGTCAAATGAAGAGCGACAAATTTTTGTTTTGCGTAACAAATTAGCAACAAAAAAGCGACAAATTTGGAGATTAATTTCAAATTTTTTTGACAACTTTGCGATTGTAACTTTACGGAGCTACCAGCGCCCCACAACACGCTGTCTTACCTCCGCTCTCACTTCCACACTCGTCTCTATCATCACATCCTTCATGCAAATTCAGTCGTTTACAGTTTATTTATAGAAAGGTTAAAAGGTACTGGAAACGCCTAACGGTTCAATAATGTACCGGATAATTCGTTCGTCCGATAAAAATAACTCAAAATTTTCAAAAACGTAAGAATTTCTACATAATTGGTTACTTATATTATGCTGAAGTAATCTTAGTATTTATAGTTGTTAATTACAATTATTGATTAAATAAAAGGACTTTTCTTTCAACACAGCTATTGAGATGTCGTATTTTTATAAACGCAACGTTTGATGTCATCCAAAACCTGTAATATACTGTCCGAAATCAACAACCTAAAGTGATGTTTGTAGATTGTAGGAAAGCAATGTAACGAAAAAAAATAACTTTTACCAAGAAAGAACGAAAAAAAATTGGCGAGTACGATACGTCGGTTCGGAAACGTAATGCTGGGCATTACGTTTGGTGCAGGCCTCCTCTCCGCGATCTAAAACCTCTCTATGTTGACTAATGTTCTAGTACAAACGCACATTTCGGTTTAAACAATCCGGTACTGCCCAGGTACAATCAATTAAGAATGATTTAACAATGTTTTACGGTGACGGTGACGCCCTGTGTTGTATTGTTGATGAGGCCTCTGCCCCGCGATCTAATATCGTTGTAGGTTGGCTATTGTTGTGGTACAAACGCATATTTCGGTGGAAGAATCCGGTACAGTGCAGGTACAATCGATTAAGACCGGTTGAACAAATTTCGACGTTGACAGTGACGCCCTGTGTTGTATTGTTGATGAGGCCTCTGCTCCGCGATCTTAATATCGCTTTTGGCTGACTAATTTTCTGGTACAAACGCATATTTCGGTGGAACAATCCGCTACAATGCTGGTACAATCGAATAAGACCGGTTGAACAAATTTCGACGTTGACGGTGACGCCCTGTAATGTATTGTTGGCGAAACCTCCGCTCCGCGATTTTTATATCGCTGTAGGTTGACTATTGTAGTGGTACAAACGCATATTTTGGTGGAACAATCCGGTACAGTGCTGGTACAATCGATTAAGACCGGTTGAACAAATTTCGACGTTGACAGTGACGCCCTGTGTTGTATTGTTGATGAGGCCTCTGCTCCGCGATCTTAATATCGCTTTTGGTTGACTAATTTTCTGGTACAAACGCATATTTCGGTGGAACAATCCGGTACAGTGCTGGTACAATCGATTAAGACCGGTTGAACAAATTTCGAAGTTGACGGTGACGCCCTGTGTTGTATTGTTGATGAGGCCTCTGCTCCGCGATCTTAATATCGCTTTTGGTTGACTAATTTTCTGGTACAAACGCATATTTCGGTGGAACAATCCGGTACAGTGCTGGTACAATCGATTAAGACCGGTTGAACAAATTTCGACTGTGACGGTGACGCCCTGTAATGCATTGTTGGCGGACCTCCCGCTCCGCGATCTTTATATCGCTGTAGGTTGATATTGTAGTGGTACAAACGCATATTTTGGTGGAACAATCCGGTACTGTACTGGTACAATCGATTAAGACCGGTTGAAAAAATTTCGACGGTGACGGTGACGCCCTTTAATGCATTGTTGGCGGACCTCCGCTCCGCAATTTTTATATCGCTGTAGGTTGATTATTGTAGTGGTACAAACGCATATTTTGGTGGAACAATCCGGTTCTGTGCTGGTACAATCGATTAAGATTGGTTGAACAAATTTCGATGGTGACGGTGACGCCCTATAATGCATTGTTGGCGGACCTCCGCTCCGCGATCTTTATATCGCTGTAGGTTGATTATTGTATTGGTACAAACGCATATTTTGGTGGAACAATCCGGTACTGTGCTGGTACAATCGATTAAGATTGGTTGAACAAATTTCGATGGTGACGGTGTACGCCCTATAATGCATTGTTGGCGGACCTCCGCTCCGCGATCTTTATATCGCTGTAGGTTGATTATTGTATTGGTACAAACGCATATTTTGGTGGAACAATCCGGTACTGTGCTGGTACAATCGATTAAGATTGGTTGAACAAATTTCGATGGTGACGGTGACGCCCTATAATGCATTGTTGGCGGACCTCCGCTCCGCGATCTTTATAACGCTGTAGGTTGATTATTGTATTGGTACAAACGCATATTTTGGTGGAACAATCCGGTACTGTGCTGGTACAATCGATTAAGATTGGTTGAACAAATTTCGACGGTGATGGTGACGCCCTGTAATGCAATTGTTGGCGGACCTCCGCTCCGCGATTTTTATATCGCTGTAGGGTGATTATTGTATTGGTACAAACGCATATTTTGGTGGAACAATCCGGTACTGTACGGGTACAATCGATTAAGATTGGTTGAACAAATTTCGACGGTGATGGTGACGCATTGTAATGCATTGTTGGCGGACCTCCGCTCCGCGATTTTTATATCGCTGTAGGTTGATTATTGTAGTGGTACAAATGCATATTTTGGTGGAACAATCCGGTACTGTGCTGGTACAATCGATTAAGACCGGTTGAACAAATTTCGACGGGGACGGTGACGCCCATTAATGCATTGTTGGCGGACCTCCGCTCCGCGATTTTTATATCGCTGTAGGGTGATTATTGTAGTGGTACAAACGCATATTTTGGTGGAACAATCCGGTACTGTACTGGTACAATCGATTAAGATTGGTTGAACAAATTTCGACGGTGATGGTGACGCCCTTTAATGCATTGTTGGCGGACCTCCGCTCCGCAATTTTTTATATCGCTGTAGGTTGATTATTGTAGTGGTACAAACGCATATTTTGGTGGAACAATCCGGTTCTGTGCTGGTACAATCGATTAAGATTGGTTGAACAAATTTCGATGGTGACGGTGACGCCCCTATAATGCATTGTTGGCGGACCTCCGCTCCGCGATCTTTATATCGCTGTAGGTTGATTATTGTATTGGTACAAACGCATATTTTGGTGGAACAATCCGGTACTGTGCTGGTACAATCGATTAAGATTGGTTGAACAAATTTCGATGGTGACGGTGACGCCCTATAATGCATTGTTGGCGGACCTCCCGCTCCGCGATCTTTATATCGCTGTAGGTTGATTATTGTATTGGTACAAACGCATATTTTGGTGGAACAATCCGGTACTGTGCTGGTACAATCGATTAAGTTTGGTTGAACAAATTTCGATGGTGACGGTGACGCCCTATAATGCATTGTTGGCGGACCTCCGCTCCGCGATCTTTATATCGCTGTAGGTTGATTATTGTATTGGTACAAACGCATATTTTGGTGGAACAATCCGGTACTGTGCTGGTACAATCGATTAAGATTGGTTGAACAAATTTCGACGGTGATGGTGACGCCCTGTAATGCATTGTTGGCGGACCTCCGCTCCGCGATTTTTATATCGCTGTAGGGTGATTATTGTATTGGTACAAACGCATATTTTGGTGGAACAATCCGGTACTGTACGGGTACAATCGATTAAGATTGGTTGAACAAATTTCGACGGTGATGGTGACGCATTGTAATGCATTGTTGGCGGACCTCCGCTCCGCGATTTTTATATCGCTGTAGGTTGATTATTGTAGTGGTACAAATGCATATTTTGGTGGAACAATCCGGTACTGTGCTGGTACAATCGATTAAGACCGGTTGAACAAATTTCGACGGGGACGGTGACGCCCATTAATGCATTGTTGGCGGACCTCCGCTCGCGATTTTTATATCGCTGTAGGGTGATTATTGTAGTGGTACAAACGCATATTTTGGTGGAACAATCCGGTACTGTACTGGTACAATCGATTAAGATTGGTTGAACAAATTTCGACGGTGATGGTGACGCATTGTAATGCATTGTTGGCGGACCTCCGCTCCGCGATTTTTATATCGCTGTAGGGTGATTATTGTAGTGGTACAAACGCATATTTTGGTGGAACAATCCGGTACTGTACTGGTACAATCGATTAAGATTGGTTGAACAAATTTCGACGGTGATGGTGACGCATTGTAATGCATTGTTGGCGGACCTCCGCTCCGCGATTTTTATATCGCTGTAGGTTGATTATTGTAGTGGTACAAACGCATATTTTGGTGGAAACAATCCGGTTCTGTGCTGGTACAATCGATTAAGATTGGTTGAACAAATTTCGATGGTGACGGTGACGCCCTATAATGCATTGTTGGCGGACCTCCGCTCCGCGATCTTTATATCGCTGTAGGTTGATTATTGTAGTGGTTACAAACGCATATTTTGGTGGAACAATCCGGTACTGTGCTGGTACAATCGATTAAGATTGGTTGAACAAATTTCGATGGTGACGGTGACGCCCTATAATGCATTGTTGGCGGACCTCCGCTCCGCGATCTTTATATCGCTGTAGGTTGATTATTGTATTGGTACAAACGCATATTTTGGTGGAACAATCCGGTACTGTGCTGGTACAATCGATTAAGATTGGTTGAACAAATTTCGACGGTGATGGTGACGCCCTGTAATGCATTGTTGGCGGACCTCCGCTCCGCGATTTTTATATCGCTGTAGGGTGATTATGTATTGGTACAAACGCATATTTTGGTGGAAACAATCCGGTACTGTACGGGTACAATCGATTAAGATTGGTTGAACAAATTTCGACGGTGATGGTGACGCATTGTAATGCATTGTTGGCGGACCTCCGCTCCGCGATTTTTATATCGCTGTAGGTTGATTATTGTAGTGGTACAAATGCATATTTTGGTGGAACAATCCGGTACTGTGCTGGTACAATCGATTAAGACCGGTTGAACAATTTCGACGGGGACGGTGACGCCCATTAATGCATTGTTGGCGGACCTCCGCTCCGCGATTTTTATATCGCTGTAGGGTGATTATTGTAGTGGTACAAACGCATATTTTGGTGGAACAATCCGGTACTGTACTGGTACAATCGATTAAGATTGGTTGAACAAATTCGACGGTGATGGTGACGCATTGTAATGCATTGTTGGCGGACCTCCGCTCCCGCGATTTTTATATCGCTGTAGGGTGATTATTGTAGTGGTACAAACGCATATTTTGGTGGAACAATCCGGTACTGTACTGGTACAATCGATTAAGATTGGTTGAACAAATTTCGACGGTGATGGTGACGCATTGTAATGCATTGTTGGCGGACCTCCGCTCCGCGATTTTTATATCGCTTTAGGTTGATTATTGTAGTGGTACAAATGCATATTTTGGTGGAACAATCCGGTACTGTGCTGGTACAATCGATTAAGATTGGTTGAACAAATTTCGACGGTGTCGGTGACGCCCTGTAATGCATTGTTGGCGGACCTCCGCTCCGCGATCTTTATATCGCTGTAGGTTGATTATTGTATTGGTACAAACGCATATTTTGGTGGAACAATCCGGTTACTGTGCTGGTACAATCGATTAAGATTGGTGAACAAATTTCGACGGTGTCGGTGACGCCCTGTAATGCATTGTTGGCGGACCTCCGCTCCGCGATCTTTATATCGCTGTAGGTTGATTATTGTATTGGTACAAACGCATATTTTGGTGGAACAATCCGGTACTGTGCTGGTACAATCGATTAAGATTGGTTGAACAAATTTCGACGGTGTCGGTGACGCCCTGTAATGCATTGTTGGCGGACCTCCGCTCCGGCGATCTTTATGTCGCTGTAGGTTGATTATTGTATTGGTACAAACGCATATTTTGGTGGAACAATCCCGGTACTGTGTTGGTACAATCGATTAAGATTGGTTTGAACAAATTTCGACGGTGATGGTGACGCCCTGTAATGCATTGTTGGCGGACCTCCGCTCCGCGATCTTTATATCGCTGTAGGTTTGATTATTGTAGTGGTACAAACGCATATTTTGGTGGAACAATCCGGTACTGTGCTGGTACAATCGATTAAGATTGGTTGAACAAATTTCGACGGTGATGGTGACGCCCTGTAATACATTGTTGGCGGACCTCCGCTCCGCGATCTTTATATCGCTGTAGGTTGATTATTGTATTGGTACAAACGCATATTTTGGTGGAACAATCCGGTACTGTGCTGGTACAATCGATTAAGATTGGTTGAACAAATTTCGACGGTGTCGGTGACGCCCTGTAATGCATTGTTGGCGGACCTCCGCTCCGCGATCTTTATGTCGCTGTAGGTTGATTATTGTATTGGTACAAACGCATATTTTGGTGGAACAATCCGGTACTGTGTTGGTACAATCGATTAAGATTGGTTGAACAAATTTCGACGGTGATGGTGACGCCCTGTAATGCATTGTTGGCGGACCTCCGCTCCGCGATCTTTATATCGCTGTAGGTTGATTATTGTAGTGGTACAAACGCATATTTTGGTGGAACAATCCGGTACTGTGCTGGTACAATCGATTAAGATTGGTTGAACAAATTTCGACGGTGATGGTGACGCCCTGTAATACATTGTTGGCGGACCTCCGCTCCGCGATCTTTATATTGCTGTAGGTTGATTATTGTAGTGGTACAAACGCATATTGTGGTTAAACAATCCGGTACTGTGCTGGTACAATCGATTAAGATTGGTTGAACTAATTTCGACGGTGACGGCGACGCCCTGTGTTGAATTGTTGGTGAGGCCCCCTCCGCGATCTTAAAATCGCTCTATGTTGTCTAATATTCTGGTACAAACGCATATTTAGGTGGAACAATCCGGTACATCCCAGGTACAATCAATTACAAACGTTTCACATTTATATACTGTCATGTTTATTAGTTAGATGTTATTGTTGACCTAAGCCTCTCGCGGAATTTTTAAAATGGCTGTATCTTCATCAATTTTCTGGTACAAACGAAAATTTTGGTGGAACAATCCGGTACAAACGTGGTACAAACGATCTGCTATGTTTTCAAATTTTTTTACGATGGTGGCGGTGCCAGCGTGAAGTTGGCACCACCACATTTGAAAGTGTTGTATCTTTTAAGTGGCTTTGGTACAAACGAATGTTTTTGTGGAACAAATGGGTACAAACGAGGTACAAACGAATGGTAATTGTTTAAATTGTTTTCGCTTTGGTGGTGGTGCCAACTTCACGGACATGTGCGCTTCACAATAAATGCCAACAGGAAAAGGAATAGCGCTATGTAACTGAAGCGAGAAAAAAGAGCAATTAAAGAAACAGTTGCCGAAACCAAAGCACTTCTAGCTATGCTACTCTCTTCACTCTGTTTTGCCAACTGTCTGATGTGTTTGCCGGTGCTTGCTATGAATAAGGAATACTCAAACAAAAAAATATTAATTAGAAGAAATAAAACCAAAACTATGAATAATGTAAAAACTACTACGAACTTACGGAACATACAACTAAAAATAACTGAAATTTTGTCAAGAAACAAATAGCTCCAATCTACTTTAGCGAAACATAAAAATATTTTTGTGGAATATTTTAATTCTAAGTATTAATATAAATAGAAAAAACAATTATACTGTAAGTACTAAAAAGAAATAAAAGAACTCAACAATGACAACAAAACCCCATCATATCCTACCTCACAAATCCACTGAATATCGCACTACACTCTCAACTCCGCTGCAGACCAGTGTCGTGTGCAGATCGCGTGCTTGATCAGCTGGAAAGCTTAGCCGCCATTTGGTGTACTTTCTTTATTTATTTATTTACGTCAAAAACAGTTTAAAACGTGAACAGTTTTAAACGTGTGTGTGACGAACTATGGAGAGAAGTGAAATTTGTGCACGTTTTCATAATTCTGTGATCTCTATCCTAAATCAACTTTGGCCATGAGCCTTTCATTTCCGGGGCCAAAATAATTGTTAACCATCCTTCCCGTTCCCGTAAAGCTTCGCGTTCGGCCTTAAGTTCTCGTGAAGCAAGAGAGACATCGGCTGGACTGACTCGGAGGGAGCACGACTTTTGCCTTGGCAGCGAATCTGATGAGGATTGATTGATTGATGTTTCCGGGCGCGTCAACTACTTTGGTCATTAGTCCCGTAAGTATAGTGCGTGTTTTTTCTCGGGAGGTGGTGTCGACTAACGGGGTTTTCACTGAACCAGGCATCTCCCATCAGCGGGGCACCGCCCCAGCCGGGACAATCTGTAAGCTCCCGGCATGTGTGGTAGTGTAGTGCATGTTAGTGTAAATGTGTTTGTGAGTTGAGAGGATAGAACAAGGAAGAGGAAGGAAAGATCGCGCGCGGTCCGTGGCTCGTTTGTTAGGGTACTGCTCCTGCATTCGCCTGGTGTTGATCGGAGAAACCACGGAAAACTACCGATCAGAGCAGCCGGCCGCTAGAATTCTGTTCCAGACAGCGACTGAATTCGACCTAGCTGACAAGCTAGTGTCGAAAATCCTGCCGCCGTCGGGAGAGGACCTCCCGGTCAGAGGGACTGCAGTGACATCAGGTTGATGCACTGAGCCATCTCTCCCGGTAATCTGATGAGGAGGAGCTAGGGTTCAAGGACCGACGATAGCGTATTTTTGACACTAGCTGGGCAGCTAGGTCAGATTCAGCCGCTATCTGGGGGAGAATTTAAGCGAAGCAGCTGGCCGCGGCAGACGTGTAGCTCGTCCCCAGATCAAACACTGGTCTCCAAAAATTCCAGCTTTATTCTAGACCAGTGGTGTCAAGGTCTCCTACTGGTGGCAATGGCACACGTCGTGGCACCGTAGCGTGGCACGAGCTTGCCTGCGCTACAAGCGTCGGGAAAGGAAACTATTAGTAACCCCGCCGTTTCACAATGGGGATGGCGTTGTCTCTGGTGGCGGGGTAATGAACTGCTTGGAGGGGCGGTTTCGACATGACACTCGTACCCCGGACTCCCGCTCGTGGCATCGACCTTGACAACACTGTTCTAAACCTTATATTATCACAAAATTGTCCTTATCAAATGTGAGTAAAATAAGAAATAAATGTGGCAACAAGAGGGTTATCACAATTGGCACATACTGAAACAATACACAAGTGTACATGTTTAAGATATTTAGCGGTGTAATTGTCGGAAACTGTATAGTTAAGCTCTATGTAGTCGCGTGACCAAGTCTTCGCGCTTTGTACTGTACCCTTGACAACTCATATGTCTGACCAAAACTCTAATAAACTCGAAATTTATTTAAAGCTCAATGCTTCTTAACTCAATAAATCTCTTTCATTTGCTTTGATTTGCTAAATTGCTTTGATTTGCGGACAGCTTCTCTTAATGAATTGCAGAAATCTGTTATGCGTTCTTTGTGTTTCCCGATTCAAAGAATCATCGCTTTGCAGTTGATTAGAAGAAATGGTGACTAACTTTTCTAAATCAACATTAATATTCTTCCCTTTAAATAAAAACAAATAATGGCAAGACACCTGTTTTCACCTTTTTTGCAGAAAATTCACAAGTCCTTCATGTTTATTACTTTTCTTCGAGGATTTATGACTTGCGATTCACGGGGGGTATGCTCACTGGTCTCGCAGTGAATACCATACACAAGAGGTGCCGAGCTTGCGACTTCCAGTCATTTAAATACATGGATTTGAGTAATCAAAAGTGTATCGGTAATAAATGTTACCGGAAACACTGGAGATAAAATGTAAATGACAACTCAACAATACCGACGAGTTAGCAAAAAATATAAAATAACTTTTGACAGTAATGTACAGTTCTAGAAAGAAAAATTGATCGCAGCCGTCTGCGGCCATGTAGTTGTATTTGAATTTATTTCCACATCTGGACTAGGGATGTCCGCCATTTTTTGCGACGTAATTTTGTTTGTCCACTCCCCCCTCATCGAGATTGGCTATGGTTGTTTGTGAGGCTCCGCCTGCGATATTGCGTCATGACAAGTGCTGCCCAAACCGTGCGAAAGATGCACATAGCCGCAGACGGCTGCGATCAATTTTTATCCCAAAAGTGTACTATCAGAATACCACTGCGACTAATTAAGCGTTCATTGTTTTTATATTTTTCAACCCCCATTTTGGAGTCTTATTTCTTAATTGCAAATTCAGTCAGTTTTTCTATACACCAGGGTTGATATCAAGGACACTCGTCCAGTTATAGTTATGCTGTTATATAATTACGTGCGAGTACACACGCACAGTTATCTGAATTTCACGACGTTCACAAGTTCAGACAAAATTACTCTTATATAATTTCCCCGGGGCGCCACACGTATACTTAACCGTCATTTATCTTGGCGGTAGGGATTCACCCACGGTGTCTCATAATTACACAGTTATATATATTACCTGGGGTCAACCATATTCAACTATCACGGCGCATGTATACAGGTTTTGACGCACATCACATCAGCGGCAACCTAGGATATTTTCTTCTCTTGTCCATCATAGTTCATCTTTTCTCGTTACAGATATAACTGTTTTAATTAATGAACCTATCAAGGTTTTTCAAATCGTGTAACTTTAATTCGAAAGGCACGTGAATAGTGAGAAGCTTTTTTCAGACAATTAAGTTAAAGCACTTCGCGGAAATTTGGTTACATTTGTCAATTATATACGAAATTCGATCTGCAGGTATCCGAATATCTTTGATGTCTCATAGGCCTCAGCAAAAACATCGAATATTTTAGTTCATTTTCGTTGGCAATGACCGTCAGTAGAACACGTTTAAAAAGTCGTTAGCTTTTTTATTGGCGACACACTTTTGAAACTCCAGCTAATAGAAGTTTATGGCATCGTTTAACGTTAGCTTTCTCTACCTCCGTTTCTTCACCTTCTCAGTAAGACAAGACGAATTGTCGGAGTGTGTGTATGTGTGTGTCGGAGATACAGTGAATCAAATTAATCAAAAGAAATAGTCCTAACACGTAAACAGAATGTAATTTTACCAGAATCTGAACAGAATGGCTCTAACATGTAACACAAATAGGATGTTCCGTTATTTAGATTTAAGGAATACTGAAGATGGATAGGTCTAGAAGTGATGGATATAGCAGTTCTTAGTCTCTGAACGGCCTTCTAATTCCTTATTCTTGCAGATAAATAATAACGACAAAGATAACAGTAATAATAACACTATCAATAATTAGTGATCTCCAGCAGCAAAAAATAGCATTGAAGAAAAACCACACAAAATGAATGCTTTTTCAGAAAGTTGCATGCACAATGCTCAAGAACAAATAATTAAATAATTTTAATAACATTGCAATAAAATATATTAACAGAAACGTTAACATGAAAAAAGAATAATATGGGTGTTTGATGTATGAGTATGTAGTCACACAACAGTAAAAACTGTCTGTCACCTATACCGGAAAAAATCATCTGCGCAGGTTTCCTCGAATTGTAGAATCCCTTCCCAACATTTAACTATAAATAGTTGAAAGATGAGTAAATGTTTAAAAAATAAAACAAACAAAGTAAATAATACAATTTTACAAAGAGCGAGGTTAGCAATATTTGAAAAACTGGACATTTTCATTCCCGAGTTGTAGAAAACATATTCGTATCTGTAAACAAATTGCAGAATTGATTTTTCTGCATTACTAACAAAATAGTTAATCACCCCAGCTCTACTACCACTATCAGAAAAAGGAGAGTTCAACAAAACGTTCGCATAGTGAATCTACATTTACGTCCAAAAGCACTAAGCAAAATAAGAGGCCACCTCAGCATTTGCACATTGAATCAGAGAAACTGGACAAAAACGTGATCGAGATGGGGGTCATTGACCTGGAAGCTGAAGTATATTACTTGTTACAGGCATATTAAGTCTCGTTTTAAAATTATACAATACAAATGTACACTATTGCTAACGTTGTTTTGCTACAATAAACATTATTTTTTCTCTTTGATGATCAGTATAGTCAGAATTCAATAGAAACAGTTATATTGGAGAAAATATTTTACTCGTACTTTTAACTTAAATTTGTGATCATCTGGCATTGCATTGTAAAGTAATGTACATGTAATGTATTGACGTCAGAGGAATTTGTAAAAGGGCTGTTAACGACAAGAAAGAATAGTTTACAAGGATGAAAAATTGACTTGCAGCAAACTTTGATGGACATGTTTCGTGGCAGTGCTTATATAATTAACACTCTTATGTCTGAATAATATTTGTCTACTTGCCAGCTTGCGGTTGACAGGGAGGAGGGGGTTCCGTTATCCAATCAGAGGTTTCAAATTGTGATATCACAGCACAGAGTAGCTGATGCTTATTAAGAAAGAAAATTACGTCTTACAGCGCGAAGTCACTAAAAGTTGAAGAGCATTATTAGGCGCCTTTTCATATTTGGTTATGCATTGTGTGTGCGGTTCTGTCGTTTTATGTTGTCTGTTCTCATTACGATCTGTTTCTTACTACTATGTTAAGGCTGTACTGCTGCTGATGCAAGACTGGCACGACCCGCTGTCTACCTCCCGGGTAAGAGGCAACATTGCTCTCCTCCATCCCCATCTGTCATGAAGACAGGCATATTATTCGGACAATATATTTTCGAAACAAGTGACTTAAGATGTATGATATGACTCATGCTTAAATAGAGCTCGAGGAAAATGAAAATGCAGAAGGATTTAGATGAAAAGTCTTAAAGACGATGGGCAAGAGTAAAACCCGTTAACTATTAAAGCTGCCTTTAATATAATTAGTATGCTGCAGAATTATGTAAATCCCAATGGTTTCCTTCAGCCTACAGCTAGCTGGGAAACTTCCTGCAATTTTTACATCCAGATAAAAGAGAATGGCGAGATAAATGAGAGTGTGATGTCGTCACCCGTGGATACAATGACATAGTTCAAACTGTGAAGGTAAATCCCTAATAATAGAAACTGAAACAAATTGAGAGTATTCAAATTACGGCGTTGCACAGTTACAGTGCATCGAAAGGCTAGATTGATCGATTAATTGATGTTTTCAGATACGTCAACTGTAATGGTCATTATTCCTCTTAATGTCCTGTTTTCAACCCTGGAAGTGGCGGTGATTGCAAGGTGAGATTCGGCTGGGACCCAGCTTGCTGGCGACTTCTATGTCGCCTTGCAGAAGATCTCTTCTCCAGATACCTGTCCCCAGCGGGGCCCCGCTCCAGCTGGAACTGGGGGAGATGGTTCAGTGCATCAACCTGATGTCACTGCAGTCCCTCTGACCGGGAGGTCCTAGGTTCGAGTCCCGACGTAGGATTTTCGACACTAGCTTTTCAGCTAGGTCGAATTCAGTCGCTGTCTGTAGGAGAATTCTAGCGGCCGGCTGCTCTGATCGGTAGTTTTCCGTGGTTTCTCCGATCAACACCGGGCGAATGCCGGAGCAGTACCCTAACAAACGGGCCACGGACCGCGCGCGATCTTTCCTTCCTCTTCCTTGTTTTATCCTCTCCTCTTACACCCACACATGCACTACACTACCACACTAACATGCATTACACTACCACACACGTCGGGAGACCTGTTGGGAACTTAGAGCTTGTCCCGGCTGGGGCGGTGCCCCGCTGATGGGAGATACCTGGTTGAGGGGAAAACCCCACTAGTCGACGGTAGGTCGGCGTCAGATGTCGCCACCCAGCGGGAAAAAAGAACATCGCCAACTCCCGACAAAAACACGCTCTACACTTGCGGGACTAATGACCGAAGTAGTTGACGCGCCCGGAAACACGAATCAATCAATAAACCGAGCTAGAACAAGCGACCAGTGGTTTCCCGGCGTGTGGTAGTATAGTACATGTAAGTGTAAGTGCGTGTGTGGGAGTGGAGAAGATTAACAAAGAAAAGAAAGGTAAGATCACGCGCCGCTCGTGGCCCGTTTGTTAGGATCTATTCCTGCTTTCACCAGGAATTAATCGGAGAAACCACGGAAAATACCGGTCAGAGCAGGCGATAGCTGCAACTGTGCTAGACAGCGACTGAATTCCAACTAGTTACTTAGCTGTGATTGTGTAGGCTTCCGCGGTCGGAATCTGTGTGGTATAAAAGTCTGTCCGGGACAAGCAGCGTCTCTGTCGTAGTGGCTGACGTTTCGGCCAACATGTTGTGGCCTTCATCAGAGCGTACTGCTGCCCTAATGTTGGCCGAAACGTCAGCCACCACGACACATGTGCGGTTTGTTCCTGATAGCCTTTTAGACTAGCTACCTAACTATTTAAGGAAATCCGCCATTGTCGGGATTTGAAACCTACAACCTCTCAGTCAGAGTCGTCGCAAAGGTAGCGGCAATGTCGACTCTGAACTAATCAGCCAATTCCCTTGGGATGTTCATTTATTTACGTAAAAATACGTTTAAATCAAACATGGCCTTGTGATATCTCATTTCCATGAACATTCAAGTATGTGAGTAATTTCAATTTGAGGTGATTGTATCGTACCTCCGGAAACTTTCCAACTAGATTGAAAAGATAACAGTACCAGTAAATTATACACTAACTATTAAAACACATCGCTTACATTATTATTCTTGCAGACGCCAGATCAGAGTTTCTCATCACTTTTTCATGTTGCAGTTATTATGATTCGAAATGTCACGTCGGTTAACTAGAATTATATTGTATAATAAATTCTGGAGGGCATCTGACACCGACACACAATTTTTAGTTAGAATTTCTAATAAGGCGAAGAAGTCAGACAATTTTAATTTACTCCTTTTCTTCGAATGAGATTAATGAAACTAGCGCATTTTCAGCGAGTGCAAGAAACGTATTAAAAAGGTTTTCCTTTACTTCCATAGTTAATTTCGTAATTGCGTTCTGTAAGACTTATCATTTTTACTTTATTTTTATTTTGTGTTGTAATTTTTTTCTGAGATTATAGGTCCACTGTATAAAATGTATGCGTTTTCTACCGTCTTACATGTTTTTATTTCGCCAAACCCAAAATATATCAATACTACGGTGAAATTCAACCCGAGTGCAAAAGGAGAGTAAAGTTCAGAATAAACGCAAAGGAAATGTATTCCAAAACTACTAAGTGAATTAAATAACATACTTTCCGTGCAACCTTTGTTAATAGAAAATTTTATTAAAAAAAGCAAAAATATTGTGTAAAAAATTGGAACCTTCTTGTATCCTTTCTATAAGCATCCCTCGCTAGAAATGAATGTGAATAATTGAAATAAATGTAGCTATTTCATATTTCCTTTGTTATATTTTAAAGTTTTTTATTTAAGTCAATTCATTTTATAGAAATGATTACTTAAGAGCTTTTCATGTGTGGCTCCATCTCTTTCCAGTCCCCAACAAAAGTCAGCCATCATACTGATGTCCCAGCGACCTTGACACCCCTCAACTTCTGAAATATAAAATAATGTCCCTCGACATTAATTACCCCGTAATTTCGTCATGCAAAAGTAGCAATATGTTAAATGATCCTTTCCTTCCCTCCACACCATAAGCATATCAAAGGGTAATTGCCTTTACGATTTCCTTGTTCCATCAACTTAGCCCACTTAACACATGTTCGTCGCCATAGCTGTGGGGGCAAGGTCTTGTCAAGATCTCTCAATTTCATATTAAAATAAGCGTAATAGCTGGCCTTCACAAATGCTGTAGTCGTAATAATTGATCTTTGTCCTGGCAACGTCACTTTATCACATATGTAGCAAAATATATTTGGTTCATTTCTACATTTTCCATTCATGTAAGTTGATGAAAAGTAGTTATATTTAACATATAATTGTATCGATCAAGTAATTATAACAATCTGTCTAAAAAATAAATATTTCGTATTAGCATTAACATCGCATAAAGACAACAAATGTCAAAAACATGTATTGGTTGGTAGGGAAAAACTGGAGGTGATACGATAATACCGATTGCAGATTTGAAATCAGTGTGAAGCTCATAAAGAAACAAATAAAATATTACGAACATCAAAAATGAAACAGAGCCGTGTAATAGATCCCTGGAGTCTCTACATTAATATCATGACATGTAGCAAAATCGTTCAATAAATATTGTGTATCTTCATTGCTCCTCAGCGGGCAGTTAGAACTGGTTCTTCCGACAAATCGCGAGACATTTATTCTTTTATTTTTTCTCACCCTTACTTCGTAAGAAGAGAAAGTACTGTAATTGTGCGGCGGAAAATGGCGAATTTTCGAATGAAAAACTTATATTGTCGGGCCCTGGTATCGAAAAAGTGGATAAAACTTCTCCCTGTATGTAGCAAATTACTTCCTCTAACATGTTGTTTAGTCGGAATTTATGTTTTGTGGGTCTTCGATACGAAAAAATCGATTGACGAGAAAACCCCCGTCCATTCCCTCGACCGTTCATCCATCCGTCTGTTCGTCTGTGGCCAACGCTAACGCCTGAATCATTAAGCCGATTTTCGCCAAAATTGAAATTGCAGAGGGATTTAAAGAAACTCGAAGCTCTGCGAGTTTGAAACGATTTTTGGAGGTACTTTACATGAAGCCTCATACATTTTCAAAATGTTCTCAAAAAAATCTACAAATTGTTTATTAACCTTTGGCCTCGAATAGAGCAAAAAATGCTTAAAAGAATGGCGCAGGACTCTTTTTAACCCTGATTTTTCGATAATTGCAAAAGTTCAGATTTTTTCGGCGTCTTCCTACAACTGCAATATTGAATAGAGGGATTTTTTTCTTAAACCATTAATGACCACAGGAAAGATTTCCTGCCACGAAAATTTTAACTTTTGCATTCGTTTCACTTTTTAAAATAACGGTGAATTTTATTTCTTCAATTAGCGGAGACATCCTAAATGAAACGTATAAATAAGTTTTTACGTTCCTGAATGATAGGTGTCAATTTAGCCGAGATTGCTAAAGCATTGTACGCCCCTGACGGAACATGAACAGTGTTTTTTGTTGTTTTTTTAATGCTCATGTAACAAGGGACGTTTAAAGGGATCGCTAACAAGGGTTAAAACAGGCGACGCTTAAAGAATGGCGCAGGTCTAATTTTCGTTCAACTCTCTGAATTTTCGAAAATTGCAAAAGTTAGAAACGAGGCCAGATCGCAAAAGTTAGAAAATTGCAAAAGTTAGAATAATGTGCTGTTGTAGCACCAAGAGTAGTTTGTGCTGTCCAAAAAAATGTTCCAATGATCAACATAAGTTTCTTTTTTCCAAAAGCCCAAAAGTGATGCAAGTTCCAGTGGTAAGAAACGACAATTACTGAAACAATACATAATAATTTGATTATTTTTTGGCGCGATATCGGCGATGTACATGGACGTTCAAAACAGGTTTAATGGATAATTAAAGAAATTCATCTTCATGTCTGAGTAGCATTTATCTAGATTCAATAAATTAGGAATGATTATGAATAATGTGTATGTACGAGACACATCGCTCTTAGTTTCACGTAAAATTTACACACAGTGTATGTATGTAAACAATAAGGAAACTCAATCACGCTATCACGCCACCCTAACGAGTCTAAACCGTTAGACCACAAATTAGTTCTGTAGTGGATCTCAAGCGGATCACACGTACGTGATTCGTGTCCACAGAGCTCCGTGTGAAATTATTACACGTACATTTTCAAGTCTTCCAAAGAGCAATAATTCATTGTGTAACGTAAATGTTATTTTGTGCATTGCAAGCTAGAGTTGAATACGGCAGTGCTATAATTACAGCCGCCTCAGTATTGTATAACGCATTCACGTAAATTTAACGTATCGTATCGAACATTGCGCCAATACGTGCAACCAAACTGTACAAAGTGTAATTAGACTAACTGTATTCACGCCAGTGAATTGTGACTGATCAAGAATAAATTTGTTTTGTGCAATAACTTGTTTCTGTGGAACCGGAAACGTATCCTGTACCATCCACCTTGCATTGCACCGAGCTACCAAAGGGTTTCGAGACTGCTGTGCTCGTCGAATCAATCCAATAATACAGCCCACTAAACTTCAAAACAAGTGCAGCAGCCCCGAACAGGGATCTCGGCCACGGGGCCGACATTTTAAATTTGTTGAATAAAAAATGAGGAGATATGTGCGGCCCGCGAGCTATGGGTCTGACAAAGTGAACCGCACTTACAAATCCGACCTCCGGTACAGACGTGTCAGAGAGGCTGAATGAAAGTATAATGTGTAGACAGCACCCGGTGACCGCTGCTGTGGTCCTTGTTGTGGCCTTTTATTAGACTGGAGCAGGCCTGAAGAACGCCTCCTGCCGCGGGCATTCTGAACTCAAGAGCCGAAAATCTGCCCCCGCAAACGGGGAAACTGCAAGTAGTGGGGGGGAGGGAGGCAGCTTTGCGGGGAGGGGAGCAGTCTGCATAGAACACAGAGGGGTCGTCGCGGGGAAGACTGAATACCCGGGTGTCTAATGCAATGATAAATGCTGTAGAATTATTTGTCCATTCACTCGTATTGAAATGGGTAATGTCCCGTATTTCTAGCTGGAAGGATCGCATTCACTGTGTATGTTCCGCATGTTCCCCAATTATCCCTCAAATATGACCGAATTATTATTTCATAAACTGCCAAACACTATTATCTTTCCTCAGCGTATGATATTCTCATACAAAGGATTAGAAAGATTCAAAAAATGATAATTTTTAAGTATATTCCAAAATCAAAACTTTATTGGGTGCTACAACAATGTATACAAAAGTATAATAAACACTAAAATAAATGCACAGAACCGTTGCAGTCATTTTCAAAGTATATTGAAAGTCCAGGTGTTTTAAAGGCGGGAAAATGGTTTTTATTTTTTTAACTGCAGCCCAGTAATCGAAAAATTCTGAAACAAATACACAACAATTTGTGTTTTAAGAGAAACCTTTGATATTTTTTTCGAGCCTGTTCCAGGCTTCTAAGACACAGTAAAAAATATTTCTTGATTTTTTTTTCGAAAATTTTTTTTTGTTTGAATTTGGGGCTGAGAAAATATTGAAAAATGTTTTTCTGATAGTCCAAGTTGTGTTCTTATTGATCATATTTTTTTCAGTCTGATAAAATAGTGTTCAGTTGTCGAAAAAAATTGAAATTTAAAAAAATGTTTTTGGCTGTATATGGGTTTGGGTGGTGAGACTGAGGCTAAGAAACCTTTCAAAAATATTATTTTTATGTTAGAATTATAGTGTAACTACTCATTTGTAATTTGGTTGAGGGGAACTTTTTACCATCTTATCGGGGGGGACCCTTTGTGATTACATCGTATCAAAGTTAATTACATTATCAGCTCTTCAAGAAATTGGAATACTTGGGGTTCAAAACCAAATATGTATGTCTAATTGGTTTTAGATTAATATTTCACATTGATATGACGACCACAATGATTTCCATTACAAAAGGCAATATCACTTGAACTCTATGTAACAGTCTGTGATGTTCTCGCCGGTTGGTATTTTAATATTCGGGCTACGGTTCGAATTCCATAATCTCATCGGCGGCCCCAATCCCAGAATAGGTTTCATCCCCTCTCTTCCTAGCTTTAAGCATTTGTACTCGATTGGCACGCGCGCGACTTCTGAGGTCTGGTAATGGGCAAAATGCTGTGCAGGCCTGGACTATACTCCTATTTAAACTTAGCTGCACTTCAAGGACACGAGCTGGAATGAGAGGGGGGCATTGTTGTCCAATCGCGAGCTCCAATACCAAAAGTTTAAGTGCTAATGAAGCTCTCGATTGGATGACAGTGTTACCTCTCCTTCAAGTTGCGACCTTGAGGTGCAACTATGTATACATCAAAGTACAGAGCCTATCGCGCCCCAAACGCATTCCTCCCCTCCCTTCTCTTCCCATCCCCTCCCCCTCCCCACCCCCTCCCCCTCCCGCGTGCGGCTGACTCAACAAGCAGCGGGCCATATGGATGGCACCAAGGCCTTGCAACTCTTCATCAAAACCGGAGATAAATCTTGAGGGTGCTACTCGCCAACTTTCGCACATAACAATTGGCTGATTTCTGAGAAAACGAAAAGTGTCTTCTAAATGTTCAATTATTCATAATATATACACACAAGACACACGTGACAAAAGCGCTAACATCGACGCTACCTTTTGTAACAGTGCGCGCTTGCTTGGTCTCGCGAACCTACGTAGCAGCCACGCACGTTTGAAGCATCGTTGGCAGCAGTTCGTATTTTAGTTCCTGTAAGAAGGCGCTAGAGGAGAGCGCGCCACTATAATGGTCTCCACTGTAATGGTTATATGAGAGTTAAAAGGTCGGATGGCACGCGGATAAGCGTTGGGCCGGGGACTGCCAAGAGATAAGCACTGATTCAATTCACGTACCAAGTCCAACATACAACTGACACTCTTTATACTTCAATCTACGTTTATTCTACTCTGTGACCAAGGAATGCCCAAAAGGATTCAATGAAAGGTTTAGGAACTCTTTGACTAACTCTTTAACAGAGTAAGAAATGAAGTTTAAAAAATATTTTTAAAAAAATCTGAGATGAAATTAATCCTGAAAAGAGGAAAAGAAATCCTCGAAACGTACAGAGAGATGAATACATATTATTATAAAGACATAATTTAGTTTAAATCGTTTTAATAAAATAGTTTGAACTAAATCTTGTCTTTCTATTCAATGTGTGCGTATTTTTAATGATATTAAAAATAACTGAATGTCTAAAACATGTCTGGTCAAAACACTCCAGTCGAATCCCCACGGCGCACGTACTTTAGTTAGTTAGTTAATGCCTTATTTTACGTGGCGAGACTCGGACCATCAGGCCCGCTCTTCCGTCTGACCACGCAAATTTCACTACGCTCCTTTCACCGACTAGCGGAGAAAGAAGGTATTATCTCGGGCGACGAAACAGGCGATTTGAATTTAGCTCAGAGGCGTCATTTAGGCTTGAGGATCTTTCACATGCAAGTAAATCTACTAACAAGGGACAGCCGGCTTTACTTCCCCTCCGAAGGAAGGCGTACGAAGGATTTTTTCGCCCTTAAAAATCCACGGCTTCGATCGGTTTTGAACCCGCGAACTTGGGTACTTTGGATCCGCTGACTTTACACTCTATTCTGAACATATGTATATATTAGTTTTAGTGAATATTTTGTTTGATCTTTCTGTGAATTGCCTGAGAATATGGAAAAATATACCCCGGAACGTCGCTACCTGAAAATTGTAATAAACATTTTTGTCTGTTGAAAAATCTGTGGCCACATCATTTATTAATAATATAGACTAGTGATACAGACCGCATTTATTTATTTACGTCAAAAACAGTTTACAACTGTGTGACGAGCTATGGGGAGAAATGAAATTTGTGCACGTTTTCATAATTCTGTGGTCTCTATCCTAAACCATATTCTAGTCGAATTTAAATACAGAAAAAAGCGGTTTTTTCAAGTTTTGTTGACAAAATATTCGCTCCTAAATAATAAAATTTATTTTCAAAGGTAAATTAGCTATAAATTTCTGCCCTTCACCCTCATCATGTTCTTCATGAAAGAATAATACTTTTTTGCCGCGGTAATATGGAAAACGGTAATTTGAATAACTATATTTCCCACTGAAATTCAGAAGACGTGCACAAAGAATGAAGTTACATTTATGTCCAGAAGCAAAACAAGGGACCATCTCAGCATTTGCTCAAAGGATCAGGAAAACTGGACGAAAAATCTGATCGAGATGGAGGCCATCAACCCAGAAGCTGTGGTACAGTACTTGTTACAGGTTCTTCAGAATTATACAATCCAATGATAAATAAATACATTAACTATCATTGTTAAAATTAATGTTACTTTCCTTTTTGATGCTCGGTATAGTCTCGAATTGTATAGAAACAGTTATGCAGCCGAAAAGATGTTACCTTCTTCTTGAAGTGTTATGAATCAACTGATCCCGGAGCGCGTACTCACCAGGGTCTGCAGCACGTCGTCGGGCACGTTGCGCGAGGAGTTGCAGAGGGCGAAGGCCGACGAGTGCGAGAAGATGACCGGCGCCTTGCTCACTTTCAGCGCGTCCTTCATGGTGAGCACGGACGCGTGCGACAGGTCCACCATCATGCCCAGGCGGTTCATCTCGCCCACCACCGCCTGCGAACCACCAAAGACAGAGCGTCAGCGAGCGCCGAAAATGGATCTTTCTTATCACCTGGCTACCGACAAGGGGAACTCAGTTATGCACATATTATGACACACACACTACGCATTTTTATTATTTTTTAATTTGTTTCCAATTTCAATAATTTTTGGATTTATTTTAGTTACATGAGGTTGCTTTACAATGAGCTGAGGTCATACGCGATCACGATTATTTCAGGGACAAGTAACATAATATTTTTCGGCATTCTGCCATATATTTTTTCTTTCTTCCTGAGACTCTTTGCAGCATCAGGGGATGCAGCTTTCTACTGTTCGCGGTGGGTAGCCCGTATGCTCCTTATTGTGACACATATTAACCTGTACACTAGGCACTGACACACTTGCGGGCTGCTCGGTCTGTGGCCAGCGGACTCAGAACGCCTTCAGCGGCAACACACATTCATGAAAGACAAGGGACCAACAAACATGCCAACGGTGGGACTCGAACCCGCGACCCTTCAGAGCGAGGCGCTGAGTCAGCACACGCTCTAGCCACCTCTAGGCACTAACTGCTAGACGTATAGTAGAATAATTAAACCACAAGTTTTTTTTTTTTATTTGTTACGTCTTAATTGCTACTTTATCGACGCAACGCGTCTCTTAGCCCCTGATCGAGCGTTGAGCGCTTGTTCCGGAGTAATCTTCCATTAATATTTAGACCCGTTAATTCCAGAGGGCACTGTATTTATGTATGTCTCGTCTCGTCAAGTGAGTTGTCAAGAGGGCCGACAGGTAGCATCTCCGCGTACGCGCCTCACACCGCGCGCCCCTGCGTCACTACCCAGCGGCCACAATTGGGGAGGAATGAGGATGTGGATAGGGTTTAGGGCACTTCACAGGGGTTGGAATAGCACTTGTGAAGCAAGCAGACTCGTTTTGTTGGAATAAATTTCACATGAAATCGACGGGAATGGAACCCGGATCTCCTTGGTGAGAGAAAATCAGAATTTGGACCACAGTCAGTAAGTTCTATATTTTTTCAAATTTTGATATCATATTTAGTGTAGAATTAACCGCAATTCATTTTTAAAATTTAATTGAATAGAGAAATCAAAAAACGTATTTAATAGATCGTTTTGTCAAATCCAATAACTTTTTTTTAGATATTTAATAATACTAACTGAAATTCATCAATTGAATTAATTATTTCATAGATGTACTATGTAGCTGTTTCTTAGGAAAGCATCTGAAAAATCGTTCTGGACAAATGTAGAGTTTTGACGTGAATTCTTAACGCTATATGAATTTACACGTAAGGCCACTCACTTAATCCCCTTGGTATAGGACGTTCTTGTTTTTAATGTAATTAGAGATGATGAAAAACAATAGGAGTTTGCGAGAGCGCTTCAGGTTTTCTCGTCTACGATGTTATAGTATGTTTATCATGTGTAGATTTTAAGATTATTTCGACACGAATTTATTCTCAACTTGGCCAAACTAGAAATTAAAGAACGAGCAAATTATCCGACTGCTCTACAGATGAATATCATATCAGCTAGCAAGCTATTTTAAACTAAAATCTACATTGATTTAAAATAATTAATTATATTTAATAATTAATAAACATGAAAATGGCCAAATATATAATTTTCAATATTACGTATACTTTAAAACAAACTTACGACTTGACATCTACGTCTGTAATTGAAAATATGGTCATCTTGATTTTGAATGTTGAACCGCTTAAAACACAAATTATTTATAAAATACAACAAATAAATAATATCAGCGTTTTGTTTATGTTTTCTCGTTTAAATTTGCCATTCTGCTTACTAGATTTCGGCAGAGGTACGAACAATCGCACACTACTCCTTAGATATAATGATCGCGACTGAATTTTAGAATAACATGATGGACATAATCATTTCCCTGGTAGAAGATTGTCCGAAAAATGTTTATTCTTGTTAGTTGTATGAACGTTGTGTGAGCCAAAGTTATTTCTCTCAAAGCTTTTGATAAAGGATTTTTATAACTTTGTAAGGATTTGAAAACGACTGGCCAAAGAGATCAAATTTTTGTACGTATTTTATCTCTTGATACTTAGAAAAGTGATATCACAGTTATTCCTTAATAAAAACAACACTTTCTCCTCTGGACTAAAGTCTTCAATTGACGTAATGTCTTTAGAAAAAAGATCTAACTTTTACGAATACGGTGCGACCGTCGGTATTTTTTCACAAACGTTCAGAAATTGTAACCAGAATGGTAAATTTAAACGCAAAAACAAACAAAACCCTGAATTTATTTATTTTTTATATTTTATAAAAAAATTTTGTTTTAGCCAGTTCAGCTTTTAAAATCAAAATGATAATATGTTCAATGACCAACGTAGATGTCAAGTCGCAAGTTTGTTTTAAAGTAAAGTATACGTAATATTGAAAATTATATATTACTCCACTTTCATTTTTATTAATTATCAAGTATTATTAATTATTTTAAATCAATGTAGATTTTAGTTTGGAATAGCTTCAAAATAATGTGATTACTACTTGGCACAACGTATCCTCAATGTGGATATGAAGCCTTTTTTTCCGCAAGTTTTCAACTTTTTTAAAAATACTTCGAGTTAAATCTAAAAGTTGTAATTTTTACTGAAGTTTGGTATGATAGCGGTCTAGCATGTGTGCAATTTTCCGATTTTTATCTGTTCCCCCAACATAGATACCACAGTTAAAAATTTGGAAAAAGTCCAAAATTACAATTTTTAAGACGACGTAATTCTCAAGGGGTAGGTTATATACAAATAATATTTTACAAAAGGTAACTATACTTTTGTGTGTAAAAGCACAGAAAAAATACGGCTGTGATTCTATTCTTTCTTTGAAAAATTATTCCCTGAAAATCGAATTTCGTTTATTCGCGTTCTATAGATTTGATTGCAAATATTTCACATACAAAACATAGAAAATAGGTAAATAATATTTCGATTTGCAGAACACAGTATGCTGAATTGAATGCTTTTTATTCTAGAATGCTAGAGCAACCTAGAGCTGAGCAATTTAGAAAAAGAGTAAATGTCTGCAAACGCGAACAATGACGCACGGCGCGAAACAAAAATGGCCGCCATTTGTAAACCAGGTACAAAAAACGTTAAAGATGTTTTTGAACAGCCAAACCACGGAAATTTGTGTACAAAATATGAATTTTTTTCGAGATGGTCAAGCGACCAGAGCTGGCCCACTTAAAATAGATTGACCAATAGGCAAATCAGCTTCTCATTGATCCCTAGTGTTCTATGTGAAGGAATGGACTTACTCCGGCAAGAAAATGAAGAACGATTATTTGAATATTTATATCCCTTGCAGAGCTCCAGAAAACGTGCACAATAGTGAAGCTACACTTCTCAGCTGCAGACGCTCTGGTTGTAAAACTATTAACAGTTTAATACAACGGAAGTATACCGCAAGCATTTACAACAACTTAACTTTATGTAATTCAACTATTTTTTTTCTTTTTGTGAGCGAAGACGATTTTAGCAGCAAATGAAACTCCCTTCCAAAGTTTCAATTGTTTTTAATCTTCGTCAGGCCTCATGATTCACACAGTGATTTTAAATTGTCAATTGTTTGATGATACATCAAATAGTTGCAAATATAAATAGTGTACTGATCGTTATCGTAGACTAATCTTGGCGATAATTATTGCGCAACGAGAAATCGTACCAGTGGATATGCGTCTGCTATATCAACGAGAGAGTCACCGCTCAAAACTGTAAAAAGTAATCCTCGAGAAAAGCTTCGGAACCCGTTGAGAAATTTGGTTAGGCTGCGTATGCAGGTTTGCCGTGAGATGCTAAGTGCCATCGTAAATGCTGTCCGCGTAGGGGAAAGTGAGGCTACCTGGTGATCAGGACAACTAGTTCCCCACCAAACTCCCCTAAGCGAATTATCCCCTCTCTGCAGCACGATTTTTGATTTATCCTATGGGATGGCACCCCTTTTTTCGACGCAGCTTCCATTGAAACCTCCCTCAGGTGCGGGTCGAAGGATCTTTCGAGAAGGCACGCCCCATGAATGGCCCTTGCAACGCCTAGGTGTGATTCTTTTTCTTTATTTTATTTATTTTCGTCGAGGACAGTAAAAACTGAACGGGTGTACGTGCATACGGGGAAGAAGTAAAATCAGAGCACGTTTCCTTGAGCTCCAAGATTCCTTTTCCTCCCCTTTACTATGCATGGTTGAATTATCAAAAATTATCAACAAAGCAAGGTTAGCAAACATTTCAAAACTAAGACATTTTCGGTCTTGAGTTACAGAAAATTTTCTTGCATTGGTAAACGCACAACGCATTTTATTTTATAGTATTTCTTACAAAGTAGGAACCCACATCACCGGCTCTACTGCAACAACTAGCAAAAGGAGAGCTCAACAAAACGTTCGCATAATGAAGCTGCGTTATGTCCAAAGCAAAAAAGGATCCATCCCTACATCTGATCAATAGATCAGACAAACTTAACAAAACTCCAGATCGAGATGGTGGGCATTTACCTAGAAGCTGAAGTACTTTACTTGTTATAGGAATATTTAGAATGTTAGAAACGATTAAAATCTCCATGTGTTACTATGGGGAGAAGTGGATTCTGTACAGGTTTTCTTGTGTTTTTGGATCCCTATCCTAACTAATATACAAGTTCAATTATGAATACAGGTGAAAACGAGTGTTTTTGGCAAGAATGGATAAGAACATATTCGCTACCGTACAATAAAAACTATTTGCAGAGGCAAATCAGATACATATTTCGGCTATCTCTCACTGTGCCCTACGTGAAGGAATCTACTTACAGCCGTGAGAATATAGGATTATTTGAATATTTTTATTTACAACTGAGCTCTAGAAACCGAACACAGATAGTGAAGCTACATTTACGTACAGATTCGAAACGAGGGGTCATCTTGCCTAATACCTAGAAAGTTGTTTTTCAAAAATTGTGTCAGCATATATATCCCTGAACAACCCTAGGACCTACACAATATACAAGATTTTACCAAAATGAATATTCCCCGGTTGATACGTTACACATGTTCAATGGAAAAATCAATTGCGCAAAAAGGAACGTTAATGGAAGTGACCGCTTGCAGGTGGTTGTTTGACCACGATTTATTTTCACAGTAGTTTTTGTATCTTTATACAATAATACATATAATTATAATTTTAGTATTTATATAATAATCAATTATTTGATTAATTAAAATATATGTTGATGTAATTACTTTCACAGATAACTGAAAAGTTGAGGTATTGAAAAAAGTGACATTAGTCTCAATATTTAACTACCTTAAAACCTACCTTTCTATTGTTGCATGTTGATTACATTATAAAAATGACTGCCTAACAAGTGCCTATACTGCGATTTTTCGAACTTTGCCCCTCAAGGCCACTCAAATCTCATCTTCGCAATGGAATATGTCACGGTATTTCGCATCTTTCTCAGTTGTTCCGCTAGATTTCGCATGATCGCGACCGTATCAAGCAGTGCTTGCGATCATGCGACTTCTACCGGCAAGACCGAGAAAGACGCGAGATGCCGTGTGATATTCAATCGCGAAGATGAGATTTGAGTGGCCTTGAGGGGCAAAGTTAAAGAAATCCCAGTATACAGATCACGGCACGCTCTAGTCTCCTGGCGTCAGTTGTATTTCCTGTAGCATGTGAAGGTTTCACATTTAGACATTGAAACTTTCTTGTTCATTGCTTTAACAACAATTCATTTAAATTTTCATTTAGTAATTTATTAGTTACAGGATGTGGGCCAAATATATTTACATTTGTAAGCACACTATACAATCAGAATTATAACTCTCAAAAATCTTAAATTTTCTGTTTTGTACTGAAGGGTTAACCGATAGTATAAAATTTCATAATCAAATCCAATATTTTCATTCAGTACGTATTCATTCATACACGTGTTTTTGTTGGTATTATTTAAATTCCTATTACACCCACCATTACGTGTAAAATATAGACATACCTGTACACCCATTAACGTTTCTTATTAATAGTTATTGCCTTTGGCATTTTTTTTCATGTTATACATATCAGTTTGGCATTTCTTTCTAATTTGCAGAGAAAATATGACGCCTCTTACTAACATTCAATCTTGAACTGTTGTACTTTATTTTTTCGCAGCTTTTACCTTGTTTTCTAATTGTGCTGTGTGACTCCTATGCAGTAGTTTTCTCCTACACCGGAGTGAATATTCTCATACAAATTCATGCCCAAAACTCTCGATGCTACGTTTATTCATAATTCAGCTTAATAATAATGAGTTAAGACAGATCCCAAAACGCAAGAAACCGTGCACAGATTGCATTTCTCTCCATAGAATGTCACAAAGTTTTGAACAGTTTCTTCACGATAAATACATAAAAACTAAATAAATATACAAAGAATAAATCGAGCACGCAAAGAACCGCACGGACGTGATGAGCAGCATGAGGTGGTGGCGGACGGCACCAACACAAAGCCCTTACGCACAGAGACAGAAAGGAAATTAAAGGCAATAATGGCATTGGGCAGATTCACTACAGATTCGTTTATGTAGGTTTCCAGAAATGCGATTTTTACATTTGGCCTTTTAAAAAATCTCAACATTCCGTTGTTTCGGGATAGTTATCGCTAAAATGGTTTGTTGAGTGTTCCATGGGAACACTCAACAAACCATTTTGGCGTGAAAAAAAAATATATAAATCTTGAAAAAAAACTTATTATTGTATAAACAGGAGCATGATAACACTACTGAATATGACTAATGCCATGATGAATCTCAGCTTATGTAAGCTGCCGACGTCATTAAGCGAACGGTGTAACTACGCTCCGGGAAGTCACAGAAGTAAAGCAATTGGAGATACCGCGGATTCAGATTTCAATTTCTGTATATATGACTCCTGGTCAGGTGACGTCTGATAACTCTGGTTACCAACAGCGCAGAGCCCCTGGCCGAGAGGATAGAATGAATCGACTGACTGCGACGTTACGAGAAAAGACATAACGGAGGATTACACCAACGCATATAAGCTCAAGGCCCAAAAATGGCTAAAGAGACGAGTTTCGAAGAAGACCCAACGAACTAAAATAAAGTTTCGAGTGAACATAGCGAGGCAGATTTCGATATTCGCCGATACATATATTGATATTTTTGTAGTACACGTTATGTTCATTCAAACTTGCAATCTGTGGCTATGGAAGTACAACGCTGCCTTCCTCGGTGCGATACTTCAATTTCGTTTTGTTTTAGAGACGTATAAACTCCCATTTGTTTCAGCAATCACTTAATTTGAATCAAATAAAATAGTTTCTTCATTTTGTCGATGTAGTGTACATTAGATAATTATGAGTAAACACAGCATTTTATAAGAATGTTATTTAAGCATTTAAATTAAACAAATATATTGGCCAATATACAACGCTTATCGTGATATTGAGTGTGCTAAAATCAATTCTAATAATGATTTTTGTTAGGGACGTTTCTTCTCCATAATGCAGACACTCCTCGTTGCATTGTGATCGTTTATATGTTTTTTTTAATTTTAACACAATTTTATTTAAAACTCAGTTTTGAAGCAATTACAATGGAAACGAAGTAGGAGAAATAAAACGTTACTTTTATCAAACAATATTAAAAATAAAATTGCTTGCATTTAAATTAATGAGTTTTTTCATGGTATAAATATTATCCACGAGGCTAAAAATAACAAACAATTGTAATAAGAAATAGGCGAAATATATTTACACTATATTAATTATTGGGATAAGTTTTTGAGCTATAATATTTTACATATATGGATACTATAACAACAAAATTTATTTGGAGATAAGATTTTATAAACTATACAAACAATTCAAGGCACAATTTACGGAATTGAAGATAAATATAAGTACTAGTAAGAAATACATATCTTTTTTAAAGAATCTCATTTCTCTTTCTGTACAATACGACGTTTCTATATGTACCATTGGACCTTCTGATTATGACTTCCCTATAACAGCATCAAATATGATTTCGAATTGATAGTTTGCCATTACGCTTATATGATCGCACATCTCGTTCTGCCTGATCACTGGTAGTAGCTTTCCATGTCGCGTTCCAATTCCTGATATAATGGGCCATTAAGACTATGCTCATCTAAGAGCTAAACATCACCCAGTGACTAATTAATCTCTGCCTTTTTGTTGAACAACACGTGAAATGGCAAAGCATTTTCCAAAAATGTATGGAGTTACAAAAAATACCTTTCAAATTACATTTTATATTTCGAGGCGTATTATAAAAACATTTTTATTTTCATGAAAGAACTTAATTCGTTTAAAATAATCTTGAAAACCAATTTCATTCGCATAATGCCGCAGAAAGTTCGAAAATATGACTATTTTTTAGACAAAATTGTAACTGTTCAAAATTTTGGAAATATGGGCATTAAAAACAGTCTGTAGAAAATTATATCACATTGAAAGTTTTAAGTAAAAAATATGAAAAATATTTTTAAAATATGTATTAAATTTACAAAAAATGAAATACTATTATCTTGACACGAAGCATTAAAGGAAATTATTTCATTTTCCCATTCACGAACGCTTAGAAAACGCTGGCTTATTGATATTTGTGCACGTATTTATATCAATCATAAGAAAACTCGAGAGTTTGCTATTTTCATGGAGGAGATGAGATATGGACTAAGATTGTCAATGTAACACTTTTTTGAAATCTTTATCACAAAATATTATTTTTCCCCCCAATAGAACACAACACTTTGGGTTGGAAACACGTTATCGTGTTTACCTTATGTTATAACATTACGCAACCATTACAAATAATTCGAGAGAGTATGTGTTGTATTAGTGTCCCTTGTTTTCTGCGATATTTGAAACTTGCATCGGACTGACAACATTGAATTTCACCGTACAATTAGTATTGCGGAGAATATTTTAGAATTATTACTCAAAAACTTATTGTTTAGAATTATTATATAATTATTACAGAATTTATTAACGTATAGAATAAAGTAGATAATTATTAAAAGATTTATCTAACTATTAAATGTTCTAAAATTATTACTAATTACATACATGTTTACATTTACATAATTACGTTTACTAATTACATAATTAAAAATATGTTTTAGAGCAAAATAAAAAGTTGTATCAAACTGAGAAAAGTAAAATCATGGTATTTACTTATTTATTTATTCATTTATTTATTTGTTTATTTGTTCTTTAATTTATTTATTTCCTTGTCTGCTTGTTTTATAAAAGAATTAATTGTCTCCCATCTAGATAAATCTATCTCGTAACTGTCTAGATAAGTGTGTGGCCAAATAAGAAAACGATGAAGCAAATAGTGATTTTGAATAACACAGAAATGATAACTTAGGAGATGATCTGGTGCAGAATGATCTTCTAGCGTATCAGTCTCTCAAAAAGGTTACTTGATCACGATGATAAGATGAACTGCCAGTTATAAGAACCTTAATAACAAGTTTAAAGATATGCAGCCAGATCCTCTGCCTCATTGATAGCCAACCTCAACTCTGTATCGCCAGAGATATGTGGTCGTACTTTCTGAGGTCATAACAGATTCTCAGACACATATTTTGCACACCTTGAATACGGGTCATCTGAAGGGTTTTCAATCCCGTGCTGTAGGGAGTATCCGCAACGTAAACAGGGATGGAATCACGGAATCTGTCAAATACAACTTTAGTATAGTTGGTTAAGAATTTTTAACTAGTATAATATTCTCAATTGGGAATATGCAGTAGAGAGCACAATTTAGAGGTATGTTGATTAAACTTCCAGGATGAGTAAAACATTATGCCCAAATTAGGAGCGGCATCGACAGTTAAAAATGTGGACCATCAATATGAGATTATTAGATAAATTTATTTAAATTGCAATTGGGTATAAGCCCGTGGCAGCCAATTACAGAAATAAGGTAATATAACTAACAAATTATATAATAATTATTATAGTAATAATAATATTAATAATAATATAAAACTGATTCATCAAACATTAATTACATTAAGAAAAAACTTTTATGATATAACTCCGCAAAGAATGTACAATTAGGAACCCACTGCCACTGCACTTCACTGCACGTCACTTCACCAAGACCTATAAAACACTCCCTTCTTTATTTCTCAACTACACACTGCACGGCATCTCACTTCACAAGAGAGCATTTATGATACGCTATATATAACTTACTATTCTCCCTCAGTTACTTAATACTCGATATTAAATAAATTGCAGGCAATCTATTCCATTCCGTTTTCGTTCGATTTATGAAAGAAAATTTGGTTCAATTTTAGAATTTATTCTTTATATCGAAATCAATTTTTATGTAATCTGGATATGGTATTTCTTTGATATTTTCAATTTCGTTAAATGAAGTATTTGTCAGTTTTAGTGTTAGATCACTACTTCTTATGCAACTCTGTGTATGATGTTAGAGGGAGAAAAAATATATTTAGTGTCTAAAAGAAAGGGGGTAACTACTGAGTATATGAAGGAAACGACAAAATCATCAACTGTACATGGAGTATCATACCAAAATTAAAATTTTACAAATTTAGAAGTTGTATAAACGCAGTAGTAGTGTATTTCAATGTTATACATTCTAGTACAATGATAAAGAAGATAAAATAATGGGATTTAATCCCATTTAAATAAAGATACTGGAATAATATCTTTTGTCATCCGTGACATTAACTAGGATTCGTTTCCAAAAACCACAAGAACAAACTGCTTCCTTCTTGAGTGCAAATATGAACTGAAAGATGTCAATTCATCTTCGTCCCGCCTCGCATTTTTCCCCTTCGCCGGAATTCATGCTACCTTTTTCGCCGTCGCACGATGAGAATTCTTCGGCCCCTCCGCCCACGCGTCGACGAGAGCTATCCGACGGATTCGAGTTCTCGGGAAGAATGTGTCACGGGATCTTGCCCGCAATATTGAATTCCGACATCTTGCGTTGTAATCAACTTTCGCTCCATCGCCGACTCTCTAACGCACCTCGCCCGTCTCGGGGTATAAGGCACTGGAAATTCGCCACAAGTCTACAGAGGCTTCCTAAGGAAAATCTTTCCTTCTGTAACAAGATTTTTATAATCTTCGAGAGAGCGATGACATATCAGAATTGCTACGCGTCGTCCGCAGCAAACGGCGCCGGGAAGAATAGGAATGGAAATGTATCGAAGGCAAAAGGTGCGCACTTGAACGAGATAATACTATAAATATTTTTGGCGGAATAGCCCAAATCTGGTTTCAATTATCAACGCAGAAAATGTAATAAAACTTCATTTTAATTTCAAAACTGATGATCAACTGTCCAATTTGGTGAGCACAATACACGTCTTCCAAATATGACCCTTATGCTTAATACTCTGAAATATGTTAAACCTAATTTTAACATTATCTCATTCCGTCAAACCATCAGATAATTACCATTCCATTATCATGATGAACATAAACTAGTGTTGTAACGAATAAACGCACTTTTTATTGCCGAATAATTGTTCAGCGTTTTTAATGTTTTAGATTTATTATTTAAGATTAAAGAGAATCCACATTCAACAGCTAAAAGGAGGTTTTATTTTTGTTTCAATGAGTTACAGATATTCAGCAACATTCTAGTCATGCAAATCTTATATTCACTGAGAGCTAGCATTTTTTATTATTTTGTATATTACAAATATTGCAAAGAAAATTACATTTACAAATATTGCAAAGAAAATTACAACATTTTTGTAAAATATTATAATTTACTATTTTCGTTCAATATATTAATTTCGTCAAATCCTATTCGCTTTGTAATCGTCCTAAATATAAAGAATAACATTCTTTATATTTAAGATAAGACAGCCTGTTATTTTGCATTTGATAAAAATGTATGAATTTAAAATATAGCACGTCAAATCAATCGTGGTCTTGTATGCATCTGCATGAACTGATTTAAGTAAAATTATATATATATATATATATATATATATATATATATATATATATATATATATCAACATTAAATTGAAATATAAATTGAATAATAACCAGTACCCTTGTGATCAACTTACATATCGCAAACAGTTCCGAAATTATCATTATTACTTTCTTGCCTTACGAAGTTCTTCGTAAGAAGAGAAAGTTATGTAATCGTTCGCGAGAAAACGACGAATTTTCCAGCGCACTGCACTTGTGTAGCGTAGTGGTATTAGTGCCAGCACGTTAACTCTGAGTATCTGGGTTTGAGTCTCGGGATGAAAAACAACTTGCTGGTTGAAAACATGTTTGCTCGTTTACGTAGGTGTATAATATTGCGGGGCATTTACAAACAATGCAAAAAAGTATGTTTTGGTAGCACTTCGTGTTGAATTTGAAGTTTAGAATTTGAATGAGAAAGGAAAAAATATATCCATGGTGGAAATTTTTTATACCTTGTCCGAAGTTATTTTTTTACGTGAATCGTGCATTTACGTTTTTATGCCTCGGCCCTACCGAGTTCGAACTATGCGCGCTTATTTTTTTTTGGTGTAGTGGTATGAATGCCGACAAGTTATATCTGAGAATTTGAAGCCGCGTCTCGGAGCGGGAAAATATTTGCTGGTTGAAAACACATTTGCTGGTTCCTGTAGTAGTATAGTATTGCGGGACACTTTGGAACAAAGTGAGAAAATATGAGCCTTAGCAGCACCACTAGTTTATTGGATGCGTTTCGCAAAAGTCACATTTTTGGCTATTCCACTAAATAAAAACATTATTAGTGAAAAATAAAAAGTAATTAAAAGTCTTTCATTCTAAAATAATTTTACTAGTGGCAGATCTACTATAATACAAGATTTTACAAATGCTTGGTACATAGTTTAACGAGGTAAGTTACAATTAGTAAGAAATAAATTTCAATGTAAACAAAGCGAAATCTAATGTATCATTGGCTTTACATGATTCATTTACAAATTTACGAACGGAATTTATGAAATACAAGATAATTTGTCAATTATTATTATTAGTTAAATTTCCTAGTTAGGGGTATCGCAAAGTCATTCTCTCCTCTGTTTTGTAACTTGTAATATCGTAGTCGAGTATTACATTCATATAAATTATTAAAAACTATACAAGCAACAAATTTCTAGTTTTTTTTTATTGAAAAATTGGTTCGTTGTTTCTTCCTTTTTCACGGCTGTATTTTTATATACTGTTTATCTCTCAATACTCCATGGTTTGTGGCAACTGATATTTCCACGTAATGCTTACAAATATTCATTCTCTTATACGAATATTCATTCTCTTATTTTCTCTACACAATTCTTCATATAAATATAATTTATGCTTTAGTATATAATTTTACAATAATTTTGAATATTATTTTTTGCTCGTAAAATGCTGGTTAAATTTTCATACTGTGCTTCTATGTCATAGTTAATGCCTTATTTTACGTGGCGAGACTCGGGCCATCAGGCCCGCTCTTCCGTCTGACCACGCAAATTTCGCTACGCTCCTTTCACCTAGCGGAGAAAGAAGGTATTATCTCGGGCGACGAAACAGGCGATTTGAATTTAGCTCAGAGGCGTCATTTAGGCTTGAGGATCTTTTACATGCAAGTAAATCTACTAACATGGGCCAGCCGGCTTTTTTCGCCCTTAAAAATCCACGGCTTCGATCGGGTTTGAACCCGCGAACTTGGGTATGACAGTCCGGCACGCTAACCGTCACACCCCGTCATATGTTCCATTAGACTAAAAGAATGCGAAAAATATCATTTTCAGACGATCCTCATTTGGTGGTGAACGTAATTTGGAAAATAAATCTAATTTATCTTCAATAAAATACGTAAATATAGCAGTTGATATCTAGTATTTTCAATAATTTGGTTAGTATTTTCGATCTCTTTCAATTAACATTTACGTATCTACGTTAATAGGTTGGTATTCTAAATTAAGAAAAAAATTGATAATGTTATTGATTCTGATTTCATAAAGGAAAGGTTAGCAATGTCCAAATTTCAGGTTAAGGTAGCTTTCTAAAATTCCAAGGAATAATACAATTTTTAAAAAGTACTAGGTGATTACATATATATATATATATATATATATATATATATATATATATATATATATATATTAAAAATAAAATAATATTTACCTGTGGCGCATTTAAGGAAGGGCCTATTGGTATTCAAACCACCAGTAGTCAAAAATAATTATTCAAGTAATGGTGCTACAGTATTGTGTAGCACCATTACTTGAATAATTATTAAAGCTATTATTAATAATTAATTAATTAATAATTATTGAAGCTATTGCACAGACTTTACCGGAATAGCTTTCTAATTCCTTTGGTCTCGGTTAGCTATTCGGACTTGCCACATTCTCTGGCCAACTGCCATCTATCGCCGCCCAAAGTACATTTCTTTGACTTTTTTTTAATTTTTCGGTTTCCAAAGAGTAGAACAGAAATATTATTTTAAGAATGCTAAAGAACAGTAAAATCTCGTTCTAAATGGAAATTTTCTTTGAAAAATTTACAGCCGTATTTAAGAAAATGGCGTATAAGCGATTCTGTAAATGCGAAATTTAAAGCTCTTTTTCACAGGCAATTTTTGAGTTTTCGAAAAACACCCTTAGGACTCTTTTAAACAACATAAACGCACAAATACAATATTGTTTACAAATTGCTGGAAATGTGAATGTGAATTAATGGTGTAAGAGATCATTCCAAAAAATTAAATTTGTGTAACTTTTGAAAAAAAAAACAATACCCATAATTGACCATTACGTAGTAACAGTGCAATTAAAGAGTGTAATTTGCACTATCCGTTCAAAACGTTTGAAGAAAAAAGTGGGAGCCATTTTTGAGAAAATTCACAGAAAACTGTTGTTTTCCACAAACTTTACTTGGGCATCATTTAACGCACATGTACACATAAATATAATAATGTGAACAAATCACCGCTGGTGTAAATATTAACGACGTGAAAGATAAGTTAAAAGAATTACATTTTTGTAATCTTTGAAAAAAACAAAAGAATAGAGCAGTAGGCGTTTATATTATCTCACAAAGTAAATTAGGCACTATCCTTTCAAAAGTTTAAAGAAAACATTTGGAGCCGTTTCTGAGAAAATCTTGTTTTTGTAATATTTTTAAATTGTACATATCGGAGGCAATTTTGCGCGAAAACTACTATAATTTTCAAAAAAATATACACGGCCATAATGGAAGAACTCACTATGGGGAATACATTTTATTTGAAGAAAAAATATCTATCTTTAATTTTGTAGTTGTTGAATGAGGCCCAAAAATTCAATTCTTTTCAATTTTTCAAAATCCAGAACAAAGCGTGAAATTAGGACCTACGTCACCCTTATAGGTGTATTTTACTGTATTCTTAAAAGGAATTTAAAGAACAAATTTGGAAATAGTTATTTTATTTTTAATATTTATCACGAAATAATAAAAAGACTTCATATTGTATTATTCATTGATGTTTTAAAAGTTATCATTCCTTTATAAAATCCGACACACATTTTATTATATATTTTTTATATTAAATTATTATATAATTGTATTCTTTAATAAATTTAATTTCTGGACAATTGAGTTTTTCAATATATCAATGCTAACGTTATAAATATTCATTACAAATCATTAACAAAAATATATTTTATATTCAGAATAAAAGAAAAACTCTTTATAAGAAAAACGTCACATCGGCTGGACACTAGCGCACCCCCCCTCCCCAGGAAACATCCCGTGTGCGCCTCTGATGTTTTGCATTTCCTACTATGTATTTTATAGATTGTAATAATATTGTTTATTACATAAATATTTAATGAAATTAATGTAATAATACTTTATACATCAAACATTACAACAAAATGCACTAAATTATATTAACAAATATATTACTTCAAAAATAGAATGAGTGATTACACGAGTTTTAAAAATCACGTATTTTAATATTTTCAGTTTGCAATTAGATAGTTTCTAATGTATTTACCGTATACAAAAGAGTTTAGTAGTCTTGAGAACTATTATTCGTTTTAATCACCAACGAATCACAAACTTGTTGCTCTCCTGGATGAGCATTGGCGACAATGAACGCTCTTCGTTGTACGTGGTCACGTGGTATATTTCTAAACGTACTTTACTTGCGTAAGGACAAGTTAGTCTGTAGAAGAGAGCAGCCGCCATAACAGCGTTTTGTCTGTGGTTTAAAGTGTTATTTCGCCGTTTGGAAACTATTTAATTGTGTCAGTGATGTCTTATTCGCTTATAAATCTTCCTGATCTTGCTCTTGATTCCATTCTGTCTAATCTTTCTTACGATGAAATAGCAAAATGTCGAATTGTATGTAAACGGTTTGATAATGTGTGCGGGCACTTATTAAATCGGGGATTTTATAGCGCTCGTTCATTTCTTAATAAGGCTGAAGAAAAAATTCAGAAGAAAATGCCACAAAAGAAGACAGACAGAAATAACAGTGTTTTTATACACCATCAAATAATGTTATGGCAAATTGATCTAGAATTAAGGCGACTACACACAGTCTACTCAGAATACATGGAAACAGGGCGATGTTGTTTTATACCAGGAAAATTGCTTGATAGAATCTTTGCTGCCCTCGTTTATTTGGGGAAATGTAACACGAACCCTAAACTCAATTTGAGCGAACTTGAAATTCTAACAGCATTGGCAACAGGACATTTTCAGGAACACATTTTACCTGTTATCAGATATCGAAAAAGAGATCGCTATTTCACTTCCAGTCAACTAGATGACTGTTTTGCGCAATTTTCTGTTGATATGAATACATCAGCTCTGTTTTCTGAAGATGGGCAACCCAGATTTGGAGTTTCTGCAAATGAAAATTTTGGCGGAGGAGACTCTACAGCTAACTCCACCGGAAATTCCTACCCTCCAGGTAAATATGCTGCAAGTAAATCTACTAATAGATGTACTGCAGTCAAAAATAACACGGCCGAAAGTCAAGCAGGTAAATGTGCTATTTCTAAATTAAATATAGCTGACTTCCCTGCCCCTGGATGAATGAACCAACACCCACAGATAATTATTCAATGTCCAAGTTACTGTTCATGATATACTGTCATGAACACTTCATTAGGTCCCCAGTCTCACCAAATTTGTGCGCAAAATTCTAAATTGAAGAAACAGGTTTCTATGATCAGTGTACAAAGAACAAAATTATATCAAATGGAAGCCCCTCTAGCAGAAATGATCACATATTTCAACAGCTAAAGAAAGAGATTGAGATACTATGTAACAGCTACATTAAACTCTCTCACATTTCAGATACAACAAATACTACAAGAAATACTTATGTTCCTGGTTCCATTAATTTTGTGGAAGGGAGCTGTGATAATGAAACAACTTCTTGGAATATTAATGAAGCTTCAGGAGGTTCTGAAATGCATGGCCAACAAGAGACAATGTCTGCTGAAGTGCTTATGCAAGGAAGTGATAGATATACTTTGCTGAGCAATAATGAGAAACTGGAAGAAAAAACAGAGGAAAAAGCAAGGCCATCTCAAATAATTCATGCCAAATCTGCTAATCCCCACTTAAAAGGAGCAAAGAGAATGAAGACTCCGGAGGATTCTGATGAGTCTTCTAGTGAATAAATTAAATTTGCCAGAGACATTTTATCTTGTGAATGAAATTTTGTGTTTTCATTGAATGACAGGATATTTTTGTAGTTCTTCATTCTGTATACAATATGTTTTTATTTATATTTATTTCAAAGCGAATTGTTAAATGGATTTTAGGACAAAATGGAGACTTTTCTATCAGTTCTAACAAACTTTTACAAAATTATTGCTATTTAATTCTAGGGATTATTCTAATATTTTATTACAGCATACCTGTTAAGGTTATGAGTAAAAGTTTGCAAATTGATCAGGTATGTATATTGGAGAATATCTCTTCATAATTCATATTTGCTTATTGATCGTGATTATTTAATATAAACTGTCTCTTCAATCCCAAAATGTTGAAAATGAAATTTCAATTTTATTTATTTGTAACCCATAAATGTTTAATTTCATATTCAAATTTTGGTAGTTTTAATTCTTGTGCAATTATATTTTAGTGGTTTAGAAATTGCTCAATAGCTGGTCGAAACGACCAAAGGCTGGTCGTTTAGGACTATAGCTCCCCCCAAAAGCAACATTTTAAAAATCTTATTCAGCTTATTAAAAATACATTTTGATTGCATCGCAAGCGAAGTAGAATACCCATTATGTATAAACATTTATTACTTTAAACCAACTATTAAAAAATTGGGGAAAGGGTTCCCCTCCCCCTTTCAAAATACTTTCTGGATTTACACGCCAGATCGTTTCTTAAACTGGTTACTCAATTAAATAAACTACAGTATTCAAGTTGTAGTTATAGGTTCTACTAACAATAATTACATAATTCGAACATAAATAAACAATTAAATCAGTTTTGGCAAATAAAGGAAGGTAAATGAAGACTCTAGGCCTTTTAAGGGGGCCATGATCTCCTTGCTCTGCCAGTGTAATAATATAAAGTTTTCTCTGTATTGGACAGGTGGACTTGCTTCTTAAACTAATAGTAACCACAGTAAACAAAATCACCAAGTTTTGTGACGCAATTGAATTCTCAGTAAGTAGAAGAAAGCATCATGCAAATGAGAGAAAACAAAATGTTATTTTGGCATCCTTATTAACAGGAGATTCCAATTAGGCGTATGTATATTTTATGAATTTTATTGTTTTTATTAAAATAACTTATTAAATATCTTTAATTGGTATGGCATATCTGCAAGTAGTAAGTGCTTTGTAAATTCTTGGTTTTGGCCAAATTTGTTGTAATTATTGAAATTACTCTCATGTTGTCTTTAATGAAAATATTTCTCCATTTGGACATATTTGGAAAATATTTCTCCATTTCAGTATATAAAAGACTTTTGTATAGGTCTCAGAGGCCTCAATTAACTCTGCTCTTTGAGTTGTGATGGATCCAGAAGACATTGCTTAATGTCCCCCCCCACACACACACACAAAACAAATTTAACATTTTTTAAAAATACTATGATTTATTCCAAACAATTAGCACATATTCATCACATCATATTCAAAAGCAGGGTTCTCATTTAGTAAGTACACATCTCATTCAAAAATCACATTCAAAAAAATAAATTAAAATCATTCCATTCCCAACATAATACTTTCTGGGTCTTCCCCTCCCTATGAGCATGTGTACCAGTTTCATGCCTACTCCTATGCTTTATGTAGAATTCCCACACCCAGTACAGGGGTTGGGAATTCCACATAAAGCATAGGAGTTGGCATAAGGCAGGCACCATGCCATTATGACATATTACCATCATTCTATTCATATTCATTCATATTTCATCATACAGTACTCCAGATCACCCCTTCCATTATACATAAAGTCAAAGGCAATAGAGAATCACCACTGTGGTCAGCTACCAAAGAAATGGAGGTCATAGAGCCATAGGCCTCCTCCACCTACAACAGATTATCATGATTTTGCAACATCCTCCTTTAAAAAGAAACACACACAAACACTGAGAAACCTCTGTTAGCATTGAAACTTATGTGACTGTTATAATCCAGAATTTCAAATGAAATAGGTTGCAAATAATTAAGATATTTCATTAGAGATTCCTATGTAAATAAATTTTTAATATCATATTGTTACAATTTGAGTTGTAATTTCAAATCATGTTCAGATACGAATATATATTTGTACAATATATAATACAGCAAATAAGACATGATAAGCATCTTATTTTATTTCTGTGTTGTAGTTCAGCTGGTATATACACAAATGTTCCTGAAATTTGCTGCTGTACTTCTCAAGTATTCTGTGGTACCAAGCAAAGTGAAAACAACCATATAATGTACATAGAAGGATGATCCTGAAATTTGCTGCACTACTTCTCAAGCTTACTCTGTCACCAAGCAATGTTAATACATCCCTATCAGCTGTGTTGAACATTGTTTAGTAGCTAGTTTTCCTCTGTAAGACACTTCTTCTTTTATTGTTATCTTCTTATTGATATGTCTCGTTAACCTTTTTCTGCCCTAAGTGCCTGAAAGTATCTGAATAGGTAATTTCCCTTCCCACCCACAGTGCCAAAAGCGCCCTACCCTCTGCCCAGTAAATGCTTCATGTAACACCCATTAGGAAATTAGCACAAGAGTTATTAATCATTACACTAACAAAATTATTAAACAAGTTTATTAACAGCTTTTCAATGAACAATATACATAGCAATGCGAACTGGTATATACTATGTATTGTTGACCTATGTACAAAAATGCAGCACTTGCTTAGTATATAAATTGTTCAAACTTTTATTATTCTGTAGCACTGACATTGTCCAGAATCTTTAAGTTTCATTGAAATAAATCATATAAGTACTGTGGACTGTGGAAGAAAAATGTGGTACTTCCCAGGGACATGCAGCTCTGAAATATGGGCAAGAAAGGGTTAAGTATAACCTACATGTTATTTTAAAAAATGTTATTAGAGAAAGATGAACTATTTAGTGAAAAGAACATGTACTGTAAGCAAGTAATTTAATTCTTTGTATCTTCTGTGTTAATAGATACTTCCTTAAGATTAAAAAGTGTAAATGATTTAGATGTATTTACAAAATTGGTGGCTTGATCACTCCTTAACTTTTTGACTATGTTGTATTAATTCTATGTATGAGTATTGAAAGTGAAAGAATCCTGTTATTTTCCCGTTTGTTTTTGTGCTATATTTGAATTTACAAGAAATTCTATAATTGTATTATATTTGCAATAACACTGGACTTCATATCATTGGAAGAAAAAATCATAAGTGAGTCCTGAAAAACAGAAAATATGCATTTAATTTGCAGATACACACATTCCTTTAGGAATGTACAATAAAAATAAAATATTCAAAAAATTGTTCATTGGGTACCCAAATTCATTATTTGGCGTCCAAAACTAGTTTTCTAACACCATGCAGTTTCTGAATCATTTTTTAAAATTGCTATTTTTTTGTATGCAAATAGCATGTCCCTGTTTTGTGACAAACAAATTGTTATTGCAACCGTTAAATGTTGAACTGTTACGAATTTTCCAGAGTATTAACATATAGATAATTACTCAAAATTTTTAGTTGTAATTGAAATGTGAGATTAATCACATGATTTTTAGATGTCTCTGGCAAGGAGTTTAGTAGTATATATTATATTTAATCACATAATTCTAATTACATTTAATTTCCCTATATACATGTAATTCATACATATTAATGTTTATTTCTGCTATTAAAAGTGTTAAATTAGATAATTTCAAAAATATTTAACACAGTGCACTGTACAATAAAAAATTTAATTGTTATTGTCATTGTTAATTCATAATTTTCCTAGATATATCTTCCTATGAGCAAACTTAGTTTACTTATCTATCCAAAATGCTGTTCATTTTGAAGCTTCATCAAATTTTGCTTGAAACCCTTATAACATTTGCCTGACATCTGGTCACAAGAATTAAATGAAAAATATGTAGAACATTCTTCTGCTGATAAGATTGTATTAGTAAATCTAATATTGAACACTGATTAGGGTAGGTAAATATTATGTTTTGTGTAATCGAGTCTTATTACAAAAAAAACTAAAATTACAGATCTTTGAAAATTAAGAAACAAAAGATGCACATCCGGAAATTCCTGCTAATAAAACATTTTTATCTGAGAATAAGAAATGTATTCTTAATGATGATTTTTAGTCTCTTGTCTTAATAAGTAGGAAACAGATTTTCAAATAAAATGGGGCATTTGAGACAGAAACAGAATCTAAAATTATAACGGGAATTAGTTGTGCAACATGTTCCCCCTTAAATAGGCTTCAAGTTGGCCCATGTTCTCAACTCTTGTGCTGTTGGAAGAATAAGATCCTTAGATATGACTACTTTTCAGACTATTTATAATCTTATACATATTCACTATTGACGAAAAACACACTAATGTCAATTTGGTTTTTTACTTTTAATATTGACAAATTTTCATTAATCTTTCAATAATATTAACACAAAAAATATCATTGTTAAACGAAATATCATTGTTTAACGAAATAATTTAAATATTTAATAAAAAAATAATTTTTCTATTGTTAAATTTCTATTTTAAGTTTAAAAAAATAAATAATTTCAACGCAATGAAAATTACAATATTACCAAAATTAGTAATAGTTTAATAGTATTTTCAGTGTAATTAAATGGATACAAAAGAACGTTTACTAAATTATAATGTTTTATTTTATTTTCAATCAAACAATTTTAAGATTGAATAATACGAAAACTAGTTGTGCTATAACAGCACATGCTTTCTCGCGTTATTGAAAACAGCTAGTACGTAATATTAAAATATGGCATTTTATGTACTACTAACCCCTCAGCTATTACTTTATAACGTCCAATTCAAACAAAGTGCTTATGTTGCATATTTGCATTCTTTCCGATAGTCAGGCGCAGTAATCATTTCTTACTTCGACAAAAACAGGCATACATTCGACTGATTCGGTATTCGCTGCAAATTATACAGAAACGTTGTTGCCAGCGCAGTGTTGTCACAACTACTGGAAGTGCATTCGCTTGGCGAATAGCAATTCATAGCAAAAACGCTTATTTCCATCTGTATTCAGATTTCAACTTAATTATTGGTTAGTATATTATACGCAGTTGATAAGTAATTCTAATACTAATTAACGAATTAAATCATTAATAATCTTCGAATTTTAATATTAAGTGAATTTTTGCCGCCTTTTTATATACTGACACCGCCTCAAACTAAGCACAGGAAAATAAAATTTAAAGGTTGTATTACTCGTTCACTTTACATTTGCAGACGGCAGAATTAGGAACTAATTTTGTTTTGAAAGTGAAGGCCCGAACACACAACCGAGAATACACGAATTGTCCCGATGTCAATCAGCATCTGACCAATCAGCCGAAGGCAGCACAAGCGCTATGGACACAGCTGACGAATTATGCCTTTCTGACAGTGAGCTGGAGTCGTGCTCTTAAATGATTAAGATAATGTACAATAAAATAGATCACACCACACGCTATTCACAACATTCACGTACAATATTTTTGCACTTATGTACTGCTTAATGGTTATGTTCTTGCCCCGCCGGGGTTGTGTGTGCTGCTCACCTCCATCTATATCATATTAAACGGTCAGTCTATACTGCAAACAGACGCGCGTTTCTCATTCAGGCGGCGGTGACCTCATGTAAACAGATCGCAGCGCTCCGTCTGCAAATGTAAAGTGAACGAGTAATATGTTCGTCAGCACGACCATGGCGAAGTAATTCCAAAAAATACTTCAAATGAATATAATATCTCTGTTCTTAGTACAGGCTCTTATGGAAAAACTTTCGCGGCAATATTTTTTCTTTAAGTTATTAAAGAAGTTATACGGTTAATGTACCTTTTTCTCTTATTTTTTTTTACAGATTTGAATTTATTAAATGGTATATATCATACCTCACCGGGCATTTTGAGGAGTCATTTATAAAAAACTGCTGGGAAATTCATTGCAAACGAAGTACTGGCTCTCGGCCTAAGAATTACGTTGTACAATAAATCATGTTATTGTCAGCACTGATTTTTTCTCTTCACGAGAGAAATCAGCTACAAAAAATATGAAATATTTTCGAATAATTTCTGAGAGGTTTATTTGAAAAAAAAAAACAGCTTCATTAAATAAAACTGCCGTATTTTATCACCACCACCACCTTCTCGACATTCAACATCAATGGAGTTCTCAAATATTCGCACGGCATTGTTGTGATAATTTCAATAAAGCTTTGCGAATTGCTTGAAAGAAATACTTGGAGCCGTTTATGAGAAAATTTTAATATGTCCCTGGGGTTTTCATGTACAGAACCCCCAAATTGTAAGCAATGTTTTTCAATATCTCCAAGCCTCGACTCTAGCCAGACGCACAGGGGGTTCTTCAATTTGAAAAAAATCCTACGCACGGTTTAGACGCTAGTGGTGTTCACAGACGGAAAGACGGACGGACACTATGAAAAAAAAACCTCTTTTTCGGTATCAGGGGACCCCACAACGTGTATTTCCCAGCGGCGCAGCGTGACTCGCGCGAAGGGAGATACTCATCAATTACGCCATTTGAACACATCATGATGTTTTAATGTACACTAGAAGCTATGTTATCAAAACAAATGCTACAATACTTCAACAGGTTTGTCAGGAGAGTTCTTGAAAGCAAATTATGCAATGGCTCAGCATTAATTCTCATGCGCGATTGGCAATGAGATCACTTGTGAATTTATACAGTTCAGACCAAAATCATATTTAATATATTTTATGAAGAATTCATCTTAGATATTAATCAAGAATTAGTAGGCAAACACGATTTCTCCTGTTAAGTGCCCATGACCAAGCAAAGAATCTCATGAGAAAGACAAATATTTCTCTGGCAGCGTCAAGTGTGCTGCGCTCTCGTGCACAAACGAGCAACTTGTTCATACACCTCTTGCTCATACGCCTCGTCCTGCTCGGTCGTACGCTAGCGTCAGAAACACGTGAATGTATGGGGGTGACGTGAGGTGGGGAGGGGGGGAACATCACCGTCTGCGCAAGCGTCATTGCCCTTCGCAATTTCTTGGCAGATGCTAGAACTATTTTAGCATCCAAGCAATCAGAGGCCAGCTTGTACCAACGCGCCAAATTCAATCACAGGAAACCACTTTAAAATTAATACAAAACGTATTTCGCTAATGTGTCACTCACTTGGAATATAATCAATACAATATTCAGGGTTCTCCGATTAATATTGGACGTGGGGATGCTCAGCATCTTAGCGTCCCCTGACGCTATGCCACTGGTATTTCCGTTGAAATCTCGCAATCGATTTCCCCCAGCATTACATAATCTCCATATTACGTATATTACTCCGTATATACGTATGTATACGAGAAAGTAACTAGTGGTGTTACAGAATGGTACAGACTTTCCCGTATTCGTTTTCTAATTCCTTTGGTCTCGGCTAGCAATTCGGACTTGCCACATTCTCTTGTCAGCTGCCATATATCGCCGTCCAAATTACATTTTTTGACATTTTCCTAAATTTCTGGTTTCTTAACAGTAGAACGGAAATATTATTTTAAGAGTATTAAAGAAAAGTAAAACATCGGCCTAAATAGCAATTTTCTTTGAAATATGTATGCCGATTTTAAGAAAATTGCGTTTAAGCTACTATAAATTCGAAATTTGAATTGTATTTTTTTTGAAAAAACAATATACCACAATGAATTTGAAGTCATATTAAAGAGTGTAATTAGCACTATTTGTTTGAAAAGTTTGAAGAAAAAAATTGGAGCCATTTATGAGAAAATGACGTTCGAACGTTTCTGAAAATGCGGAATTTTGAGCTCATTTTAAATGAAAAAAGATTGAGATTTCGAGAAATTTTACATGATAATTTTTAAAGAACATGTACTCATAAATATAATAATGTAAACATATCGCTGCTAATGTAAATATTAACGACGTGAGAGACAAGTCAAAAATTAGTTTCTTGCAATTTTTTAAAAAACAAAAGAATAGAAGAAACTGATGTTTATGTCATCTTATAGAGTACATTGAGCATTATCCCTACGAAAGAATTAAAGAAAAAAAATTTTTAAGAAAATATTGTTTTTGTTCTTTTTTAAATTTGCACAAATTGCACGCAATATTGCGCGAAAACGAATAAAATTTTCAAAAAATATATATGACCTTAAACTCACTATTCAGAACAAATTTTATTTGAAGGAAAAATCTCTACCTTCAATTTTGCAGTTGTAGGAAGACGCCGAAAAAATTTCAAAATTTTCCAATGTTCGAAAATTCAGAGTTAACCGTAAAATCGGACCTATGCTACCTCTATAAGTATATTTTACTCTATTCTTACAAGAAATTTAAGGAAAAAATGTGGAGCCGTTTTTTGAGAAAATGTAAAGTAGCCTCAATTTTGACGAAAGTTTTTCAAAATCGTAGCTCGTCGACTCGAGCCAGATCGATTAGAGAATATCCAATTTGGTAAAAATCCTCCGTATGGTTCAGGCGGTAGTCGTGTTCACATACAGACAGACAGACAGACGTTTTGGGGGAAAAAATATCAGGGGACCTCAAAATGTGTATTTACGTTGAAATCTGGAAATCGATTTTCAGCAGAATTACGTACCATATATATCGTATTTAAATTTCATGTCGATAGATTAATTAGCTCACTCAAATGGGTTCAGATTTAGATTTAAAAACGGCTCAGATTGAAAGGCTAGATTCACGGCTAGATTGAAAAAGATTCAATGCACAGAAACTCAACGAATTGAGTTGTTTTGACGTGACGTGATTGCTTTGACGAACAATATATATGAGGGTGGTTCGAAAAAAGTTTTTTTCACCCGCTAGGTGCTTAAATTGAAGTTTTCATTGAGAAAACATGTTTAGTGAAACATAACGATTTTTATCATAATTGTAGGGGGCGCAGCGATCGCTCAAATATAGCATTTTTGGTAGGTTTTTGGCATTTGGCCTTGTAGAACACAATGGATGCATAGGAAATGTCTGAATATTTTTTATGTTTTTCCCACATTGATATCGAACAACGCATGTACAAATATATACTTGTTTGGATGACCTACGTATTGTTACAAAATGGCTAAAAAGTACCATTTTGCCAATACTTATGATTTTCTGTCCCATGCATTACCTATACTTCATGAAAATTCGTTCTTGGTGGTTTTTTGGGTCTCTGAATACAAATCTAATGTTAGATTTTTAAAATTTCAAATCACTGACCCAATGCAATTTTCAAATTTTTGTTCGCCATATTGGATAGGCCATTTTAAATTTTAAAAATCTGACTTCAGATTTGTATTCAGAGACCCAAAAAATCTTCTTGTATCAATTATCATGAAGAATGAGGGATTGGAACAATGTGTGGGTCAAAAAAATCATAAATATTGGGGAAAGTGGTACTTTTTAGCCATTTTTTAACAATACTTAGGTCATTCACAAATTATAAGGGTACAAGGGTTGTTTGGAATCAATGAAATGATTTTCAATAAAGTTTCTCGAATTCTCAATAGTTTTCTACAACAACATATTCACCAAATTAAAATCCCCGCGTGAGACTCGAACCAGCGACCCTTCGGTTCCAAGTGCTGCTTCCGAACACGTAATTACCCACCTGGAATATTTTCGCGTGTGTAGAATTACCCCCCATACACTGTTCTTCCGCCGGACCTGGCCCTATCTAAAATGCCATAAAACCTATCTTCTGTTGAATGGAACGAGCGGAAAAACAATTCAAAGTTCTCCCATGAGAACAAATTTTCCTAAGCAGTTAATAGAAAAAAATTCTCCCTAATGGTATGGTTGATAGGGTACGACCAAATTCAAACGGATCGCACGACAGCAGCAAACCAACCGGATATTGTTATCCGGGATTTTGAGAAAAAATCGTGTCTACTTGTGGATGTTGCTGTGCCTTGCGATCAAAATGTCGTAACCAAGGAGGCAGAGAAACGTCTTAAATACAAGAGTCTGGAAATTGAGATCAGCCGAATGTGGGGCGTAAAAGCACAGGTCGTACCGATAGTTATCGGAGCTTTATTTGGCACAGCTCACATTTTGCGCAAAGTATTGTAGAGGCACCGACAGTCCTTAGATCTGCTCCTTAGGTAGCTGGTTGCATCCTGGAGTAGATTTTATACTCAGCCGACTCATAACATCTGTAGTCGTGATATGGAGCAACAATAATAATAATAAATAGACAATCATTTTGATATGTTTTTTTAATAAACTACAAATATATAATCACTTTAAATTCTCGAACTAAATAACTAGTAGCGCTGTTTAATGCACATACTTTCTTGCATTAATTGTAGCGGGTATGCACGATTATTTTAATACATCAATCTGCAAATGTACTAAAATGTGTTTCTAACCAAAAAATATTTTCTCCGCACCGAGATTTGAACTCAGGTCCATCGCGTTAACTTGCCATGCTCTTTACCAGTACATTACACTGTCGCTCGGCCGTACAACCCTTTGCCGAAGATTAAATAACTTACGGCCTCTCCCATTATTTATAACTTACGCAATTTTCGAAACAGAAGATTTCTACGAAAATGTAACCGGCTCCATTTTTAAGCGTTCCAAGCTCTCTATTCGTGGAAAAATGTGGAGCAGTTTTCGAGAAACTGTTTTTTTATACACTGCAGTAACTTCAAGCAGAAATTATGCGAAACCTACTCTTTAAAAAAAGACTGTCCAGTATATTTTTAAAAGTATGAGTTTTTACAATAGATTTCGTTGCAGACAAAAATCTCTCTTTTCAATATTGTTCTTTTGTAATGCTAATTTTCGGCGATTTTTAAAATTACTAAGAGTTCACCGATAATGGGACCATCATCACTTTTTTACGAACTGATATCATTATTTTTTAATTGGCTATATAAGGAAAAATTACGCTAAAACTATTAATATTTTCGAAAATTCACAGGACTTTATTTCAAGGTCTGTTTTTGAAGAACACATTTAAGTAAAGAAGAAATCTACCTTCAATATTTTAGTTGTAAGAAGACGCCGAAAAAAAATTGAACTGACGGACGGACGGAAAGACAGCGAGACAAGTAGGCAGACCAACGGACGTACGGACATACAGAATGTCGTTTGCGAGGACTTAAAAATGACCTAGAAATTCCTTTATTAACTGGTAAACACGTTGAAGAAATTTCGTATATTGCCACATTTAAGAAAGGCATAAATGACACACTTTCAGTGAACACTGCTGGTATGGCTGTGAACCTCTTCCATGTGGTTAACTCTCTGAACGATTTGAAATCGATTCAATTTTCCATAAGGCGCTTGTTAATATTTTCTTTTTTTAAGGTTACACTGCCTTGATAGTATAATGTTTATATCATGGCGGGCTACTAATTCCAAGTTCGCGGTTTCAAATCCGGTCGAAGTTTGGGGGGGGGGTATTTTTGAAGTGCCAAAAATCGACGGCATGCATGCAGACGCTTGTCGGCTTGTAAAACAGATCCTAGGAAATGTACTTGGCCGATACTGGTAAAATTAAATCCTCTAGTAATTTAGCACCAGAGTTTTGATTTAATGTACTGGATAAGATTGCGGGTATTGTATCTAGGCCTGCGCTATCTGGTCTTCGAATCAAATGTCAAAATTGGCATACTAGCGCCCCTAGGAAAAGCAATGGCGAACTACCCTAGGTATACTTGCTCAGAATAAGTTTCACAAGAAGGCGCTAAGGGCTTCTGTAGACTAGTCTACGCACTAATCAGTATATGGCATTAAAAGAAGAAGCAGGTTCCACAAAGCATAGAATCTGACTGCTCTATTTACAATACTTTCTCTTACCACGTATATACGTGATGAGCGATAAAGTATAAATGGCGACCGGACTCAATACTGTCCAGTGATACAGATTTCGGGCCAATGTTGTGACATCCTGAAAAAATGAGCGCCGAGGATTTCTAACTGCGCAGACCATCAGCAAGCTTTCCAGCTGCGATTCGCCCAACAGTGAATGTGGGCGGAGACAACGCCTCTTGGCAAATTTCCATTTCAAAACGCTGCTCCCTCGCAGGCGCCCATAAAATGATGTAAATGTTATTCGTATTTATGTATTCAGAAGAAATGTGTGTCCTTTGTGCTCGTTAAATTACAAGACATTCTGGTAACAGAGCGCCAAGTAAATGATGAACACTCATTCGCACTTTCGATGGGCGTTATTTATATTACTGGAAATACGTCTTGTGAGTGTGTGCGGAAGAAACAATATGAAAATTAAATGGTGATTTTGCTCAATGCTGGGCGATCAGGTATTCGTAAACTAGGTAGGTAAACTAGCTCGAATGATTTTGAGATTTCTGAGCAGCGAATGAACATTTTGGAGGTTCTCTGACTCACGAGCGATATTTAATGACTAAATTAAAATATTATGCTAATAATAAATCTAACAATGTTATTCAAATTAGGGTAGGCAATTTACGACTGCTAATGAAACACCATCATAATTATTCTGTTAATCTTTTGTAGATGGTTGTCGGATCATTGTTAAATACTCGCAAACTATTGATTAAAGAGTCTTCACTACAACAATATCGCCTGCAATCAGTCAGTTGAATTTTTATTGGTGATTACAGCAACGAAGACACCATGAAAGAAAAAAAAACTGAAGTTTACTTTTCAAGGAGGAATACAGCAATGATTCGATTTTCCAAGACGAATTTTTCAACGACATTGATCGTTGTCAAATGAGTGGAATACTTAACATGCTGAGAATATCGGCATTACATTTTACGAGTAAGAATATTACAACTTGAGGAGAAAATCATAGAGCAATTGAGGTAATAAACGCAACAGTGGCAAAACAGCCTTCTGCCACCCGAGCAAAAGTGGCCTAACTACCCTGAATAGGTGATGGCTGTTAGACCACTTTCGCTCTCGATACAGAAACCAGTAAGGCCACAATTGCGCTCGTTATCCCAATGAAAATTCAATCAAAACAAGTAAATGAAACATATTGTATTACTGTATTTTTATTACAACTCTTAGGTTCGAAATGTAGTATCGAGTATAATTCTAAGGAATTTACCTTGTTCAAGAATGTATTGATTATTGCAATAACTAGTTTAATGTTTATGAAAATAACGGGTACACAAAAATCCTGCGTAGCTCCTGAAGTTCTCCTCCATAGAACGTTAACCAGTTTTAACGTTTTCTAGAGTTCAATTAATCAATCAATAAAAAGTTGCACTCCACTTATAAAATATACAAACACGCAAAAAAGAAACACATAAATGGTTATTTATACCGCGAATTGTTATTACAAAGATAATTGGTTTTAACTATCTCTCGAGTGTGTGCGAAGTGTAAAGTAATCAAGAAAAAGTGTTGACAATAAGACTAGATTGGAAAGGAATGAACCGAACGCTTCTTTTTGGCAAATTCGGTCTTGTCTATTTATAGTCGCACATTAAAAGGACTACGATTGAACCGCACCATTCTATTCAGAGATTTATTACAGAGTGTTTTCCAAGCCCGTACCCACGTTTTTGTATTCCGTTAGCATTTGCAACAAGAGCATTAGGAATTTTCCCGAAAGGGAATTCTTTTGGACTGCGGCCGGGGTAGATTCCAGTTCCATAACCCTAGAGACCGCGTTGACAACTTTGGCACAGTCACTTCTTTTGTACACAATGATTCTATTTGTATTCTTGTTCAAAAAAAACCTATTATTCCCCCAGTTAATACACTTTGCCGTCCCTACGACAACGTATATCACTTTAGTGTATTTGATGTCATCCTTGACATAGTGACATTGCCACAAAGTTCTCGAATGGAACAGAGGGGAGAGAAGAGAATGAAAGAGAGAACAGTGTGACAAGAAGAAAATGAAAACAGGATGGTGATTAAAAGAGCATTCAAAAGTGCTGGACACAATGTCAATTAGTTGTCAGTCGCCAGGCATCTGCATACAAATTTCTACTTGATTAGTGTTATAGAATTCTCATAGACCCAAAAGGCAACCATTTGTGTAGTGGAATAAAATATGCAATATGTGTATAGTATATACAAAGACGGGTGTATTATTGTTTCACTTTCCCAATTTGAAATCTTATTTTTCAACTCCCAAGTAAGAAGCAATGGTCTTTACATCTACTCAATTCAATTTTCTAAATTTTCAATAGTTCACCGAGTGTGCACATAAATATATTTTTTAATTTATTTATTTTAAAACAACAAAGTCATTAGCGACCACAGCAGGTTTACATTGCTCACAATAATATACTTACAATTAACAATACAATATTTACAACAGAATACACTACTGTATTTACAATAGTTACAATATTAAATTTATAACAGTTACAAAACTATATTTACAACAAATCATATGTTTACATTTTTGAGTCCAACTGATGCATTTTCAGTAGAGTGATCACTTTTTTGCATCCCACAGCTGTATTAAAAATGTCATATATATATATATATATATATATATATATATATATATATATATATCACCATCCAATATTAATTGTTTTTTTTGTTAAACCTGGGCATTCTAAAATAAGGTGCTGAATTGAGATATTATTTCCACACAGTGACCATGGTACAAGAGTTTTTTTCATTAGGTGACCGTGACGAAGGTTGAAGTGTCCAATTCTTAATCTTGTGAGAATGACTTGTTTTCTGTTGATGTGGAGTTTTGGGGAGGCTTCTTCTGTGACTGTTTTTCTTACTAGATGGAGTTTTGATGTTGTGGATGCTGTGTGCGCGCCGACTACTTAAACGGCGCGCGCTAGCAGAACTCAAAGACTCGGTCAAGAGGGCGCAGCACAAACGCGCTGCGCACTGACCATAACGTAAACTCGATTTCCCATTGGCCCACCGGGGTATAAAAGCCCGGTGGACAACGGGTCAGTGGAAGTCAGCTACCAGTCGTCAACCTGCCAGATACGAATCTGCAACGCGTCTGCCAGAGACCAACGGAGGGCCAGCCCACGCATCCGCCAGCACGAGCCTAACGACCGAGTCTACCGACTCGTCACGCCGAGGCAACAACGATCTACAACGCCACTGCCTCGCCGCCCCGGGCGCCGGCTCCGCCGCCGCCACGACGCTCTGCCAGCAACGCGGCCACCCCCCGGCCTCACTACTGCCGAGCGGACGGCCCCGCTGCCGTCGCCACGTTCGGCTAGCGACGTTTTCCGCCTGGCATCGCCCGGGTGGTGCTAAGGCCTCACGCTGTCGCGGGTTCTACCTGGCCCCCGCGCTCCAGCCTCTCGGCACCTGGGCGACGGCTCCGCCGCCGCCACGACTCTCAACCGGCGACGCTACCTGCTCGCCGCGGCCGTTGTCACGGCCCCCACAATACAACTCGCCACGGCCGTCGGCCGTAAAAACAGAGCCTTCGGCTCACCCAGCTCGCCTACCGGCGACCATTTGTATATTTATGTTGTGAAAAATAAATGTTGTGAGAAACGGAGTTTTTCTTCTGATTGCAAAGACACAACAGTGGATTTCCGTTGTGAGTTCCAATGTTTAACTATAGAATTCTTAGACTCTTTTTCAATATCAACTGTGACCCATGAGTTTGCTGTGATGTTGCAGATTTAGCAGCCGTATCTGCTTTTTCATTTCCTTCGATCTCCTTATGGGATGGGAGCCATACCAGTTCAATTTGAACTTCATTTTTATCAAGGATATAGAGATGTTCCTGGAAGTTTTAAATCAATGGATTGAAGGAATTCCAAATTTCTATGGCTTTAGGTGAGGAGATGCAGTCAGTGAAGATGGCCCCTGAGTTGCAGCTCATGTAACCTACCCATCAATCTGGCCCTGAGCGTATCATGATTCAATAGGATGTCTTGCAAGCAGTGGCGTAGCCTGAGTTTTGGCTTAGGGTATGTAACCCCAGAAATGAGAAAATAATTTAAAACTCCTAAATAATCCCCATTCACCAATACCATTTCTGACCCATTGGTCAATTAGAGCACACAAATCATTGAATATTTAAAACAAAAATTGATCCAGCAACAATAATGGTTCACGTACTTCATGTAGTCTTCTGGTCGAAAGTTAGAAAAAGTTGACTGAAGATCACGACCTAGCAAAATATAAATGTGTCCTCATACTTTAATAATAAGGGCACTATTAAACCCAATTATTTTCAAAATTGTCCAATTCATATCATTTCGAACCCATTATAGTTGTCATAATTTATAAAATGGAAAGCAATGATCTATCATAAAAATACAATAGGTAAGAAAAATCAATCTATTTAGACACGCAATGAAAAACAGTTGAGAGTTTGCTCTTTGCTGCTTACATCGGGGGTTTCGTCCAGTATCGAGGAAACAAAAGAGGCCTTAAAAATTTCATTTTTAATTTCGCGGACCACGCTCACACTTTAAATCCAACCTTTCTGAATTTCTGGCGAGGTTGCACGAAATACTGGAATTTTTCATATCATCCTCGTCAGTTTTATCATATTTCATTATTTCACTTATATATTCCATGAAATTTTCTCTATTCGGTAATCCACTATTTCTATTGTGGATAGAAAATACAAGCCCATGTCTCCCAAAAAAGCTTGCAACTCGAATGAAGTGAGACAGAATTTCCCTATTTTCCCTTATATCACTGTTGTATTGCGCAACATACCCCGTGTTGGCTATTTAAATAAAATTCTATCGTTTCATATTTTTTCCAAATATTTTTAACTGTTTCTCACGTGCTATAATTTGTCCACGGCACAACAATACGATTCCATAATTATGTAGGCACTTTGAATCGCGTTGTGCTCGCCATTCCACGGCACAAATGTGGATTGCACAGTAACGTACCCTTATGCATTCAACCAGCACAATCCCTAACCTAAATTGGATACAAATATATAGTTTTTTTTTGTTTGTTTTTTTATTTATTTTTTTTTACCATTTGTTGCGTGATGACGCAACGCGTCTCTTAAGCCCTTGTGGGCGTTGAGCGCAAGTCGATCGGAGTAATCCTCCATTAACATCATCACTTAACATCAGCGCTCTGTATATTTGAGTCACGTCTCGTCTGTCAATTTTCAAGAGGGCCGCCAGGTAGCATCTCCGCGTACGCGCCTCACACCGCGCGCCCCTGCGTCACTACCCAGCGGCCAGAAGTGGGAAGGAATAAGGAAGGGGGTAAGGTTTAGGACACTTCACAAAGGTTGGACTAGCCCTTGCGAAGCAGCCAAACTCGTTTTGTCGGAACAAGTAGTTGAAGAAGTAGTAGAAGTAGTTGAAGAAGTAGTTGAAGAACAAGTAGTTGCTAAATGCATTAAAATAAGGTAATAAAACTTTCAAAAATGACAATGATCATTAATGAATCTTGTTCTCTTACAAACACCGAAGAGAACAATGAAGTTTCGTCAGCTTTTTCGACGGAACAGCTAAAACACCTTTTTCGTTGGAACGCTGAGTGTAATGGGTCACAGTGCATCTGATTCACAGCGCAGGCGAGGTGGCATATCAGACTGAGTCGTTCATCCTTGTGAAGAATCGAATTCCCTACGGCGCAATGTTTGAAATATAATGAAATATTAAGTAATAGAAAAAGAAAATAAGAAATGGACAATTTACGATCATTTTAAAATAAAAATAGCTGATATTGTCCGGGTATGTAACACGTCATCCACATCCATGGAGGCTAGGCCCCTGCTTGCAAGGAAAAACAGAGCTCTTTATTGCTATATGAGAACAAAAAACGAAACTAATAACACTAAAAGCTGCCCTGCAACCAACTAATAACATTTAAAGTTGCCCTTCAACTATTCGAATACAAAATCACTCACATTCCTCAATTTGCCATTAGTCGCCCTTTCTACACCACTCCCAATCACTCCTTAAAAATTTCCTCGTTTTAATCATGTGAAAATTACGTACTAAACTGAAAGTCATAATATACTGCGTTTCCAAGATATTCTCATATCAATTGTATAGACACAAATACTTATTTACTTATTCAAGTTGTGTTTCATGCTCGTTCTGGTAGTTATTTCCTAAGTGATTTAAAACTATTTTATTTTTAATACATTAAACATGTCTAAATAATTTACTTAGATAATATTTCAAACATCAAAAAATGTCATCACAAGAGTATACTCTCCTTTCATTCCAGTGTGAGAAGTACGCTCTTTAAAAAATAAAGTATTTCTGCTTTAGAGGAAGTTGTAACTGTCAAAAGGAGGCTTCTTACGAAATGTGCTTGGCAGGTGACCACGAGGCCACGTGATCGCTTAAAAGAGGAAACATTTACACGTGCCTTTGGGAAAAGTAACCCGGCTTCACGGTGCCTCCAACGGTCTTTAATGGATGTGACCACTTAAAAGATGTGTCCGTTTCGAAAGGTTTCTCTGTAACTTGAATTTTTGTTTTCTTTGGAATTCTGTATTTGCCTCCCAATGCAGGTGATTCCTTCATCGCACTATGCAGCAGCTTCACTGTCTCCCACCTACACGTGAGAGTCACGTCGTTTCGATTTCAATTATTTGAAATGCTGCAAAAGTCGTTCAATTTAGACTCCTCGAGAAAACTTTCCCGTTTCGAGTCGATTGAAAGTAACCACTCGAAGATACGCTTCGTATTGCTGGGCCTGCAGAAATAACTTTCGGAGCACTTCCTTCGTCTCCTCGGCAGGACCAATAGGGTTCCGGCGATCGGCCGGGGAGGAGGGTGGAGTGAGGGCGGATGGGGTGGGCGTAGAAGTGGAGATAGAGGTCAGGACACCCATGCGTCGACCTAAAACTCTTCCTGGCCGTGAATTTTGCGTAGGATCCTTCGGGGAATTACCCAAAAGGATGGGAGAAAACAACTGTTTCGAGTTTTTCCTTTAAAACATGACTCGTTTAATTAATAAAAATACACAAGCTATAAAACTGTATAAATCATTGAAATCATTTACAATGGTAAAACATTGTACGCTCTTTAAAAAAGTGTTCCTTTCACCAGTTTCAGTCCTGACCCTATGTCGAATCCCACATGAAAGGGGCCCCTTAGCCTAACATAATACAATGTTTTATTCATTTCATAATAAAATATTTTATAAGTAAATTAAAAAAGTGTAATTAATGTACATGGCGACCCAAAGAGGCCTAGAAATCAAATTGCTCCCCCTCTTGCTTTGGTCTGCACACGCCAATGATTGCGTGTGAACATTCGAAGGCTCGTTTTGTTCTGGGTTACTTTCTGGTACTGAAACGAATTTGGACATTTTTGAAGATATATTGGAATTAGTAATAATTTGTGGCACTGCTATGTACAAGGAAAGCTAGCATTTAATTGTATATGCACGTCTTCTAAATTTCAGTAGGAAATATAGTGATTCAAATTATCGTTCTCCATGTTGTCGCGGCAGAAAGTATTATTCTTTTATGAAGAACATGAGGTTTAAGAGCACAAATTTATAGCTAATTTACCTTTGAAAATACATTTTATTACATAGGAGCGAATATCTTATCAACAAAACTTGAAAAAACGCTCTTTTTTTCGGTATTCAAAATTCGACTAGAATATGGCTTAGGGTAGAGATCACAGAATTATGAAAATATGTACAGAATTCACGTCTCCCCGTAGCACGTCACACAAAGTTTTTAAATGATTTTAAGGTAAAATAAATAAACATTTAAAAAAGAAACAAAATCTACATATGTCTAAAATGACTTGTGTAGAAGCTGATCTTCCTCCATGTCTCGGAAATATACGGTTTGGTGGGAAAACTGACAAAACAAGTAAATTAAACTTATGACGGATCAATGATTCATAATATTTTTGGACAAATTATAGATATAATCAATTTAATAACATTTTAAAGAGCTCAAGCTTATTATCGACTGTTCTCTTTTTTTGTGACTTAAAAAGTGAATATTTCAGTTTTTCTTCCTACACCAAAGTACGTTTAATATACTACTGATATTTTTTTTTATTTAAAAGGTCGCCTTAACTACTATGTCATCAGCGCCACAGTAGGAACAGAAAACAATTATTTACAAAAAACATAAAGTAAACAAAAAATACTTCTACAAATTCCGAGTCCTTCTCTGAAACCTTTACAAATTGATTTCCTAACTTCATTGCAGATATGAGTAATGCAGTGGAACTACCTCGTTGGGTAGTTGTTCCTTGGGTGTTTGCGACTGTTTATTACTAACACGTGTATACAGCTTTTTCTTTTAACTCAAGTTTTCTTTCACACCCAGAATAACAGACATTCAGACAGGAACAAAACAAACTTTACCTCTAACCTTACCCTTTTCTTTGTCGCCTTACTACGTACTTACATAGAAAAGAGAAAGTATTTTAATCCTGCAGCGTTAATCGACTATTTTTCGAGATATACGAGAAAGCACCTAATTAAATCTTCTAATGGTCAGGGGTAATTCAAATTACTTTGATTTTGAGAATTTACGTAGAAAACATTTTATTGACTAAAATGTACTTAGTATCAAAGTTCTAAAACAGGTCTTAGTATCACATAGTGGAGTGATTTATAAAATTACGAGCAACATCTTCAAGATAACATAAGATTTTTCGGTAACATAGACCCACAGAACATTCATTCTGAATGCAGAACGTTTTAGAGAAAGTAATTTACTATATATAAGAACAAGATTTATCCAATTTTTCGATACTGTGGTCCCACAATAAGAGATTTTCTGACGAACAATTGCCGATTTCCGCCACATGATTACTATACTTTCTCATTACTACGTAAATGGGAAGGCAAGAATGTAATATTACATAGATTTAAAAAAAACGCGTACGAAATTTAGAATTTTCCGTTCGTCCAAAAAGTTTGGTGACTATTATTTATTTATTTATTTATTTAGCGTATGGCAATCACACATGGCCCCCAGCAAGTCACAATCTAATAGGTAGCTCAATCCACTCGATCGCCGAGGGAGGAAGAGTATAAACAACTGATCCATAACCCTGATATGCCGTTAGTGCACATTCTTGAGCAATGTGAGTGAGTGTTTGAAACTCCGCACCACACTCGCAATCGGGAGATGTCACGTTGTTCCATTTGTATACTGTATTTGCACAAACACCATGTCCTGTACGAAGTCTGTTAGCTGTCTTCCAGATTCTTCTCGGCAGCTCAAAACCAGCAGGAGCTTCATTATATTTGTTCACTGTTATGAGTTTGGTGACTGAAAGTCTTTAACTGCAGTACACCTAAAGAATTGAATACCCCAGTTTTATCGCTCATTCGAACCAACTAAATGCATGGTTTAAAGTTTGTCCCCAAACTCCCCTCCCAATTCCTCTCCCTGTACGCCTATGTGCGGCAGATGAACACAACGTGTTTATCGTTTTGTCAGACACCACCACGCCCCCCAATGAGATGTGAGTTATCAACTTTTCCCGCAGCCTCCTCATAAAAGCCAAAGGGCTGGCCGTGTACAGCGCTCTGCGCGGCTGTGCGGCGAGCTCATGAGCGCGCTGTCCACTCCCGCCACCGCAAAGCGACAATCCACATACGTCCACACACGCGCCTGATGCAGAGCCGCGGCCGTGCATTGACCGCGTGCACTCAGGATTACAAGTTAACTCTATTTGCAGCGGGCGGCGCGCGGGCTTTTCCTGCCCGCAACGCTCCCCGGCGCCGCCCGCTCCCAACCCCGCCCCGCCCCGCTCCACCCCGCCCCGCCCCGCCCGCGCCAATCAACCCAGCCCCGCCCGGGCCGATTCCGGCCTGTCAGTAACAGCCGGTGGACTCTTCATTCAGGAATCGCTCCCCCCTCACTCTCTGCGGCGAAAATCGCCTGTTTCGTCACCCAAGGAACGGTTAGCGTATCGGACTGTTGTACCCAACTTCGCGGGTACAGACCCGATCGAAACCGTGGATTTTTAGGGACGAAGAAATCCTTTGTACGTCTTCTTTCGGAAGAGAAGTAAAGCCGGCTGTCCCATGTTAGTAAATTTACTGCACGTAAAAGATCAAGCCTAAATGACGCCTCTGAGCTAAATTCAAAAATCGCCTGTTTCGTCACCCAAGGAATACCTTCTTTTTCCGCTAGTTTGTGAAAGGAGCGTAAAGAAATTTGCGTGGTCAGACGGAAGAGCAGGCATCATGGCCTGAGTCTCGCCACGTAAAATAAGGCAATTCAATTTACTCTCTCACTCAGGCCCGTTTTAACAGCTTTGGGGGCTTTTGGGCCTAGGTTAATTTGGGGGGGGGCTATTCTTACGTTCATCGATTTCATTGACCCCCTCAATTTCGACGCTGAAATATATAGAAAATACTATCAATAAAAAAATAATCAAAATATTTTTTTAAAAATGTAAACTTATCATCCCTCAGTTACATTCTTGCATCAACCAACAACATTCCATGTTATCTATATTATCCAATGACGCTACATCACTCCCTTTCCCGAATTTTCAATACCACCCGGTGAACTCTTCATTCAGGAATCGCTCTCCCCCTCACTCTCTCCAAAGCGACGAATGTCGCCATCCAGCGGGGCGTCCACATACAGCAACCACATCCCGCGATAAAAACACGCACTACACTTACGGGTCTAATGATCTTAGCAGCTGACGCGTAAAATCACTAATCAATCAATGACCTTAGTGGTTCAAGAGCTTCTAAAGTCCATTAAATAAATAAAGCATCGGGAATCGCCACTCGTATCGATTCCTCGCTCTCTGCCCCCCCCCCACTCGCCACGAACACGGCCGGGTGGCCAGTGGCTCAATCAGGGAAAGGTGTCAGCACTGAATTGAAATACAGCGTTGCGAAAAAGGGAATAAATTATTGTTTTTCCGGAATAATAATGAAATACTGCGGTACGCGTTGTATTGAAATTTTTGCTCTTGTTCGGTTATACTTTTCACATTGCTTTTTCCCTCCGATCCAACAGTAAATGTAATTTTGTTGTCTGCCCTAATACCTGTAACAGAGTACTCGAACTGCCTCTGGATCCATGTCTATGACTGGGATATAGTTACTAGAGAAAATCAGTAAAAATGCAAGTGGGTAAAGGGAAGGAGAATCCAAAGATAATTATGGTGCGATTTTTCTAACTCTGCCCCTCAAGACCCCACGTCTACAATGGAATATCACGCGGCATTTCGCGTCTTTCTCCCTCGTGCCGCTAGAAGTTGCATGATCGCAAGCACTGCTTAATACGGTCGCGATCATGGGATACCTGGTGACAGGACTGAGAACGTCGCGAAATACTGTGACATATTCCGTCGTGAAGACGGGCCTTGAGGGGCAAAGTTAGAAAAATCGCAGTAAATAGTGTGGAATAGCATTCTTTTTCTGAATTTCTCTTTTGACATAACTTTTGACTCAATTTACATGTTCACTGCTTATAGCCGTTTTGAAGATCTGATACAAAGACTCCCCACAAGTTAATTTGTATTCCACATTCAGCACATTTGCGCCAGAAGTATGCTTTCTAATTAAAGCTTCGCGACTTTTAAAGGGATATGCAGGCTCAAAATATTGGTAAAAATGTGGGCATGCTTTAAAGGACATTTACTTCCGATGGCACAATAATAATAAGAATTACGTCCTTTATCGGTTTTACGTGGTGATATTTTAAATACTTTTCTACACATAATACTGGCGTTTCTTCACTTATTGGACAAAACTCAATATGTTTCATGATGTTCCTTTTCTCTTCGTATACACACCCTGCACAGTTTAGTCGGACTTGGAGTCAAATCCGAACAATGAATGTTCTGATTAGTATTCTCCATGAAATACAATCACTATTTTGTACCAAAGGTAGTCTGTAGATCAGCCATGAAATAGGACTTGGATGCCTCTGGGGATCACTCGCATCATTCTCACTTGAAGATTTATTTACATCATCAGAGAAAATAAGTCATAATGTTTAGAATCCTAGCCTTCTCCTCTCACCGCGAAACTTCGTGCCCTCCACTACTTGGAGTTTCGGCGCTGTCACGGGTGGACGGTGATCGGCTCGTAGGTGCAGGAGCAGGCGTTGTGCAGATCTAGGTCATTAGCGGCCATTATCGATTTTAACGTTGTGGATAACTGTGAATTAGATGAAATGATATGGTGATGATGGAGGGGTGAAAGGATGAACACAAACATAAGCATGCCCGAGGCGGGACTCGAACTCGCGATCCTTCGAACCGAGATCGCTACGCCACTACTGACTTAGCGATCTCAGGAACCGGATTGGCGATGAAAATTGTTACAGGCAATTCAGTTATTTCAATTAATTTAATAAAAAAATTAATTGAAATAACTGAAATAAAAATTGATTGAATTGTATACGGTATTTGAACTTGTGTATTGATTATACTTATTTAATCTAATAATGTATGTATTACAACAGAAGTAAGATAATGACATACTTCAAAACGATCAGATATTTAATCTTGTCTTTAATGATGCATTTGTGAAATGACAGTTCTATTTATTTTTACGACGATATTTATATCTAACTTATTCCACAAATCTCCCAAATTCGGATAAAATTCCTTACTTTCGTCCTATACCGGAGGATCTTTGCGTGGAACCAAATATCGTCTCTGATATGAAATACGAAAAATATAAAGCAAATCATCAATGAAAGTGCTAGAATACTGTTTTACGATCCTCTCCGAAGAAACACAATTATTAACGTTCACAGTGGGTTGTTTACTGATGTACTCCTTAAGTACAAGGCTTATTTTCAAAGTAGTTATTGTGATTGCTGTTGTTATTGTTATTGATTATTGTGACGATTTATTTACATCATCAGAGAAAATAACTCATAATGTTTAGAATCCTAGGCTTCTCCCTCTCCGCAAAGCTTCGTACCCCCACTCCTTCGTGATCCCCCCATTGATTATTTCGTGTTTGCAGAAGCGTCAACTGCGACGTGTCCTTCCCCGCGGTATGGTAAGATCCAACGATACTATACGCAACTCCTCCGAAGCTAATTAAAGCCACGCGCTGAAGCCACGTGTTCTTTCTTCCGAACTTGGAACAACTATCAACAAAGGAAATGAGACGTAGCCACGGCAACTCACTCCAAACACGGCACCGACTCTTCACCAAGCCATCACACACGCGTGCATACTTACAGCCGTACCTTGATAACATAGAAACGAAACCGGTTAGGGCCCCGCTCCGCTTAAAACTAACCAGTTTTATTTCCAGACACTGAATTATTTTTATTGTATCGGATCGCTTCGGCACGCTGTTTACTTACGACATCGAAGGAGGTTCAATGGCTCCTTATTATATCCGATGTGTAAAGGATTTTGCCAGGGTCAATCCAATATCGTTAATCATACATTAAGGTAGACTATACGCCAAACGTTTTGGAAAGGAGTGCGTACGATAAAACATATATTACACGTCACTGAAATCATTAGTAATTACACCCTTGCACACTGCGTTCGTCTAACTTGCACTTTACGGTATCTTTTTATCCACTAGTGGGATAAATATTTATTCATTAAAATCAGGAACCTTTCCTAAAATTTCCTCTAATTTTTACATAAAACGAAACTATTATATATTGGGAAGGTACGCGAAACTCTCTCGAAAGCGATAAGAACCTCACTTCATCAGATAAGAGGCACTCGCCACAGCTGCTAAAAGCTGGCCAATCAGTTTCTTCCTCGCATGGCAGTAGCTCAAAGTTAACACAATGAAAGTATGAGTAATGTTCTTCCTTATATTTCTTTTGTCTGGCAGAGTTCATGGGGAAAGTCCTTTAGAATGCAGAGTAAACACAAAACTGGAATTGTGAAGGACATGATACGGTCTGGCAACCATACCTGCTGTTATTAGAAGCACGCACAACTCAGAAAGAAAAGCTGCAAAGCATCAACAAATACATTGCGTGACCTGTTATTTGCAGGTTCAAGTGAAAGCATAAAGTTTCTTCTGACCGGTGTACCTCCGGAATCCGGAGAGTAAACGCAGAAAAATATCTTAGGCTTTACTTAAATAAATGAAATAATTCTTTAAAAACAAATGATTCTTCGAGTACGGAAGTATTGGATACGCAGAGAAACTCCACGACAAATATCCTCACATTATCACAATTTTCTATTTGTGACGAGATCCTAAGAGATCTTGGACATTGGGTTTCTAGGTGAATTTTTCTCGTGTTTTTAAAAATTCCACAGTTTATGATCGTCAATGCGGGAGAGGTGGCTCATAGCATTTAACAGATGTCAATGCAGAGCGTCTCACCGGGAGGTCCTAGGTTCGAGTCCCGACGGCGGCAGGATTTTCGACACTAGCTTGTCAACCAGGTCGAATTCAGTCGCTATTTGGAGAATTCTATCGGCTGGCTGCTCTGCTCAGTAGTTTTGCGTGGTTTCTCCGATCAACTCCAGGAGGATGCCGGAGCAGTACCCTAACAACAGGGCCACGGACCGCGCGCGATCTTTCCTCACTCTTCCTTGTCCTATCTTCACCCCTTACTCTCTCTCTCTCTCTCTCTTTCACACACACACACACACACGCTAACATGTACTACACTACATCACATGCCGAGGAAAACGGTCGGGGGATAAGAGCTTGTCCCGGCTGGGCCGGTGCCCCGCTGGTAGGAGACATAGTTGGGGTATACCCCGCTTCTCGATGGCAGGCCGGCCCCGGATCTCGCCATCCAACGGGGGGAAGAACATCGCCATCTTCCGATGAAAAATGCACTACGCTTAAGGGACAAATGACCTCAGTAGTTGACGCGCCCGGAATCACTAACAATCAATCAATTAAACTATCCACAAATATTTATGTGCATCATTAGTTTTGCATATAAAAAAATGTATTAGTAATAAGAAAGAAGTGAGTCAGTGAATGCTAATATAATGTAGTACTAAATATTTTAAATATAACTTACTTTTAATAAAAAGCATTGGGGTAATTAACTACAGTTGATAAAATCTATTGTTATAAATACCACTATTTCAGCAAACATCGTGAAAGAGAAGGTGACAAAACATTGTGTGTCTTTAAGAGATAAATGCTAATATATCTTGAAAGTATCTATCATTCGATAAAAAGGTTGTTTCGTATGCAATTGGGCGAAACTAATTATAATTGAAGAAAGTTACACTGATTGAGGAGCTTCGATGCAATTATGACGAAATTGGTGCTTCTTCCTGTGTTCGTACCAACCCTGATGCCCCTGTTTTGCTTTTCTCGCACGTATCTCATATATCCTTTCCATTAATGCACGTCCACATCCACTGCAGCAATTTGCGTGCATTCGCACGAACTGAAAGTCCTTGCGTGCGACGTTTCCTGACGTCCGTGACGGACACGTGAGTTCACAACCGTTTCACCTACTTTGCTTGGCCTGTCGCGAGACAATAGAACAGCGCTCTCGTGAAAAGGTTGAGTTGCTGCAAAACGTCCTTCCGCTGGCTTTCGAATTAATTGTACACGCTTTTCAAGCGGTGGCATGTTCAAAAAACTTTTTTCAGAATTACGAACGTAATCATTTTTCCTCTGGTTAATTTGGAATAATTTGTTATAACGACTTAATATTGCAGTCTCCATGCCGACACGATTGGAGAAAAAAAGCAAGAATGATAACGAGAATAAATTACTTTAAACTAGTGGTGCTACAGCAACACATACTTTCCCGCGTTATTGTAAACAGCTACATAGTAGTGAAATATTGCACTTTCTGTGCTACTAACATCTTTTCTATTATTTGAAAACGTCCAATTCAACCAAGAAAACGAACAACTCACTGGTTCCATCGCAGTGTTGTCAAAACTATGTAAATTCTACAACTGCATAAAAAAATTGTAAACTTGTACTGGACAAACAAGCCTGATACCCAGGAGAATATAGAAATGCATTTCATAGGCCCCTGATTAGAGAAGAGTATTCTAAAACCATGCAAAAAGTACTCATTACAAATGGTACAGCATTTGGTGCGAAAATTAAATGTTTCATGCAAATATCAACATAAATTTGACAATTATAAACTCCATTGCTTACAACTATATCAAGTCACAGCAATGACACGTAATTCACAGAAAAGCACGACTGCGAAACGGAATTCCAATGTTGCATTCCCTGCATTGTTGATACTTCATTAAAGAGCTAGCATTTTTTATTTCAAATATGTCAAAAGAAATAATTTCTAAATGATTAATATGTAGTTGTATAACAAAAGGTCAAATGTAAGAAACGAACAAGAAATAATATACAAAATTGCAAATTCTATGTTACGACGCATCCGGCTGTCTGAAGCGCAGTAAATTTGTAGAAGACTATTACGAATATCACGAAATTATAGAAAAACTACTCTATTTTCAAAAAATTCAACATAGCTTTATTTAAAGATCTGTTTTTGATGAGCACATTTCATTAAGAAAAAAAATTGTATCTTCACAATTGTAGTTGTAGGAAGACGCCAGACGCCGAATGTTTTTTTAAAAATTTTTGCAAAATCAGGCATTTCAACGATCATCAAACCTACACCATTCTCTTAAGCTTCTTTTATACTATCTAGGGTCCGAATTTCATAAAAATACGTTGTGGGTTTTTAAGAAAAAATGGTTTAAAGAAAATAAAAATTGCCTGTTTGACACAAATTTTCGCAAAAAATACTCATGCTTTTGAAAAATTGAAGATGACTGTATTTGAAGATCTGTTTTTATGGACCCATTTTATTAAGAAAAAAATTGTATCTTCATAATTGTAATAGTATTGTAGATTCGTATGTATACGAAAAAATAAAAATTACATCTGATTACTTACTGCTTTATTTACTTTAACGTGTTAACTCCCAAAACACCTAGCAAATTAAAATGCTATTTTATCATGTGAAACAAAGTGCAAGGTAAAACAACTCATTTGTAAAATCTTTATCTCAAATACTCCTATCGTTATATTACCATTCCTGGGCATTGCTGAAACCCCCACATGCGGAGTGTTTTGGTGTTTCTTCGTTAAAACTCACAAAAGTAATGACTGAGTGTTAGTTTCTTTCTTACATGAAAACACCTACTCTGTGACAATTTCTTTAGAAAGATATACTATGTTGAAAGAACCCCCAAAAAGCAAAATGCCACCTCCACTGATATGGTTTACTCTGTTATAATTTAATTGTTTAATATTTTTGGTCCCTTTTTTAAATTTGGGCAACCGTATTTAGATATATCAACAACATATCAACATATTGGAAATATATCAACAATTTTATTTAAAAGAAAAATGTTTTAAGTTCATAAATTTGACGACGTTTTAAAGACTGTTCAAAGAGCTTTAACACTCAGCATGTTTTGGTACGTGGATATTCGTCTCCACGTAAGGTCAGTTTTTCTTCAGGTCTGTTCGCCACCACAGAGTTAGCACAAAGAGGACATTTTTATATTCGGATTGGGTTTTATGTTTAGAATAACAGCACCTGATGAGAGACGTTCTCCGAAACGTCAGACTTCGAAACGTCAATTTGTTT
>JAHLJT010008446.1:283817583-283871683 GCA_031308135.1 Acheta domesticus | reverse complement strand
TTGAATAACTATATTTCCCACTGAAATTCAGAAGACGTGCACAAATAATGAAGTTATATTTTCTTCCTATTATATGTAAACGAAATGCCATTCTTATTTCAAAACCGAAGGACAATTATCTTTGCTGATGATACGAATATTCTTGGTAATTAAGAAACAGGAAGTAGTACAACACGAGATTTTCAAATTGGGTTCGTAATAACAAATGAATATTAAATGAAAGGAAAGCGATTTCAAATAAGATTTTTAAATTTCAAATAAATAATTCAACACTCCATTGTACAAAAACGATATGTCATAGATTGATGTTAAGGTAACAAAATTGTTGAGTCTCTCAAATCAGTCAAACCTGATATGGAACGTCCATTTAAATGAATTGAAAACAAAATGAAGTTCATCATGCAACACGTTTCTGTGAAATTTAGTCAGCCTTCGCACTACTCGTTGTGTATATTCCACGAGTGTTCATTCCCGTCTGAGATAAGGGATACTATTCTGGCTATAGGATGTGTATAATAATATACACATCCTATAGCTCCCAGGCTTAGATTTCAGAAAATATTTGTACGAATTTTAAGCAAATCCCTCCCAAGTCATGCTTGTAGGCCGCTCTTTATTAAGCTACAAATGCTACCATTGCTTTGCCTGCTGATTTACGAATCGGTGGAAACCACTCATTCGTAAGTCAGCACGCAAATCGAAATTGATTTTCTCAAGGAAGGGAACATGTTTTTTAGATACAGATCTTTATAACTATAACGCTCGACGTAGTAATCAATTCATCAGGTGCCAGTATCAAGAGCTCGATACACAAAAGTCACACACAATACATGTACAATATTTTACCATACATTAGCAGATGACATTAAACGATTAAAATTGATTCACAAGTTAAAATTGCAAGTAAAATCCGTTACATTGCATAACCGTTTCTGTACAATTAGAGACCATACTGAGCAACAAAAAGCAAAGAAAACTGATTTTAATAATGAATTAATTATTTAATGAAATAATTACTTTTATACTGCATAATTCTAAAATATTCAATCTGACAGAAACAAGTATTGTAGCTCAGTTTCTGTGTCTATTATCCGTATTTATTTATTTATTTATTTATTTACGTCAAAACCAGTTAGAACTGTGTGTGACGAGCTATGGGGAGAAGTGAAATTTGTGCACGTTTTCATAACTAGAAAAAGAACGGTATTTTTAAGTTTTGTTGACAAAATATTCGCTCGTATATAATAAAATATATTTTCAAAGGTAAATTAGCTATAAATTTCTGCCCTTAAGCCTCATCATGTTATTCATGAAAGAATAATACTTTTTGCCGCGACAATATGGAAAACGATAATATGAATAACTATATTTCCCACTGAAATTCAAAAGACGTGCACAAAGAATGAAGTTACATTTACGTCCTGGAGCAAAACAAGGGACCATCTCAGCATTTGCTCAAAGGATCAGGGAAACTGGACGAAAAACTTGATCGAGATGGGGGCCATCAACCCAGAAACTATGGTACAATACTTGTTACAGGTTCTTTAGAATCATACAGTCCATTATGATAAATAATTACATTAACTATCATCGTTAAGATTAATGTTACTTTCCTTTTTGATGCTCGGTATAGTCTCGAATTGTATAGAAAACAGTTATGCAGCAGAAGATTTTACTTGGGACTTAAACTTTTCTATTGAATTTAATCGTTTAATGTCTTCTGGCAAGGTGTTGTAGAGTAATGTACATGAATGTATGTGAATTTTTTGTAGTGAGCTGTGATACTGCCACCTGGTGAATATGATTACTACGTCGTATGTTATACTTATAGACATCGGCGTTTGCTGAAAATATATTGCCGCCCTTAAGTAAGTCATTTTTGACAAAATCTCGATTCGGTTTTTCGATTAGGTTGCGATTCGGTATCTTGATTAGTTTTTTTTCCAGTTCACTGATCCTTTGAACGAATGGTGAGATGACCCCTCATTTCGCTTCTGTCCATAAATGTAACTTGACTATCGGTTCACTTTTTCTTGAGCTCTTCAGGGAAGCAGTCATTCAAATAATCGTTCTCTATTTTCCCGTTGCAGTACGTCGATTCCATCATGAAAGTGATGATAGAGTATATCAGCCATAATCTGTACCTAATTTTACTTTGGCAAGTAGTTTTTATTATACGGGAGCGAATATTTTCATACCAATTCTTACCAAAAACCCTTTTTTCTTCCAGTCTTCATAAATCAACTTAATATTACTTGCGTTAGGACAGAGATACCAGAGCCCACAAAAACCATGCACACACTTGCACTTATCTCCATAGTACGTCACAACAGTTTTTAGCTCTTCTTGACATCCAATAAAAAATAGAATTATGCTCCTTCAGCGCGGGGTAGTCTGTAGCACCGGAAATTCACTTCTACAGCCCTTCAGCCTTAATAACCATGACCATCCAGCCGGCATGTAAGAAGTTGCCGTCATGCGCGTAGGAACAAAGGGATATCACGTGATCCACCGGCTAACGCAGAAAGCTTCACAAGACCAGTTGGAGAACTAGTATGAATCACCCTTACTCTCGGATTTACCTGCAGTGAATTTTGATATTTCTGACGATCACTTGAACGCGTTTATGCAGTCGGGAGCGTCAATACCAAAATTAAATGGTAACGAAGCTTCCGATTGGATAAGCGCGTCCGGATGGTGAAAAGTCAGAAACCACTGTACTTCAATCGAAGTAGACCGTCTAGGCTGGCGCGGGAAAATCACGTTGGCAGCCGGATGGCGACCAATAAGTCGAGAGGCGCAGTGTGGTTACACCGCAATGACAATGGAGGAGGGATAAACCGTCCCTCCTGTATGGTGACGACAGTCACGGGTGTGAACTGGCTTCCCTCCAAGGCACACACCGCCAGTCGGTCAAGTAGGGTTATCGGATCTCTAAAATTGTGTGTGTGTGTGTGTGTGGGTGTGTGTATTCTTTGCAAATAAACCGTACATACTTACCTGTGTCTGAGACATACTTTTCTACCTCACAACGCCACAGTTACATGATGTAAATGTGGTAATTGCAGAATTATGTTAACCCACAAAGAAAGTGCATACTGGCAGTGCATAAAACGAAAATGTAAAATACCGTACTAGGCAGTTTATCTCCTATTGTGTTTATTTTCAATTTTTCGAAACTGATTGTAGTATTGGATAGAGATATTTAAGGTCGCGCTACGGTAATTTGCGCCCGACCCCGTGTTCTAATGTTTGAATTGTGTTACATAGATTTTATTTAGCTTCTACAGACTTCTGACTACGAAGGCGAGATTTTATTTAGCTTCTACAGACGTTTGACTACGAAGGCGAGATTTTATTTAGCTTCTACAGACGTTTGACTACGAAGGCGAGATTTTATTTAGCTTCTACAGACGTTTGACTACGAAGGCGAGATTTTATTTAGCTTCTACAGACTTCTGACTACGAAGGCGAGATTTCATTTAGCTTCTACAGACGATTGACAACGAAGGCGAGATTTTATTTAGCTTCTACAGACTTTTGACTACGAAGGGGAGATTTTATTTAGCTTCTACAGACGTTTGACTACGAAGGCGAGATTCATTTAGCTTCTACAGACGATTGACTACGAAGGCGAGATTTTATTTAGCTTCTACAGACTTTTGACTACGAAGGCGAGCGGCGACTTCACTGATGCCGCACGAGTAAAAAAAAAATAACCGATATTATATTTGAAATTGATGAAATCTCCAAAATTGTATTACTTATATTTACTCAGGGTATTTAATTTAAATTTTAACACTAAAAGAGAATATTTATATTTGTGAATAATAAAGTAAACTTTTTCGTAAAAAACTAAAAATGTAGAAATAATGCAGATATTAAAGAAATTCCTGCCCTATCACACCTTAACCGGTGCGCTTCTTTACTGGGGTTGACGACTGCAGATATTTTCAAATTTCACGCAGATTATTGCAGCGTTATAAGAGAGTATTTTATTTATACTCGAGCAGTGCGCTTATTACTTTTTGGTAAGGTTTCGTTCAGCAGCATTTGAAAATAATCTACACCACTTGTTATAATTAAATAGTAACAATTTCAATTTTTCATCTTGTACAGTACCCTGTCACAATCGCAAACTTTTTCACTTACTGTATACACCATTCCCTTTCATCATTCTGTATAACACATCCGGAACTTCACTACTCCTCTGTTTTCAACTTCGAGAGGGGTAAAATCCCGTTTTAAAGTGATTTGTTCATACGAACGAAATAAATCGCTCAACATCGTTCCGCCGTAGTCTACATTATTCTTTGATACAAATGCTGGTTGTGCACTGTAGCAGACTGGATCTCTTTTCCACCCGGTTTTGTTCCACTCGCTTGAAAGTCACAAAAGAAATTACGAAACATATTTCAACGCTATCCAATTTCCAAAAAACCCCAACCTTGTGCAAACCACGGAAACCAACAAAGAGTAAAAACCCGGCGGAAACCCGACAGTTAAACGTTCTCCTGAACCAAAAGCAGCAGCTCGCCGTGTCGTGGCTATCGCAATTCAGGCCGTAATGGCGACGCACAACAATTCACAGCCCCTCCCCATCCATCAATCACCGCGTGAGAGGTTTCCTGGAAGACGGATGTCCTGCTCGCGAAGTTCAGCTACAACTCGTCGAACCAACAAAGAAATACCTCGGCAATGACAATGGCGGCGCGCACAATGGCGCCCAATCTGCGCTCGTTTTCTTCGCGGGGCGGCGGCGAACCGGGTGGGCGGGGCCGGGCCGGTCCCGGGGCCGGGGCCGGGGCGAAGGGCGGAGGGGGTGGGGGCGACGGTGAGGCGGGGATGAGGCGGAAGTAAGGAGCTGAGGGAGAGTGGGAGATTGGGGAGTTGGATGAAAGGGGTGAGTGGGTGAGTGGGAGGAGTGGGGGAGTGGGGTGAGTGGGAGGAGTGGGGTGAGTGGGAGGAGTGGGATGAGTGGGTTGAGCGGAAGGAGTGGGGTGAGTGGGAGGAGTGGGTGAGTGGGGTGAGTGGGAGGAGTGGGATGAGTGGGAGGAGTGGGTTGAGCGGAAGGAGTGGGGTGAGTGGGAGGAGTGGGTGAGTGGGGTGAGTGGGAGGAGTGGGATGAGTGGAAGGAGTGGGTTGGGCGGAAGGAGTGGGGTGAGTGGGAGGAGTGGGGTGAGTGGGGTGAGTGGGAGGAGTGTGGTGAGTGGGAGGAATGGGGGATTCGGAGGGAGTGGGTGACTGGAGGGCAGAAGGCGGGGAGGGGCAGTAGGCCGCGGGGCGGCAGGGATGGAAGGGGTGGGTAGGAAAAGGGTACCGGGGTTCAGGCCGCGGCACAGGAGCTCAGAGCGACTATTTCCGGGAGATCCTAGGGTTCCAATGTCCCCGGTGTCATCCTAGCACCATCAGAACGTACTTCTCAGAAACTCAAAACCAACTAGCATACAATTTTTATTTATTATGTACTCATTTCGTACTTTAAAAAATGTGTTCTGCCCGATGAATCTGTAAGTAAAAGACTTGACTATTGTTGAATAAAAAAAAAAGAAACTGAGATCTCAGCTGTCCGGGTGACGCCGCGTACTATGCTGAGTAGCCGTCGTTTTGACCATCTTTTCGAGGTCTTCATGAGGGCTGGTCTACTAATGAAGACCTCGGAAAAGATGGTCAAAGGGACGGCTAGAAAGAAAAACAACAAAAAATGTAATCCTAATAAGAAAACAATGCAAACAACAAATTTTGAAAATAACTGAAAGCTATGTTAAAATCATTGAGGTTATGTTACAGTACATACGCGGTTTATTGGACATCGACATAGCGATCGATGTATACCGCCTCCTAAGATAGATGATGTTTATGATTGGCCAGTAGGGAGAAAGGGTAAGAGAAATCGGATAGAAAAAGCGATAAAGTTTTGAGATACACCGCCCTCATTGGAACTTTTCGTTTGTATAGTTAAACATTATTGGTTTTAATTTCACGAGTGAATAGTTGCAATAAATTATACATTTTACACTAATAAAGTATGGATGTAAATATGGTACCAATCTGAAAAGAAAAAAAAGGCATACAAATTGCAATATTCTGTACATCAGTAAGCGGTTTGGAAACATGTTACATAATTCGTCTACATCATTTCGACATGCAAAGTTCAATATATTAGAAAAAACTACATAAAGAGGCCGAGTTCCCACGGGGTGACAGGATAATTGCAGCTGTGAGAGAACTGGTATGCGTCATCTGCACAGCGCATGACTGGACTGATTGATTACTAGTGATTCCGGGCTCGTCAACTACTGAAGTCATTAGTCCCGTTAGGGTAGAGCATATTTTTATCGAGAGGTGGCTGTGATCTTCCCACGCTCGATGGCGAGATCCGGCGCCGACCTACCGTCGGCTAGCAGGGGTTTCCCAACCAGGTATCTCTCCAGCGGGCACCGTCCCAGCCGAGACACCCAGATCCCAGCCGACTCTAAACCCCCGACCGGTCTTCCGGCATGTGTCGTAGTCTAGTGCAAGTTAGTGTAAGTGTGTGTATGTGTGTGTGTGTAATGGGTGAGGATGACACAAGGAAGAGGAAAAAAAGAACACGCGCGATCCGTGGCCCGTTTGTTCGAGTTTTGCTCCGGCATTGGCCTGGTGTTGTTTGGAGAAACCACGGAAAACTACCGATCAGAACAAGCCGCTACAATTCTCCTCCAGACTCCGACTGAATTCGTTCTAGCTAAAAAGCTAGTGTCGAAAACCCTGCTGCCGTCTAAGAAGACTGGGGGTAGGCAATAACAGGTCGCCGAGGAATAGGGCAGAAGGCAGAGGTTAAAATATAATTGATCTTTTCCAATTTTTCAAATTTTGGAGGATTTATTCAAAATCAGTTCTATAGCATATTAAGTCAAATTCCCTCTGTTCGGGTAAAACAAATGTAGAAACAAATGAAACAGTTTTAAGACGTTTAAGTCTTAGCGTTCTTTTTAACAATGTTACGAGATCACTCAACATTCTGTAAAAATACTCAATTTGTTATATGTGACAATAATAAAAACCTGCACGGACAGACAGACAGACAGACAAACGAACGGGCAGACACAAGATATTTTGAAAAAAATGGGTATCAAGTATCTAAAACGTAGATTCTTTCGACCTACATGAATTCAAGAAGTAATTTTCTTCATATGTGGGCGAGAAAAGTCCACTTTTTTTGTTATCAGAGACACACAAAACGCGTCTTTCTGTAAAAATAATTCGAAACTGCTTCGTTGCATAGTTTTCAGAACTACATAAGATTATCTTCCCAGAAGTCGGAACAGGGAAATAGCATAATTGATTCGAGGAAGATAAATAGTACGATCAATAGCTTTCAACAAAGGACACAAGTTTGAATCCAAGGCACAATACAGTCCTTATTTGTCTTTTTACCATTTTTCGGCCTTGTTCCTTTGTGTGTCAATCCGATGATTTAAAACAAAAGTGGAATTACATTGCAGTAGGGTTTTTTCCACGAGCACTGAAAACCATCACGAATTGTTATACGGTAGTCCTGCAGTGAAATGTTTGCGTTCTACGATTAGTCATTAGGTTGATTAGCTATGTCCACACTCGTATGCTTTGCGCAGTGGAATGACTCGTGGGTTTGGCGAAAGTGTCACACGTTGTACTGCAAACCTGAAATATATTACACAGCGGTGAAAACAATCAATGTAGAAGTGCAGGTCACGGTGAGTGGAGCGGATGTTCGTTCAAATCTGCATTTAACTATCACTCACTCACGCATGTAATTTGCCGTCGGAGAATCCTGAAACGTCATCGTTTTATCGGCGTTACATATCATGTGATGGATTGTGAATCGTGAATCATAACGAAATGAAAGGAAATGGGAAAATGAGTATGTACAAAATAATAAATATATAAAAAATATGCAATAAGAAATCAAAATGTATTATCGCAATTAAACAATATATTACTAGTACGTTTTTCTTTCTTGTGAACAGGCCGCTTCGGCCTTCGGCCTTTTCGGGATTCCTGGTCCACAATTTTAAACGGATTTTTTCAATTTTAATGGATTTCGAGGAATTTAAAATTCTGGACCAGGAACCCCGGAAAGGCGAGCGAATTATATCAGAGACTTTAGACACAAAACTGAATAAAACATTAAATACTATGATTGAATCCAATTCCTTCACAGGAATTTATGACAACTTGCTTTCGGTTTAATGATCAATTTCAAAATTAATTCTTCCTCAGTCTCCCTCCCCTCCATTGACGATTGAAGACGTATTTTGCTGATGGCCATTCTGTGTTCATGATGGACATATGGCTTGCAGCAGCAAACATTTTACGCAAGCGAACTTTAGTATCTTTTGTTTAAATTTGTATACACTGTAAATAATTTAAATTAAGAAATTGATTCCAACCATTATTTGAAAAGTTAAGCTTCTGACAACTTACATAAATATGTAATATAATGAGTTCATAATAGATGCTTGGTTAAAATTATATTAATGTAAATAATTTAGATTTAAGAACACGATTCCAACCATTTTTAGAAAAGATGTCTGATAACGGTTATTAAGTTATAACCGAAACGTTACAACAGTTTATAAGAATCAATAAAAATGGAATGTCTGTAATTTAAATGGAACTGATTATCTCTCTACATTATTGTCGTTATCAATCTTCACCTGATTATAACAAACTGTTGTTTAAATATATGTTATATTATCTTTCAAACAACGCTTGAGAGAGTTCCTGTTTTTGGAACACGCTGTTGATTCTGCATAGAGTAATGAGATGAAACGGTTTAGGTGGTGACTTGAAGAATCCCGGAAGTTCGCATAGCAGAAGGCTGTGATATTATTGGTTTGTTGATTGTCAGCTGATTGGACGGTTTTGTAGTGCATTTATTTATCACAATTATCTATTAAAACAGTCGCGCACCAGCGCCTCATGCCCCCTGCTCACTCCGCCTCCCTCGAACTCTTCGCTCGTTCGGTGTAAACCTCACGCTCTCGTATAGCACGCACCCTCGCTCTGCATGCTCTGTTTTCATCGCACGCTCCCAACATCCGAATGCTCTTCTCGTATCACAGGCTCGCAACGGCCGAACGCTCTGCTCGCATGCACGCTCCCAACATTCGAACGCTTTGCTCGCATCGCACGCTCACAGGAGAGGAACACGTTGGAATGCTCCCTTGTTAGTGGTATACCAATGGTCAACACGTTATTCAACATTATCACAAAAGCAACACGGATATACTACATGTGAACGTTTCAATCCGATACGGTAGAATCACTGAATACCCGTGGATGTGGGGGGAAATGTTTTGTTTTATAAATAAGTGCGAATATCGACTTGAGGTTTTAATACCATGAATAATTCGAAACTACTGTTATTTTTCAGGATACTGATGGATCTCTTCTTTATTCACCTATAAATATGTTCCCTCCCAGCATGCATTGGGCAGCATACATTTTCTCATTTTCGGGTGCTCCCAAGAATTCACACATACTGTTAAAAATGTGTAGCAATGGAAGCGCGGACTATTTTTTCGTAAACGTTTATTTTGTTTTGGATCATCTCCAGAAACTTCAAAGAATATGGTCCCATTTACCCAACATACTTATCTCGGAGATGTTCACCAAAACAATTATGTAAAGAGACGAGGACAGACAAAAGCGTCTTTAGAAAAGGAAAAATTCTTATTAAAAGTCAAAAAACCTTATTTTACAGTAGAGCGGAAAACTGTTTCAGTTCGTACTTTGAATATTAAAAATATTTGCTATTTGCAGAAAAATAGTATTTTAAAGAAGGATTTGAGTTGTACAATTTTTACCAGACATAGATATCGAGCTGGTGACGACAAAATGTACATATCTCGATTTGCCAAAAACATTACTTGTATTCGTATGTCCGCCCATCAAAGAATTGTGTTGTGCTTCTGAAATAACACAGGATACAATTATGTAAGAATATGTGGTTGGAAACGAAATAAAACTGCCTCATTAGGATACTTGGCAAACAACTTTTTAACTTCATATTCTTTGGGTACCATATCTTATATAAATCAACTTGATTACATGAAGTACACTTTTATGCTATTTTTATGTCACATAAAAATCTCGACATCTTTGAAGACTTTGGAACTCCGCAATCGGAGTTATTTTATTACCTACTATGCATAAACATTAACCAGTGGCAGCTCAAAGTTGTAAAGCTAGGAGAAGACCAAGTAAGAAAATATAAATTTGTACTAAATAATTCAAATTGTATATTTCTAATATACTAAATCGATCCTTCGGTCCTTCGAAGTTACGGCTTTGTCTGTAAATCTTTATCTACTTCCTTATTACCCGCAGAAGAAGTTTATTCTTAATTAAAATATTCCTCAAGGAAACACTGAGGCATCTGTGTACCCTATCTCTATTTTATCATCTATATGAACAGAAAGAATCCGACTTTCCCAATTCTGTTGCACAAAATCGTCAATGTAGAGTCAATGCACTTGATGAATTCGTTTGATATGCTTTGCCGGATTTATTCAACAATTGAGTTATATTCAACAGGGCGGAATATCCTCTATGTTCCAAAATTGTATTACTCAAATTCAAGCTTCCTCAACAAAACATGTTTCTGTAGTCTTGGATAGGAATACAACCACAGGAATTCTTTAAATTATAACTGAATCTAAGGTTTGTAGCTTTTTCGTGAATGAGTAACTTTTGTACCTGACATTTAGAGACATTCAAGTGGGCGCCTGCAACTTAAAAAAATTATCTTATCTTATTCGTTTGAAAGTGAAAATGATGTTTCTAATAAACTTCGCATATCATACACACGATTTATACTTCAAACACCACAGCTCTAATTGAAGTGCGATACGAACGAAAGTCATACTGGAAGAAGAATCGTATTTCTCTGGCCTCTACTTCACTAGTGCCGTCTGAAGTCTGTTATTACCGGTGACATCTTTTGACACAGTTGTCATTTCAACTGCCGAGGCAAGGCGCACCCTAGAGGTTGAGAGAGATTAGAAGGCGGACTTCTTCACTTCAACGACCGGGGTGGTCAATGGCACACTCATCCGGCGCCTTCGTGAGTTTTAACTGCCCAGCACAATTTCCCGCGCTCGCGCCATTAAGAAATACATTCCCCGTCTCTATTAAATCAAATGCACTTACAGTACGTGATAAGGAAAATAAATTTCAACTATAATTCTTACATAATATTTGGTGAAGTGCCAGTTCACGTAGTTACCCTGAACAGCAGCGCCTGACATTTACTACTTAAAATTAACTACTTAAATTAAAATAACTACTGACATTAACTACATTAATAACAAATATTTTATTGCGTTTTTGTGCGTTTTTATAGCGCGTGTACCGACTAAATTCTCACAATCACTGTTTACGACAGCTGACATCATGCAACAGGAAACCTACCAGGAAGAGCTCACTCCCCATTAAATATTTATTTACTGGATGAATAATGGAACGGAATTTTTTTATATTCTTGATAAGCAAATAACTATTGTACTGCATATGCAGGGGAATCTCTTTAGCGCGTTCCCGGTTACTACGTTTTCCCGCTCAGGACATTCATATTTCAATTCCCAGTCCCAATTCCATCAATTACTCATTTACAAGTTCAACATTCCCGCTTAACAGGTTGAAAGTTTGTCCGCAACTTGCATCGGAGAGTCACGCGTTTTCCGATGCACCAGCGCTATTTTCGAAGTGTGTTGTTTTCAGGTACTTTTGGGTACCACTTACACTTTCAGTCTTATTCCAGAACGGGAGGAACGTGTTTCGCTTTACCCTCCGCGCCGTCTTCGTTTTGCGTTATCACGTGTTCCCATTAGTTTCCGTGTTATGTGTTTCTTTGGTGCGGTACCGTGATGCATTTCTTTGTTTTTTATTTTAATTTAGTGTTATTTAATGCCATTTATGAGTAAATTAGTTCATCCCATGGATATTTGCATATTAATTACGTATACATTAATTTTCCGTATTAATGTGGGTTTGCAGGCGGAAATGTGCAAAATAAGTAAAAATGAAGCTTTTTTCGTTAGCACGTTTTTTTGCTTACGACGCGACGTCCAAAATTTTCAGTCTCTTAAAACCTAAATTCATCAGTTGTAGAATCATCAATTGTAGGCTTTTCTGACGGCAGCGCAGGGAGATGTTTTTATTTTATTAGTAGGAGTAAAGACGTTTCTTAATTGCCAATACTATGCTGATGCCAGGGCTCATCAAAAAGACGAATTTGGGAGCAAAGATCCGTCAGCAGTGGCCGGAGCGGATGGCGGGGATTAGCAGCGGGAGCGAGCCAAGCCTGCTTGGCGAGGGGGGGGGGTTGAGAGGCAGAAGCGATAAGGCGGACAGCTCAGTTTCACACAAAACAACATTGCTTGCTTGATTGATTCGAGTTTCCGGGCGCGTCAACTACTTAGGTCGTTAGTCCCGTAAGTGTAGTGAGTGTTTTTTCTCGGGAGGTGACGATGATCTTTTCCCCATTGGATGGCGAGATCCGGCGCCGAACCTACCGTCGACTAGCGGGATTTTCCCCTTCCACTGAATGGCGAGATCCGGCGCCGACCTACCGTCGACTAGAGGGGTTTTTCTCTCAACCAGGTATCTCCCACCAGCGGGGCACCGCCCCAGCCGGGACAAGTTGTAAGCTCCCGACCGGTCTCCCGACATGTGTGGTAGTGTAGTGCATGTTAGTGTAAGTGTGTGTGTAAGAGGGAAAGGATAGGACGAGGAAGAGGAAGGAAAATCGCGCGCGGTCCGTGGCCCCGTTTGTTTGGGTATTGCTCCGGCTTTCGCCTGGTGTTGATCGGGGAAACCACAGAAAACTACCGATCAGAGCAGCCGGCCACTAGAATTCTCCTCCAGACAGCGACTGAATTCGATCTAGCTGACTAGCTAAACAACATTGCAAAATGTGTTGTGGAAGAGGAAGCAAGTGGCTCTCGTAATAATAATCAGATACTTTTTTTAAATAAATGGGAAGAACTATTGTTTCTCAAAAACTGGAGATAATAAAAAATGTTGATTTCAATTAGGTTAAAGAGTGCAATCAAAATAGTCATTACGCGAATAATCATGCAGCTATGTACGACAAATACACCGATGAAAAACGTATAATTTAAAAATGGGTTTCTCATATGGAATTTGATTTCAAAGTTTTTTCTTTACCAGTTTCAATGTTGACAGCGTAAATCCTATTTACGTTTGGAAATATTAAATCTCTTCAAAATGATACAGATTTGGAAGACCAATTCGAGCACAAGGAAGATGTCCTACATTTTTACAAAAAGATTCCTCAGAGACCGTTTGCTAATTTTTCACAAGCTGCTACCCAAATTTTAAGTATGTTTGGATCTATATTTGTTTGTGAGCAATTTTTTTGGCAGTATGAAATGTACATCGACATTTGTACATCGAGGCTGAGAAGTTCTCTCAGATTACAACTTGACAAATTTCTTGAGGTTAAGTTGCACTCAATTATTTGGGCTAAATATTGAACACATTGTGCAAAAAGATATTTTAAAAAAAGTACAAAGAATTACTATGTAAGATCTCTTAAGAGTAATACTAGGTACTTTTTGTTGGTTTGATGGTATTATAACTCTTATATAAAAATATTCACATAATTTTTGAAAATTCAACATTCAGTAATTATTACTGTCGCAAATATTCTCAGGGGTATTTGCTAAAATTCTTTCCTTGCCCGAATGATTTGCTTAATTATCTTATCATAGTGGAGGTGGCTGTTTTTGTATTTGCGCTTATGGAGGGGACACGGATGTCTACGGAAAAATCACGTCAGTGTGGAGCGCTAAGCGCCACCGTTGAATTTCTCATATACCATTAAATTTCTCAAGCGTCAGGCGAGTGTACTCGCCTTGTAAGTACACTGGTCCTTCGTAGCTATTGTAAGATAAGTGACGTGTTCGTATACATCATAGGCCATCTGTCTCATCTGCCACAGCCTAATATACCAACTCTATCAATTGCAAAAGTAAAATGTCGATGATGTAGATTTTGTGTTATACTCGTATGAAATATATTCTAAAATAAAACGTAGATCATTAAAGACGGTCATGTACACATTTTGAAAAACGATTTTTTTTCTCTTTGAAACTGTTCTAATTTTTTAAAATTTATTTATTGTGACATATTTCCCAAAACGTTCCGACTTTTAACATTGCCGCATATACAAGTCACCTTACATTGGATATCACTGTTCAGGAACAGTAACCGTGGTCGTAGTTACGACATTCTCCTTCAACGCATCTTCTTGTTTCTTCTCAATGCCCCGCCAATCCCATGGCACTAAGGAGCACTGGTTGCGTCGGAAAGCGTCTACACCATCCTACCTTCGTCTACCCTACCCCACTCCACATTGCCCCATCCGCATTAATGCTGTTATAAGAATATAATAGAATAGAATAATTAGTAATACTGGTTTTGGTCAACGTATAGTAAACTGTAGTAAAGGATTTGATACAGATTTTTTTAAATTATTAACAATAAGATAAATCTGTACATGTAGCGGATCTCAGATATAAAGTAAAACATTATTAAAAAGAACATTCGTCGCTGATTATAAGCTCAAAATTTTTAATCTAATCTAAACATATGTTCTTTCTTTGGTCAAGTTTCTGAATACCCGCTGCGACCCGGGCGACGCATACTGCGTGTGAAACGTTCTGAACAGGTCCAAACGCCTATTTATGCGAACTACGGATGCTAAGACAGAAAATACATTCGTCTATTATATGTAACGGTTAGGATACATTCTAATTTTAGCTGAACCCGTTTAGAAATTTCGAATATTTGCAAACGTATTCGTGGCAAGTGATGGTTTAGCAGCTATACTGTGGGATCCTCTTACTGCCTCAGCAGAAGCATCAGCCAGTGTTCCCAACCCACGCCCAAATGTTTCCCCGAGGTAGAATTTAAATGCGTGAACTTATGTTTTTGAAGCCATCACGCATTTTTTTTCGCCCGGTCTTTCAAAACACATCAGTTGCAGAGATACTAGAATAAAAAATACACAACATTATTTTTTTAAACTTCAAAACGTGTTTATGAAAATTCAATATACTGGGCTACATTATAAAAATACAAAAATTTTGGTATTTTTGTCTAATAGAGTTTTCTACCCACTTTAAAATATATGTAATAGTGAGTACTTTGAAAATGTATTTCAAGATTCACAGGGGTATTTTATATTGTCTCCAAATAAACTATGCTGTGTATAAGCTTCGGCCGAAATTGTGTGAAAGGATGGCAGGCAGATTTCAGAAACAAATTGCGACAGTTTGTGAAGATTAGAAATACGTTTCTATTTTCAAATACTTTGATCAGCTTCCCTTGCCCGACAGCATGTTAGCAGGGGGAGTGCGCGCCCTTGTTACTATTGCGGACTGTAACATTCAAAATATCCGTTAAACACTAGTCGCAAAAAGTGTACAATACAAACGCATCTCCAATTTCGAGTGAACATCCAGTTGACTCGCCATTGAGCCTAGCCCGCTCTGCACACACAACATGGCGGGGTACCAAACCAACCTCTCCATCGGACGTGTCAGAAGTTACTCCGGCTTACTCCGTATTGACCTCGGCCATGAAACACACCGTGCTCTCGCTGGGAGGTAGTGTGTAACTTACTTTTTGATTCGCCTACTTATTAAGATACAAACATTTATAAAAAGAACAACAATACATTTTTACCCGGTGATACATGCGCCCTTTTGGAATCAATGGTTGAAAATTTATACTTTCCTTACTTGAGTAAGTAGTAACATTCTCCACAAATGTGTAAAAACAGTGCCAATGAAAAGTGGTTAAAATCTTGTATTCTCATTCAAATTCTATATTTGTTGATAATAGTCTGAGAAAATGTGTAGCGATTTTTTAATGAGCGCATCGTGCTCGCCTTCATAGATCCATGCGCCACCCGCCTGATCATTTTTTAAAAATTTATTTATAATGGTCGCATAAACATCTAGGACTTCAGTGACCACAAGCTTGTACAGAATAACATGTATTTACAAAGTATTTCTGTAGTAAGTTACTATATGATAAATATAGGAGGTTATTATACCATTGTTATGGATAGGTCAGACACTTGACCTGGAGGAAGGCATCAAATACTAGATATTCTTTTACTGACACATGACCTGGGTTTGAAATAGTAATAGCAGTCTAAACCACAGAGTTGCATAAGAAAATTAAATCGCCTGATCTTTGGCTCGTCGCCTTCGCTGCTACAGGTGAGCACTTCGCTTAGGACCCGCACGCTCCACGCCTCTCCCCGACCATTTCGTCGCTCTGCCCGCCGCACTAGCGCTCCCTTCAGGAACCACACTTCCCGCCCTACGCACACACACCAGGCCACCGACTCATTAACACGCCGCTTTCTCCGTCGACCCTCGTCCTCAACTGTAACCGCTTCTCCGTCCCTCCCTCCTTTCCCCCGACCCCCCCACCACCCCGTCACACCCCTCCTCCCATGTTTTATCAGTCCATTCCCCCACTTTGCTTTGTGTACCCATCTTCCTTACTTCATTTCCGAGTCTCTCTTCCTATCCCTTCCCCTCTCCCCCTCCTCTCACTCCATCCTACTCTTCTCGCCATTCCCTTGCCCATTTCCCGACTTCTCCTCCCCAATCCGTTTTCACAAACTGCCTTTGTCACCCTACTTGCCCCCCCTGTTGTCAACCTTTTTCTAGATTTCCTTCTTCCACTTCTTCTCCTCGTCTTTATTCTTCGTCCCTCTTCACCACGTCTGTTCGTCATTCCTTGGTCTAGATTTGCTCAAGGTCTAGTGGAGAACTGGAAACGTCCACCCGATTGTCCCGCACATCCGATCGACCATTTCTGAGTTTCTCAGCGCTACCTACATGTGGTCAGTGCAAGAATGGCAAGGAGTGTGGGGATCCCCGGTCCCCGGTATTCGTTTGGGTGGTCTCCTGTTGAGTTACGGTATTCGCGTGGCCGTGAATTAAAAAGAATTCCTTCAGGCCTCAGAACGAGGAGAACATCGTCCGCTTGACCCACGGCAGAACTGGAATCTCCTTGCAGTAGAGGTGCCCTACCCAGGTGCCGAACGGTTTGCAAAAATAAAATTGGGAAGTCAAGGACGGACACGTTCTGGCGTACATCCAGATTCTAGTCCGAGGGGTCGTGTAACTGAGATGGGGGGGATATTAGAAATAAAAGTGGAAGGTCGAACACCGGACATTAAAACCTGACCGATAAGTGGTGCGCCGCAAATGAATGCGTTCACAATTATCCTTGACACTTTGATACTCCTCGTTACGGCCATTTAAAACACGTCTGTCTACTTTTCTAAACCGTCAACACAACTATCTCCTAGTTCCCCTTTAACACCTCTCTCTTTCGCCTCGACCACCACCTCCAACACGCTCTCTGACCACCTCTCAGAACAAGACTCAAACTGCAGGCCATATTTCCCCTGGATCCCCTCCCTTTACCCTCTTATCCTCCGTAGTTCTCCATCCATTCAATTCTCTCTCAGCTCGTCTCAATCAGACTCAACCCGCTGGTACAACGTTCCTTTCTACCTTTCACATTCTCTTCCAATCTCTCCACCACCGCTGTAACGTGCGAATTCTAGATCGGCAGTCCCCTCCGCTTTATCTTTGCAGTGCCTTCCTGCACCTGCAGTCCCCACCCACCCCCGTACTGCCCCGCGTAGTTCCTTCCACCTCGCAGTCCCCTCCCCGTTATCTCCGCAGTCCCCTCCCTTTATCTCCGCAGCACTCGTCCCCTTATCTCCGCATCCCTCCCCTTTATCTCCGTCAGTCCCCTCCCCTTTATATCCGCAGCACTCGTCCCCTTTATCACCACAGTCCCCTCCCCTTTATCTCCGCAGTCCCTCTCTTTTATCTCCGCAGTCCCCTTCCCTTTTATCTCCGATGTCCCCTCCCCTTTATCTCTGCAGTCCCCTCCCCTCCTTTGCCGCAGACCCATCCCTCGATCTCTGCGATCCCATCGCCTCCATCTCCGCATTCCCCCCCTTCCACTATCGCAGTCCCCTCCCTTCCACACTACCATTTCCACCTTCCACGTCTTTGATTCCCCCTGCTGTCCCCGCGCTTTTCCTTCTCCCCATTCTCCGACCGCCACGCGCCGGCGTTTTTGCGCCTCGTTCCAAACCTCGCGCCCTCCCGCGCTCATTACAATTGCGCGTCGTTATGCTCTCGCTCTCTCTCTCTCTCTCTCTCTGCCCCCGCAGTGGAGAGGCCGCGGCCAAAAGGATCTGAGAGGCCGGCGGCGCGCGCTGCGGGTTGAATGTCGAGTCGAGCTGGACGGAGAGGAAAAAAACAGGGTGTCGAAATTCAAGATTTCAAAACCGGAAAGAAACCTGAGTTAAGAATTCAGAGAACCATGGGTAAATTACGTTTTAGCGGGGAGAATCTATTAGCGTAAAGGTGGCTCCACACATTCGGCATTCGCCGAGCAGCGAGCTACTGCTCGCCCGATCCCGACCAGCTGATGTCTTCGGCGAATGTTCTCTCCCGTTGATGTGTCCAAAGTAGGGTAGGTGGGTAGGGCGAGCGCCGAATGTTCGTCATTCGGCAAATGGCAAGCGACCCATCCCACACTACTCGGGATTCGGTGAGCGGATTGCTCGCTGCTCGCCGATAGCGAATGTGTGAAGCCGCGTTAAGGTTTTGCTGTGTTTCTGTGATTGTGTGAGTTTGTACGTGCGCGTTGTGAGTGTGGGGTTTTTGGTGCAGTTATGTGTGTGTGGAATTGTGTGAGTGAGGATGTGTGTGTTCTACTGGTGTGTATTCATACGAGTGTGTGTTCATGTGAGAGTGTTTGTGATGGGAATAATGATGGGGATGACATCAACCAAAATAAGGAAAATAAATACTCCCGTCTATTAGAGTGTGCATGATCATCACACACATAGATGTAGAGTAAAGTTTCTAACATGGCTGAAAAATAGGGAAAATGCCGAACAATACAATTTTATTTTGAAACGTTTTGACCATTTGCTGATCTCATTACGTTATTATCTTTCATGTAATTTCGAAAAATATATTATCATTTTTATTCTTCTTATCATTTTGCACTCTATTGATTTTGAAGAACATACAATTATGGTATAATTCTTCTGCACACTGCATTATAATAAGCATTGTTACATGCAGGCCGTTGTTACTGGCGAGACTTGAATGTTATTTCTCTTGCATTGCGAATCCCATTGATTGAAGTAATATTTGATAAAGTAAATAAACTCGTGATTGTGTATGTAAGTAGTATCCGAATTGCGAATATGTATGAAGTCATATCATCGTTAAACCAAGCAATTTTTTCTCTCGAACTGACCAGTAAACGCAATTTCTTGCAAACACACAAAAGCCAAAGAAGATGAAAACTGAAAAGTATTTTTTAAAATTGTTTAATTTGTAAAATTGTTGTAAAATTGTTTTTAAAATTGTAAAAGAGTCGTTTTTAATATTTTAAAAGTATATATTAACGGAAACGTTAATCAACCAATCTCTGATTGAAAGAACCCATTTCGTTTTCGCACATGTGTTTAAAGACATTGGCGGCCAACCACAGGCCGTAAAAAGCTTAGCTAATAAAACATTTTTACCACGTCAAACGGGGATCAGCACCGGATTATAAATACGAATCCCCGAGCATCCCAGCTGATTCTACATTTAATTATAAAGAATCAAGTGCTTTATCTAGCAAGTTCAAAAATAGTGCATTATTAGGGTAAGCTGCCCGAAAGTAACATGTACCACTAAATGGTTGCTGTTAAATAAGGGTCATAACGAGTTGCAATCACAAAATAGACAACCGCAAAACGTCTCCACGCGAATCAGAGCTTTTGCAAAAAGTATAAAAGAAAACCACACAAAGGGCGTTGAATACGAAATATGTAATGAGGGAATGTGACGAAATTTTGCGAATTCTTTTATCACTAAATATAACCCTCTCAAATTAGAAGAACACCTCTCCTCACGTTTATCCTTGTTTGTAATGATTAAATCCTTCCGCCAAAGAGATAGGTCTGATGAAAATACAAAGTAAACCATGAGAGTTGAAAAAAGGCGAAATAAATTGACACATTTCAATGTGTAGCACTGATAATCCTGCGAATCTTAAAGAAACAATCATTTATATACTACAGAAATGCAATTCTGTAGCGTTTTGAGCATTTAACTTAGTATTTCTGTCGTATTTTTCGGGTTGTCTCCCCTCAGACTGCGGTTGAGAACGTGTGCTACAACATTGAGCATGCGTTCTATGCACGTACAGGCCGCATTTAACAGCAGCTTCTTTCGATGACCTACTGTGTAAAGCAAAATCTGTCAAGCTATCTGATTTATCGTATATCTAGAGAGTCAGCGGCATAATTTTAGGGAACTAAGTTTGGTGCTGGATTTTTTTGAGAAATTGCCTGGAAAGTTTTGACGATAATGGTCAAATATTCTTGAATTCCGCGCAGCCTCTCACTTCTTAATATGAGAATTTCTAATGTGAGACTGATGTTGAAAGAGATTGTTGCTAACCTGAACAAGATGAAGGTCAAATGGAGGAAGAATAAGGAAAGGTAGTTAAGACGAGTTATCTCAATGCAATTAAGCTAACTACATGAAGAAAAGAATACGTGAAAATAGCAAGACCATTATGAGTGTAGATAAGAGTCGAGAGAGAGTTGATGGCGTCTCCTGTAACTTCCGGACAGATAATATAAATTTCACTTTGTATGGTTAAGTTGAAGAAAAAAGGTCTACTAATTGTTTCAACGTATATTAACATACTAATTTACTAAACGTAGAGAATTTAATAGTTTCCTACCTCTTGTGTTGTCATTGTTGAATTGTAGTATATTGCAACTATGCAAGGAAGATTACCGCTCAGTGATTCCCTCCATTCATGTTCACCTAGGTCTGTGAAATAATTTTCCTATTGCTCTCAAAATTAAAAAAAAAATTCGAATACCACCACGAATATGCAAAAAAAACTTCGTATGTATGTGGATGTTGAGACACTTTCTCTTTTACGAAAAAATGCATTCATCACGACGAAAACTATTTTAGAAATTTCAAAACCCGTTTAATAATTAATAACTCTTTGATATAATTGCCAAAATAAAAATCGCGTGATTAGTTAAAACGTCTCACAGAATACAATTACAAAACAGAATCAATTTTTTTACAAGATAAATCAAGATTCAATTAGAATGGGCAACACAGTCGCCGGAGACTCTTGATTGATTGATTGAGTTGATTGGTTTCAGGCGCGTCATCTCCAAAGGTCATTAGTACCGTAAGTGAGGTACATGTTTTATCGCGGGACGTGGAAGTGGTCTTCCCCGTTGAATGGGCGATTTCCAGCGCCGGCATACACGTCGGCTTGCGAAGTTTTCTCCAAACAGGTGCGTCCACCAGCGGGGGCAGCGCCTCTCATGAGACAAGGTCTAAGCTCCCCACTGGTCTCGTAGTGTAAGGCGGGGCCCTGCAACTCTCCACCAGAACCGGGGGACAAAGCTCGAAGGTGCTACTATAGGAGGCGCTAGTGTCGCCGGGTACAGGCTCGCCAACATCCACAATCTAAAAAAATGGCTAAATTGCGAGAAATACGAAAAGTGTCTTCTAAATGTTCAATTATTCATAATACATACATCTAAGAAACCGCTGAAGAAAGCGCGAATATCGACACTATCTTCTGTAGCATTCCGCGCCAGCTTGAGCGTAATGCGAACCTATGTAGCAGCCACACACTTTTGAAGTATCGTTGGCAGCAGTTCGTATTTTAGTTCCTGTAAGAAGGTGCTACAGGAGAGTGTGCCACTATAATGGTCTCCACCACGTTATATGGGAGTTGAAAGGCCCTGGTGTAATGCATGTACATACGTGTAATGTAAGGATAGATCAAGAAAGAGGAAGGAAAGATCGCGCGCGAACTGCGGTCCGTTTGTTAGGGTACTGCTGCGGCATGCGCGTGATGTTGATCAGTGAAACCATGGAAAATTAACGATCAGAGGTGCCGGCCGCGTTAGAAATAACTTTTATTTTAAGACCGGATTATTAGCATCGTCTTCGATGAAACAGTGAATTCATATTTCCGATATTAAGTAGGAAACAATATTTCAAAAATTGTACTCTATCTACTAAAATAAATCAGGTACAGGTCTCCTGATTTCACGGCATTGATACTCAAATCCCTTACAGCGGTAGGTCGAGTTTCAACGGCGCACATTCTTAATTTCCACGGAACTTTCTTGTGAAAATATTTATGCGTTAAAAATTATCAAGGTTTGATTTTGTATTTCAACGTGCTTGGTAAGTAATGCGTGAAATGATTTGTATTCATTTCACAAAAATTTGGAGAACTTAATGTTCGCAGGAAATCTACATATTTATGTAGCTATAATGCATAAAAAGATCCATCATGCAATCAGTAATATATCAATATCAAATATGTAAAAAAAAATCAATGTATTGATGTATCTACAATACTTTGTACAAGAAGCGTTGCACTTCTCTCATATGAATATAACGAAATTTATTTACATTATGTGTACAGTTATGTGAGTGGGTATATTATACAGGTTTCGACTGTTTCTTATCATTAAAAAATAAAAAGTACACTTAAGATTTCTTTTTATGAATTATCATTTGATTAAATATTGTTCTGTTGCAAGTTTAATTAAAAGCCTGAGAAAATTAAACTTGTCTCTTTGAAATCCAGTATTTATCCGTCCGTTTACTTGTGTTGCATGACTTCTCACATGCTTTTGACATAATTTGCATCAGTTCTCATAATACTGCTTTCAGTGACGATAGCGATACAGTGTAAATCACTCATGAAAACTATCCCTGAACTGGAACTGTACGCGCAAATGGCCCTTTTGAGACTAACAGTAGAAGCCTGGCTCACCTGGCTGGCGAGAGGATACATTTATTTCGCAAAACGACGCAGTCTTGGGCGCTGCTCAACTGCTTGGCGAAAATTCGCTTACTGGCCTAAACAATGCATGAACGCACATCCGTCTTGCCGCGTGAGGGATGGACGTTAGTTCAGAGGTCGTGGGACTTTCCCGGGAGGTTTGGCCCTGGCCAAAGCATCGCGCTTTGAAATTCCCATCCCCTGTATTAACAGAACATCACAATCATGTGGCACCAAAATGAAGCGTTGGGAACGACAATAATAGATGATAACAATGAGCAGCCCCGTTCCTGCAAGAATTGTCAGGTAATTCCACACAGTAGCCTTGAATGCTAGCCGAAATTCGGTTTCCCATTTACCTTAGTATTTTTACACGGCATGCTCGCATAACCCCGCAATGCTAGAGCTGGTCTCCCAAGGGAAATGCGTTACGCAATTCCAAATCCCATTCTTGTCACGAAAGAATCAAAATCCTTCACGATCTGCTCACTCAATGAAACGGAATTATAGCGTCATCAAGTTGGTTGAAGTATCTTATTAATTTGCTTTAAAAACACCTGCAGCTTCGTACCGTATACTATGTTGCAGTGTTCTACTGAAATGCTCGTAAATGACGAATGGTGCTATACGATTTCTGGTAAAGTTATTCATGATATTGCGTTGCCGATGTGCCTGTCAAACTGTCAAAAACTGTTAAAAGCAGAGCAATTTGTTATAATTTCTGCTCCTGCCCATCCCAGTACTTGATAAAGGAGTAAATACGTGTCTGTAGATGTGCCTACCCAATTATGTTATTCTAACCCTTCCAATTTGTTTTTAGTCATTGGTGACCCTAGGCCCAAAAAATGTTCTGCAACACTAAAAGTTATTCACATTAACGCCTCTTTTATGAAATTTATGTTCAGTGATACATGCACGGTGAAGTTTTCAATTCTTTAAGTCTTCTTGGTTCGATGTAATTTGATTCTATGCGGTTGTGGTCAGAAACGCCCCAGAACAGATTCGGTGTTGCTGCTAAATCACAAAAGAAATTCTAATCTCTCCGAGAGAATGGTTGAATTCGACCGAGCTATGTCCCTGGTGTCGAAAATCCGTCACCGTTGAGTGTGGACCCTAGGACCATCAGGTCAAAAGCGCTGCAGTCAGCGGCAACGCTTGGCTCCGAGCTGAACTCAGGTCAAGATTTCGTCTTTATGAACGTTTTTATTTAGCCCTACCGCTTAGACAGTAGAGAGAAAGTTATGAAATGCTGTGCGAAAAAATCGGCGTATTTTCGGTAGAAAAATTCTTATTACAGGGCCCTTGTTACCAAAACTTGGATAAATCCAGTTTCTAAATTTAGAAAAAAATCCTCTAACACGTGGTGTAGCCTGAATCCATGTTTTGTGGGTCCTTGATACCTAAACTCGAATGACGGCAGAATGCCTGTCCGTCCGTCTGTCCGTCCGTCCGTCTTTCTGTCCGTCTGTCTTTCTCTGTCCGTCCGTCTGTCTGTCTGTCCGTCCGTCTATCCGTCCGTCCGTCCGTCTGTCATTCCGTCTGTCGTCCGTCTGTCCGTCCGTCTTTCCCTCTGTGAACAACGCTAGCGGCTAAACCCATTCAACTGATTTTCTCCGAAATTGATAGTCCCCAATCGACCTGTCTTACGTCGTAGACCCTTGAATTAGAAATCTATATTTTAATTTTAGGGGATACTTTACCCTTTACTTACTAAGCCCCTGGGACATTTTGAAAATTTTCTACAAAAAAAATGGCTCCATCGTTTTTAGATAAAGTTTGTTTTGGATAGCGTGAAGCCTCTTTTCGAGTAATTTTGCGTGAAAGTACGGGCTATTTTAGCACCACCAGTTATTTATAAAATGAGAGGCTTCGAATAGTTTGGTGATCATACTGACATTTTGGTACAATTTATTACATGCAGAGGCATATCTACAGTATGGCAGACATGGCACATGCCATGGGCGTCACTCACAACGAACGCTAAGAGCGCTAGAAACGAGCGTACTTGCTAAAACACATCACAACCCACGCCTCTTATTATATGGTTGATAACTTCAACTCTGAAATGATTACAATACATTTTGCAAAAAATGTGAATCACCAAGAGTATTTTCCAAATTCTTGAGTCGTGAGTTATGTCATGTTTTCTTTAGATCCCTGTGAGAATTTAAGAGATTGTCGCGGGATGTTTCTCATTTCATTCTCTTTTAGCAATGTCTACAAAATAATTAATGCATATTAAGTTTCACCGAGCTAAATCCTCATTGTTCATATCTATATCTTCATGAATCATATACCTTTTCAAACTGAGTACCCGAGTGCTTCCTTGGTCGTCAAGTACATATTTAAAGCATATTGAAGCGCCGTTCCAAATGACATTTATGTTGAGCGCGATGTGCACTATCTCGAAGACTTCAAGTTTGTAATACAAAAATAATCGTATTTCCTCTCAATGTTTTAGAAACAATTTCTATTGTTTTTACAGCTTCTTGCTAAAGCATGACGATACAAATTTTATAAATGTATCTTTTCCTTATGACATGTCATAACGAAGTTATTCGCTTCAAAATAAAAGACCATTACGGCCCCATAAAGGTGGTCCATCAGATACGTAAATTGCAACAATTCGTATCTTTTGGGTTTTATAACATTCGTTTTCATACCTACAAACAAGTCCATCTTGCTCTGCAGACCGTTTAAAGCAGGAATTTCCTTGTTTGTCGGTCCTGACTTGTTGTTTGCGCTCTGGACGGGTAACGAGGTTTCTTATCTTGCATGTTTCCGATGTCTTTCTCACTTACGAACGCTATTTTTTCCACAAGAATATATCCCTTAAACGTAATTTATTCCAAACATTTCCTTTTAGAAGTATTTATGGCACTAACGAGCTGAGAGTTCATAATTGGTGTGTTTCACGGAAAACCACGCATGCCATAAACACTCTGTAAACGAATATTTCGTCTTTTCGTACGTAGTAAATCAATGAGCAAGAACTAACATAAAAAAAACTTACTTAAAACATCTTACTTTCTGGCCAAGAAACTTTTGAACCTTTTAGAAACTCAGGTTTGACGACGTTTAACTTAATCTTAATTAACACAATATTTGTTAGGTTTGTTTCTGTATCATACGATCGTGCTGTCATAGTGTTCTTTGGTATATCTTTGACAGAATAGCTGGGAATTATTATTAATTGCCCCCTTTGAATGTATAGCATTATCACACATTATATTAGTCTCTTCTATCTTTCAAACTCACAATATCAAACACATCAATGATATAAACAAGTTAACTGAAATATTGCATTAAAACTGTAAATTAACTGTTGAATGTGACAGTGTAAAACTAGATATGCTACAGAATGGCACATACTTTCCCGTATTAGTTTTCTATTTTCTTGGGTCTTCGCTAGCTATTCGGAATTGCCACAAACTCTTTCTAGCCAGCTGTCATCTATCACCGCCAAAAGTACATTTTTTTGTCATTTTCTTAATTTTTCGGTTTCCTATTGGTAGAACGGAAACATTAATTTTACAATATTAAAGAACACAAAAACCTAGTCATAAATGGCAAATGTCTATTAAATATTATGTGCCGTTTAAGAGAAAAAATGGCGTTTTAGCGCTACTAAAAATGCGAAATTTGAAGCATATTTTCGTAGATAATTTTTGAGTTTTCAAAATACTTTATTTGAAGTTATTTGAAGCACTTACACTCACAAATATAATAATGTACAAATTGCTGGTAATGTGCGTATCAAAGATGTGAGAGATCTTTAAAAAAATTACAATTATGTAATTTTTGAAAAAACAAAAACATTTCTCAAAATAAACTTTACGCTATACTAAAGAGTGTAATTAGCACTATCCGTTACAAAAGTTCGAAGAAAAAAATTGCAGCCATATATGAGAAAATGGCGTTTGAGCGTTTCTGAAAATGCGAAATTTTGAGCTACTTTTCACAGAAAACTGTTGTTTTTTCGAGAAACTTTACTTGACATTATTTAAAGCACGTGTACTCGTAAATATAATAATGTGAAAAAATCGCCGCTAGTGTAAATATTATCGACGTGAGAAACATAGAGCAATATGGCTTTTATGTCATCTGATAGAGTATATTTTACCACTATCCCTACCAAAACTTTAAAGAAAAAATTTGGAGTCGTTTTTGAGAAAATCTTGTTTTTGTAATTTTTTAAAAATGTACATATTGCACGCAACACAGCACGAAAACTACTAAAATTTTGAAAAACATTTACATGACCTTTATGAAAGAACTCAATATGCAGAACAGATTTTATTTGAAGAAAAAATCTCTATCTTCAATTTTGTAGTTGGAGAAAGACGCCGAAAAAATTCAAACTATCACAATTTTCGAAAATTCAGAGTTATCCGTGAAAATCGGACCTATGCCATGTTCATATGTGTATTTTACTCTATTCATGCAAGAAATTTAAAGAAAAAATTTGGAGCCGTTTTTGAGAAAAGTTTGAAAATCCCCGGGGGGCTTCATATAAAGTACTCCCAAATTTTTGAAGAATCTTTTTAAAAATCTCAAAGCTTCGACTAGAATCAGATCGACCGGGGAATATCCATTTTGGAAGAAAACGTACGTATGATTTAGGCGCTAGCAGTGTTCACAGACGGACAGACAGACGAACGGACGGACGGACGGACGTTTTCCTTTCAATTGGCTTTTCGGTATCAAGGACCTAGAAAATAGGGTTTCAGGCTACACCACGTGTTAGGGATTTTTTTCTTAATTGAGCAACTGGTTTTATCCACTTTTTCGTTTTCACGGCCCGGCAATTATTTTTTTTTCCGCCGAAAAATTGGCCATTTTTTCGCGCAGCTTTACATAACTTTCCCTATACTACGTATATCACTCCGTGTATACGTAGGTATACGGGAATGTAAAAACGGTTGGCTGTGTAAATTAAGTTTGAATTTATTTATGAAGTCATAGATTTGTCTATAGAAATATACCTATTGCTGTAATACCTGTAAATTTTCACTTATTTTTGTTTTAAGGCTAGGTTTTTTATTTTTCATGTTCACAAATCTTGGATAATAAATTTACAAAAAAAAATCCAAAAATACGCAACACATAAAACAAACTAATAGGTAGAAATAGACAGATAATAAATTATAAACTCAGTATTGCTAACCATCACAACTGGTTATCATTGTTTAGTTTTTCCAAGAAATTTCAATGTACATTATCTCTGTAACACAAGATGAGAATAAAAATGGTTGGTGTTGTTATTGTTTTTATTATTTTCTCGCCTTACGAATACTTCGTAAGAAGACAAAGTTATGTAATCGTGCGCCGGAAAACGGCTAATTTTCGCCAGAAAAACTCTTATAGCTGGAGTATGGTGAGGAAAAAGTGGATAAAACCTGTTGCTAAATTTAGGAAAAAATTCCCCTACCTTGTGGTGTAGTCAAAATCCATGTTTTTGGTGCTTCTTGATACTGCAAATCGATTGACGGCAAAACATCCGTCTGTCCGTCTGTGGGGAACGCTATCGCCTAAACCGTTCAGCCGATTTTCTTCAAAATTGATATTTCCCAATCGTTTTTACTCATCTCAAGGTCCCTGGAATTTGAAACCGGTATTTTGATATTTGAGGGTACTTTACATGAAGCCCGTAGATTTTCAAAGTTAAAGAAAATGGCTCCAAGTTTTTTGATATGTTGTTGTTGAATAGTGCAAAGGACGTTTAAGGGAATGATGTAGGTATCATTTTTGTTTTTATCCCCAATTTTTCGAAATTTGCAAAAAAACTTTTTAAAAACTGCAAAATTGAAGATAGAGATTTTTACCTCAGACAAAGTTGGTTGTAAAAAATTAGCACTTTAAATAAGGTCAATGTACAATTTTTCGAAAAAAAACGTGTAGTTTTTGCGAAAATTGCGATTCAAATTTTTAAAAAAAATGTTTCTCAAAAACCGCTCCATATTTTTTCTTCAAATTTTCTTCACTTATGTAATGAAGGACGATAAAAATATGGCCATAGTCTTACTTCTTGGAAATACGTGGTTTTTTTGAAAATTCCAAAAAAATATTTTCACTCTCTACAAAATTGTAGATAGTGATTTTTACTTCAGACAAAGTCTCTTGTCCAAAATTAGCTCCTTAAAAAAGGTTATGTAGAATTTTCTGAAAAAACGAGTCGTTTATGCGTAATCTTCGCTTCAAACTTACAAAACGAAATTTCTCAAAAACCGCTTTAAATTTTTTCTCCACGTAGGTAATAATGGACGGTAAATAAATACATAAACTAGTGGTGCTATAGAATGGCACAAACTTTCTCGCAGAACTTAGTTTTCTAATCTCTATAGTTTTGAACCAGTTATTTTTGTTATGAATGATGATCTTCCGAGATACCTTCTTTGGGCGCCCCACAGAACATTTTGTTTCACATTCTCTGGATTTTTTCAGCTTCCTAATGCTAGAAATGAAACCACCATACGCTATTTCTATTATACAAGTGTAAACGTCATGCAGAGCCATTTTGGTGGCAGTCGTTAATCAGCGAGAATTGGAACAGCTTTTCGGAGGGAAGCTGCGCCGGTTCGAGTCCTGGTCGGGACATAATAATTTTCTGTGACAATGGAGAATTTAATGAGAATAACGTTAATGAAAACCATGTGAAGCAATTTGAATCAAGAATATTGATAATTAAAATAAATGTACTGGAAGTATCTGTATATATTTTTTCGAATTTTTAACATTCAACAATTTTTCACGACTCTTCTTGCATTTGTAAATCGAATTTTACCATCGTATCAATTGTTTGTTTATCATGCATTTATCATTTTATAGCTCGAATCGATTCTTTTTATGGCTCTGTTCGACCTATACGGTGCTAGTTTGGCGTAGTGGTATAAGTGCCGGTTCGTTAACTTTGAGGATCGGATTTCGGGCCTCGAAACGGAAAAAGTTTTCGGGTAGAAAACATTTTTGCTGGTTTATGAAGTAGTGGAGTAACATTTAGGACCGCATATAAGTAGTGCGAGAAAGGTGTGCGTTGGAAGCACCACTAGTTGTTGTTGTTATTGTTATTATTATTATTATTATTATTATTATTATTATTATTGCTTCATATCACGACTACAGATGTTATGAGTCGGCTGAGTATAAAATCTGCTCCAGGTTGCAACCAGCTACCGAAGGAGCAGATCTAGGGACTGTCGGTGCCTCTACAATACTTTGCGCAAAATGTGAGCTGTGCCAAATAAAGCAATTTCTTGCACTTCCCAGTCCTTTGAATGACCTGGAAGTTTAGCCAAGTTCTTACTCAAATTTTGCGGAACAAATCCCAGAGCTCCGATAACTATCGGTACGACCTGTGCTTTTACGCCCCACATTCGGCTGATCTCAATTTCCAAACTCTTGTATTTGAGACGTTTCTCTGCCTCGTTGTTTGCGACATTTTGATCGCAAGGCACAGCAACATCCACAAGTAGACACGATTTTTTCTCTAAATCCCGGATAACAATATCCGGTTTGTTTGCTGCTATCATGCGATCCGTTTGAATTTGTTGGTCGTACAATATTGTACACAATCCAACTGATGTCACCGGTTTTGGTGAGTGTTCGTACCACTTGGGGCATGTGTTTGGAACTTCGAGGGCGGTACAGATCTGCCAGTGGAGGTAACTACACACCCTGTCGTGTCTTTTTAAGTATTCGGTCTTTGCTAGAATTGGACAAGCTGAGACAATATGGTCAATGGTTTCTACTTGCTCCTGGCAAATTCGGCATTTGTCATCTTGGGAAATTTTGAGAACCGCTTTATCATAATGTCGTGTTCTCAACGTCTGATCTTGAGCAGCTACTAGAACTGCTTCTGATTCTGGCTTCATTCTTCCCCTTTTAAGCCACATAAATGATTGATCTTTATTGATCTGCACCTTGTCCACTCTTTTTAGATATTGTCCATGGAGGGGTTTGTCCCTCCACGACTTCTTTAACATTTTTTGTGTCTCACATTTCATGTTCAGTAGTACCAGAAGTTCGGTGTCTGTGTTATTTGACGTGTCTTGCATAGTTTTCTTTGCAATGCTTTTTGCTACACTAACAATGCCTCTGTTTCCCATTCTTTGGTCAGATTTCATGACCTGCCTCATTAGTGGGTCATCTTGATGGCTGACTACATACTTTCCCATCCCAGTTATTGGCATTGTGCCAGGAGGCTTCAATTTGTCTGAGGCCTCTTCCTCCTTCCTTACGTGACACATAAAGTCTATGTACATCAGCTCGAGGGTGGGCGACATGATGCATTGTTAGCAGTTTTCTGGTTTTTCGATCCATGATGCGGATTTCTTGCTCAGTCCAGTCCACTAGTCCGGAACTGTACTCGACTACAGGCACTGCCAGACTATTATTATTATTATTATTATTATTATTATTATTATTATTATTATTATTATTATTATCATCAAAATTGTCAATTAAAAACTTAACCACCGCTATGCTACACGAGTCACGCGATCGCCACCGGTCATTATGACAACCTGATTTACAATTTTTTTTAGGAAGGAAAGAAGATTGATTGTCATTTCCCACTAGGTGAACAATCAAACCACATTTTATTTGTTCTCTGACAAATGACACTGATCTTCTCAGAAATATAGTAATGTAATAATTCATTTTCAAGGAAAACCGCCGCATTTAACAGGTTACTGCATCCTAATGATTTACAACACAAATTGCAATGCTGCAATTTTTAGAATATAAGAAAAAATAAGTATGTTGGAAGACAAACATAATCTTCAAACAAAAATTAAAAAATAAAGAAACTACAATAAATAACTACGACGTATTAAAATAGCAACACAAGCGTTTTGGAGCCAAATCGACCTGTAACTGTGTTTACTTTTATTTACCTACATAACCTAGTAGTGCTTCAACAGCGCATGATTTCTCTCTTTTTTTTTTTGTAATTTTTAAAAATTCAGAGCCGATCCCCTGTGGCCGAGATTGCTAGGGCAGTAGTGTCGTAGCGATCTCGCACACAAGGATCGCGTGTTCGAGTCCTGGCTCCGGTTTGGTTGTATTTGTGTTCGTCCTTTCACTCCTATCATCACCATATCATGTCATCTTTACAGTTACTTTAATGTTAAACCCAATAGTAGTCGCTAATGACCTAGATGTTGATGCGACCTTCAATAACAAAAACTAATCAGGAACTCGAACCTGCACAATTTTTATAAGCGTTTTCTTCTCTTTCCGACAAAAAATTAATCGAAAAATTTGGAGTAATTTTTGCGAAAAACGAAACAAAATATACTTGGAGATAAACAAAAAGTATCCGAAAAAATTAAAATATCCGTTTCATATTCAAGAAGACGCGACATGAGCCAGATCGATTAGGAAATATCAGTTTTGGGAAATCGTGCGTACTGTTTAGCCGCGAGCGGTGTTCATAGACCGGGATGTGAACACAGGCGGAAGGACGTTTTGCCGCAAACCAATTTTTCGGTATCAAAGACCGGCAATACGTAGATTCTGACCACACAATGTGTTAAAGGTAGTAATTTACTATACAGGATGAGCCACGTAACTTTAGCACCTCCTGTAACTTTTGAAAAGTTGAAGATATTGCAATGCAGTTTTCACGGAAGTGAATGAGGGAATGGGGCTAATTGATATGTGTATTGATTTCTTTTTTATCACTTTTATTTTACGAGATATTTGAGGTAACTTTGTTTTTTCAAATGGGACTATACATATTTTTTCAGTCTATCATGACAAGTGTAAAAAGGCGAATCCAAAGATATAAATAATGTCATATGTTAGATAAGCATTTTTTTTAGTAATTGTGATTTTTTTGCGACTAGTGTTTAACGGATATTTTCATTGTAACTGTCAGCCCCACAAGGTCACGCAGCGCCTCCCCCAGCAAACGCGGGGTCGGGGAAGGGAAGGGATTTAAGTACTTGAGGATACGAAAAATATTCACAAAACTGTTGCATTTTTTCCTGAACTCTCCTTTTCATCTTAATCCATTTTCAGTAATTTGGGTTTCTTAGGGATTGAAAATACGGATTTGTCTTAAGTAGTATTTATTGAAATAAGATTATTTCTATTCCTAAATTATTATTATATTCGTATTAACATTGAAATTGTTTGCTCAAAATATACAATATACTTTTGTACAGTTTTAATTATTTATTCTTATTGTGCTTTGTTTCAAGATCCCATTACTACGTATCTTATGAAATCCCATTAAATGGAGTTGAAGTTATAAACACTTTTATTATAATACAAACTTATGACAAATCCTTATTTTCCATCCTTTAATTCCTTCAATCAAAGAAAGACGAAAATCTGAAAATGCGGAAGGATGGAAAGCACAGTTCAGGAAAAAACAGCAATGGTTTTGTGAATATTTGGAATACTATGTTTCGTATTTTCAAATAAGATCCCTCCCCTTCCCTTCCCTTCCCTTCACCGGGCGCACGTGTGCTGGTGGAGCGCTGCGTGACCTTGTGTGGTGGACTAATCAAAACGTCCGTTAAACCCCGGTTGCAAAAATCAAAATTAATCAAAAAAAATGCTCATCTAACATATAACAATATGTACATCATTGGATTCGTCTTTTTACGCTCGTCATGGTGGACTGAAAAAATATGTATAGTTCCATTTGAAAAAACAAAGTTACCTAAAAAATCTCGTAAAATACAAGTGATAAAATAGAAGTTAATGCACGTATCAATTAGCCCCTTTCCCTTATGCACTTCCGTGAAAACTGCATTACAATAACTTCAACCGTTCAAAAGTTACAGGAGGTGCTAAAGTTACGTGACTCATCCTGTATATAAGAATAATAATTATCCACCGTTTTGGTTGCAGAGAACTACGATGAAAAATTTTATTTCGAAAAAAAAACCTCATTACAGCATCACATAACTAATAAAATAAAGGTGCTAAATAAGGAACCCGACATCCGCCGATTGGATCCGCATTAGGCTGCTGCATTTTGTGCATGTTTACTGAAAATATGGGCGATGGAAACCAAAATTTTTTTAAGTAGAGGCGTTCAGCACAAGGCCCTGCCCCCCTTGATGAGCGGTTTAATTTGAAATAAATCAATATAATAAATACTACTAAGCAACGGTTCGTCTCCATGCTAAGAGATTCGTTTTGTCTATTGAAACACAGTCAAAGGAACTGTGTTAATCTTAATGTTTGCTAAGTAAAAATTAAGATTAAATACACAGAAGAAATGTAGATATCATATTACAGGATTACACTTTTTTCACAGGTGAGGTAAAAAAGCTTTCTATCTTGTAGATCTATAGGAAGGTGGGAAAGTAAAGTTGCAGTCTGTCACATCGAATATTGTGCTCAAACAGACTAGGATGATTACGAACGGCTGGCCAAAACAATCTGATGAACAGAAACCCTTACGATATGTAAATTACACAGTATATTGTAAAAATTGTCCAGTTGCCAACTTCTTTATTTGAAACACGCTTTTTGAGATACATGATTCTAAATTATATCAGGGAAAAAACAAATTAATAAAGCATAAAACATGTTAATAAGCATAGAACAAATTAATTTAGTGAAACACAAAAGAAGAAAACCGTTTCAAACCAATTATAAAAATCAGACACATTTTCTCATTTTTCCTTTTTTGTTGTTAATGAGAGCCAAAAGTTTCCTTTAACGTAGAAAATAAAATTTGAGATCAGCATTCCAAATTAAATGGAATAAAATGAAAGAAGAGTGCCAAAAATGACGTAATAGCATTCCTTCATACGTATAATATTTACTTTCATTTTATATAAAACTGATATCAAAATTATCATATTATCTTTTTATCATGTATAATGTCGATTTATTTCATTGATTAATTTAGTAAAACCTGTATGTGACGTGAGGAGGAAATAATCAGCGCATGTTTTCTTGAGTTCCAGAATATCTTCTCAACATTTTAACTTTAAATAGTTGAAAGATGAATAAAAGTTTTAAAAATAATAATAATAATAATAATAATAATAACAATAATAATAATAATAATAATAATAAAAGTTTTAAAAAAGCGCGAGATTAGCAACTTTTGAAAAACTAGACATTTTTGTTTCCAAGTTATAGAAAACTTATTTGTATCGGTAAACGAACTCTAGATTTGAATTTTCTGCATTGTTAACAAAACAGTAACTTTTCCCCAGCTCTACTACTACTACTACAAGCCAAAGGAGAATTCAACAGAACGTGAGCGTCGTGAAGCTATATTTATGTCCAGAAGCAAAACAAGGGGCCATATCTCAACATTTGCTTAATGGATCAGGAAAACTGGACAGAAACCTGATCGATATGGGGGTCATTGACCCGGAAGCTGAAGTTCATTACTTCTTACAGGCATATGAAGTCTTTTTTTAAATTATAGAATACAAATGTGCACTAATGGATTATATATCATTGTTTTGTTAAATAGAACATTATTTCTCTGTTTGATGATCAGTATAGTCTCTAATTATACAGAAACAGTGATGCAGCAGAAAAGACTTAACTTTGAAGTTCAATTTGTGAACCGACTTTAATTGTTTGAAGTCATCTGGTAATGCGTTGTAAAGTAACGTACATGTGTTGTATGTGGATTTCTTGTAGTGAGCTGCTGATATTGATAACGTGTGTTCAAATTATAAATGCAAGTATTGCATGAAAATATTTTCCCCACGTTAATTCAAATTTGACAAAATTACGGATTCGTCAATGGTAATATTCCAAGCTCAATGAAGAGAGACTTGCAGAGATCACGGGGATGGCTTTTTTTTCATTATTCGAATAATTTCCTTTTGCAAACTAAAAGTCTGGGTGCTGCAGAGTGAGTTTTCCAGAAAAATGTGCAGAAATGCACATTTGCACAATACAGGCAATAGACAATGAAGGCTGACAGAATTTGAAAGAATTCAGAATACGTAACATAATGGACTTAATTTAGTGTTTAATTCTGTAAAATGTACATTCCATGTGAAGTTTGACTGAATTAACTGACCTAGAAATGTTATAGTTCATTGTATATGGTTTTTATTATAAATTTTGTTGTTTTAACTTTGAAAGTAAGACTGCACAGAAAGGAAGTAGATTTGAAACTATCCATATCTGATATCATATAGAAATCTGGTAAGCCTGTATAAAATCTGAATTTCTATTTTATACCATTCCAGAACAGTTGACTGTCTCGAATCTCTTGCTAGTCCACTTCTGAAGCATTTATCGCAAATAGACGTAAATCGAACATTAACACTTCAGTTATTCTTCTTGTAGGACTGATATAATGAGATACTCGAGGGATCAAATTTAAAGAGTATTATGTAATATACATATTATTTCCCACATTGATATGCCAGTCATACGATAATTTTGCGAAAATAAATGAAAGCTTCGTGAACATTGTAAAGGAAAACAATACAACCAAGATCACGACACTAATGCGCATGGAACTAAATGGTCATGAGTCAACTGAATTCCTGAAACACAAACAGTTTGTTAGAAGAACATTGGGAATTTAGAAATTTGAAGCGATATCTCACGTACTATCTTGGAACGTGCTGAGAATAGCACATATGCACCAAAGAAACTCGATTACGTAAGAATACATGCCAGTTAGCAATGCTTCACCGTGCATAAGACGACCTATTACTCTGTACATCAGGTGAACATGGCACCTTCTACATTATTCATAATTACAGGAAATAAACTCCTTGGAAATGCTGAGAGTAAAGAAATTTCCCACAGTCTTTAAGTATTGGTCAATTCAAGAGGAAATTAAGATGGCAAAGCGAATTTTCATTTACTTGGTGTACTTCTACTTTTATTGTTTTTATCTGGAGTTGCGATAAATTTAGAACATTTTAAATTTAAATACACTAGAGTGTATAGATATACAGTATTTACAGGGTGAATTCAATTCGTAATAATATACATCAATTAATTCTAATGAAATAAATTATTTGCTAATTGTAAGAAATGGGTGTTTTGAGACAATAATTGATAGCAGCCTCAAAATAAATTACACACGCTTGCTCGAGGTCTAGTTCAGCAATCATATAGTGTTTTTGATCGGCAAAGACATTTACAGGGGTAAAGGTAGCCATTGGTAGATATTTAGGCTTTGAAGACAAAGAATAAACAAGTACAATAAAAATAACAGCATTTCATAGCACACGAGTAATTTGAGAATGGCTACATTGTTGTAGGTTTTATTCAAGCACACTAAGGAAATATAAATTGCTCTACAATCTATTGTAAATTTAAAGGATTTTAAACCAACTCCATTAGACCCCAACAAATTTAAAACAACTCAGTTAGTCATATTGCAGTACCTGACCTCCATTCTGGTAAAAAGTTGATGGAGAAATATGTTCATTAGTGATAAATGAACTGTTAGAAAGGAGTTCTTAAGTAGTTTTTTTACAAATCAACATGGTATATTATGTGATTTCATAAACTTCTAATATCAAAATTGGGATCGCATACTATGTTTTCAATGAATATTAGAACATACAATGAGTCATCAATGAACGATTTGCAGAGAATTAATGAGCATTTGATTCTAGATGTTCCCACAAGGCGAACTTGTGACGCAGGTCTCCCGGTAAACATGTTTTTACTTTCTTGCCTACTAGTTACCTTCTTAGTAAAAAGAAAACAGTGTAATGCTACAGCGGAATGTCACCATTTCTGGTAAGGAAACACCGAATTGTACGGTCCTGATATCGAAAAGGTTGATAAATCCTGTATCTCATATCTGTAGTAATTACTTCCTCGAACAAATACGTTGTGCAGTCAGAATTCACTTTTCGTGGTTCTTCGATACCGAAATAATTGTTGATAGCAAAACGTCTGTCTGTCCATCTGTCTGAGGACAACTCTAGCGCGTTAATTGCCCAAACGATTTTCTCCAATATTGATAATCCACTATCGACATGGCCGAACACAAGGACCAACGAGTAAGAAACGGATATTTTGAGTTTTTGGGGGTACTTTACATGAAGCTTCAGCATTTTCAAAATTTTCTAAAAAATTGTAAAAAATATTTGATTAAGCTTATTCCTCGAACGGTTCAAAAATTACGCTGGTTTCGTTTTCTTTCAACTTCGAATTTTCGAAAATTGCAAAAGTTCAGAATTTTTTCAGCATCTTTTTACAACTACACTACTGATGATAAAGTTTTTCCCTTAATGAAAACTGTGCTAAAAATCATCTTCAAGAAAGATGTACAATTTTTCAAAAATATGAGAATGTTTCGTCTAATCGCCTAATTTTTTGTAAAATAAACTTCTTTTGTAAAATAAAATGTTTAAACAATCATTTTCTCAAAAGTAGGTCCAGTTTTTTGTATTTTTCCCATATATAAAGAAGGGTTCGTTTTCTCACTGTATGATCAAAAATCGCAAAGAAAATTAATAGGGCAAAAGTACAATATTGATGATTGGGATTTTTTGATGAAAATATCTTTAAAAATTAGATCTTTGAAGATCATGTATATTTTTTTGGGGAAATGCACGTCGTTTGTGCTTAATTTTTCTTTGAAGTTAATGGAATTTATATTTTTTTTAACACCACCCCAAATTTCTACTTTCTCGCCTTCGAATTCTTCGTAAGAAGAGAAAGTTACGTAATCGTGCACCGTAAAACGGCAATTTTTTTCTTTAAATTTCATTCTCGGATGGAACAAAGGAGGATTGAAAATGGCACAGACCTAATTTTCGTTGTACTCTCTGAACTTTCGAAACTTCCACGTTACCAAAAAAGTGTGATAGTATGTGTTGTAGTAGCACCATAAGTTACTAACCGCATACGAGCAAAGAAAAAAAAACAAGAAAAGTCTCATATCGTACAGATGCTTAAAGTTCTAATAATTTCTATGTGGTGTTATAATTATGGCCAATTAAGTACAGATCAATAGAATTGAATTATTTAACAGATTTATTTTATTTCTATTTTTTTAAGGTATTGTATCTTCTTCTTCTGCTGCAAGCATTAGAACTTTCGTTCTGCTGCGTCTCCTTCTATTAGTCCATCCATCTTCTCTTTGGTCTTCCTATGTTTCGTTTTCCTCTAGGCTTATATTTCAGAATCTGTTTTGGTATTCGTGTGTCCTCCATTCTATCAATGTGGTCTCTTCGACTCAACATATTGAAATGCTTATCTCACAACAATTGGGGTGCAGATAGACAGCTGTTATTAATAACATATAAAGCACTAGTTCGATCGAAAATAGATTATGGGTCCATAATATACAATTCAGCAAACAAAAATATCCTCAAAAAATTGGAAGTCGTACACAACCATGGGCTAAGAATATGTACTGGTTGTTTTCACACCAGCCCAATTGGCAGCATTCTTATTGAATCGGGCGAATCCACCTTGTTTCACCGCAGAGATCAACTAAGTATTAAATATGCCCTCAAAGCTGCTACTTCAAGCAATCCTATTATTTATCATGATATTTTCCCTAAAATTGTAGGGCACAAAATCCACTCCCGATATCAACCACTACACGCAAAAATCAGGAGAATTCTTGATGAACTTAGTATTGAGAGCATCAAAACCGAAAAGAAAAGACCGTACAAAACACCTCCCTGGATAATCCAGGATTTTGTAGCAGATCTATCTTTAACAGAATATCAAGAAAGTCATCAAACAAAAGAATTCTGGGACCTCAAATTCACTGAACTTAAAAACAAATATAACAACTACTACCATGTTTACGCCACCGGTACAAAGAATGACCAAGGAACCTGGGCCACTGTAAACTCAGGTGAAGTCGCAGTCAAATATCAACTTCAACATTATGCCGGCCAGGAAACAGCTGATCTTTGTTCAATAATGACAGCGTTAAAAATCATTAAACAAACCCAATCCAACAATTTTATTATCCTATGCAGTTCCCTAACTGCATTACATAATATGAACAAGAATACTACCAACTCTGAAATGAAAACCATCGTACATGAACTGAATCATGATATGACAACCTCAGGAAAGACAATCAAGCTGGTGTGGTATCCACAGCAAATCAGAACAACACAGAATGTAATAGAGAACCTGAACAGGAGAATGACAAATCCAGAAGACACCAATACAACATTAACAGCGTCCAATACATTCGAAGACCTAGTAAAATACATTGGAAAAGCAATGCAAGATAGATGGAATACCAACTGGAAAACTTTAAGATCCAGTTCCCTTCATCAGAAAATAAATAATTTCTACAATCTCAAAAGTAAAAAGCATCTCAGCAGAAAAGAACAAGTAGCTATTACAAGGATTAGAACTGGACACTGTAAACTAAGTCATTTACATTTAATAGAAAGAAATCCAGCCACCATATGTGACCACTGTAACATCCCTATTAACATGTCTCATATCATTGTCCAATGCCCCCCTTTACAATTTATCGAGACAAAAATACCTACAGAATCTGAACGTGGAGTCAATCCTCACCTCTTTTGACTACCAAGACAGAGTGATCAAATTCTGTAAAGATGTAAATATATTTGTTAAAATTTAATTCAAAAGTTTATTGTGATCTATTGATGTATGAATGTTTTCTAGTGTATAGTGTATATAAATGGTATTCAACTTGTTTGTATTTCTTTATTAAGCACATACAACAATTGTGAAACTAATGTAAACTTTAAGTCGCTAATGACCTTAGTTGTCGATGCGACTATAAATAAATGAAAAAAAAATGTGGTCTCTTCATGCTTTCCTGTATTCGTTCATTTTTCCTCTCCTGGTGATGGCCGGCCTCCTACTTATACGAACCAATCTAAACGTTTAAAGGTATTGTATCCTCACGAAAAAGAACAGGAACCCGAATTAGGGAAAGCGGAGAAGAAGAGAGGATTATTCACCCACCAGGATTTCCTCCCACAGGAGAGGGGCGTGGCGTTCGGGACAACAGGCGATCGAGCCGGTTGCCACGACGTGGAACGGGGTTGATAACAGCCGAACCGCCTTTAACCCATTTCTTCCCAACGTTGCGTATACGCAACGCAATGTTTACTATTTTATTTTACTTATACCATTCTTTGAAAGCGTTTGTAATTTTTTGTACAGTAAATACAATCCTTAGTGACTTTAAAACTATTTTTATTTGATAAATATATAATATATGATTATTTATTTTAATTTTTTTCTCCATCAAGGCGCATGCCCTATTTTGACTCCTTTACAATATCTGTCTTATGACCTTGAAATCCGTGGTCAAAGTGGATTTTTGTTATCACATTGCAAAATATAATATGTACAAATAAATGTGTTAATGTTTGAATAGAACGTGATTTTCAAAACGATTTTTATAGACAAATAAATGTAGCGTTGCGTTTACGCAACGTTGGGAGTTTCCCGGCAGAATTGGGAACGACCAAATTCCACTATGGCACCGCGACAAACGGCTCTTGGGAGCTTAGTATTTTGAAAATAAATGTAATATTAGGTAGAATATGCTCTCTTTGGTTTGTTCCGTTGACGAATATGCCAAATGACATAATCTCTGAGATTTCTTGGCTCTAAAACAAGGCATGGCATTGTTATGACTTCTGTACAGTTTGCGCGGTCTTTCGAAGACACCACTTACGAAAAAAGGAAGTTTTGAAACAAATTTGAAGAAATAAAAAGATATCTACATATTTCGTCCAATAAAATCTTAGGTAAAGAATAGAAAACTGCAAAATTGAGTCAATTTTTTGGTGAATGAACAAAAAACATTTGCAATCCGTAGCGTTTAGCCAGAACTTATCAGCACTTATGAGCAGATAGTTTCGTACTTGGGGCGACATTTAGCTAAAACATGTGAGTTATGAGAGGTTCGGTTTCATGATGTAATGCATATTGACAGGAGAAAAAATATTTTTGAAACCATTTAATGTTCATAGTGGAATAACAAAGAAGGACCAATATTTAGTCTTAGATGAAGTAATTGGAAATTTGACGGAAATTGTTAAAACAAATTTAAAAAACTTGCTGTTTCTTGGCAAACGTCTATATGTATTACATTATTTTTTGTCCTTTATCAGACGCAGATTCTATGCAAATAGAATTGTGGCAACTGAGAGAAAAGGGGATCAGACTGTTCGCTTCGAACAAAAAATTATTTCAAAACAAAAGTGTGCATGATTACACGATAGAGAAGCATTATGAGTTTTGGATATGTTAGAGATCCTGCTAAGCAAGGTTTATTTATATTCTACTACTACCGAAATTACTCTAAATGGTATTGATTTCGAGTGCATAATAGTACTTTTTCTTCTTAGAAGCGCCATCTAGCACTCAAATTGTCATCTACCCCACAAATTGCAATTTTCCGTGTGATACTCACATCGATATTTATGGAATTATAGTAAGAGGAGAATAAGAAAAAGACTAAAAGTCCATTTTTTGATTATATAAAATGGTGGTGATAAGCATGCATACAGGCAACGCAATGTTTGCAAGAATCGGACAATTTTGGAATGTAAAAATACGTCAAATACATTTTAATTCCATTTGATTTTTACACCTTTCTGCATTAACTTGAATTCTGTTTGCATATTAGTAAAATTGGTAGACATTAATGGAGAAAATACCGACGTTTATATAAAGAGCGGTCAGTACACTTTCTTTCCGGAGAACTCCCAACGTTGCGTATACGCAACGTACCGCTCAGCTTCAACCAAGAATAAAAATATTTTTAACAAACTGGTTTTGCAATCTTTGGAGACTTCGCATCAATATTTAACTGAAATGTATTAAATAAATTAAGTATTTCACTGTTTGGGAAGAAATGGGTTAACGCCCAGCCCGGCCGGCAAACACGCGCCACGCGGCGTCGCGGTCGCCCGCGCAGCTCTCCGCAGCTGCACAGGCGCGCCCTGGCGGCCGCAGCGCGTCATCGCCTGCGCCCCGGGAGCGCCCTTTCATACGGCGAGCGCAGCGTCGCGCGCGCGTTCCAATAGTTATAATTAATTTCCGCCTAATTCCCCGGTAATTGAGGATGAGACGCATCTGGGTAATAGCGTCGATTGTCAGCACATCAAATGGAAATTGAGAAGCGATTCCGCGCGGCCGGGCGTTCATTTCGCAGCGGGGGCTCGACCGCCTCGCGCCCGGCCGCGCTCGCCGGCACGCCCACGCCTCCCGGCCACTTGCCTGAACGCCCGCCAGCTTGCTGACATGCTTACCCGCCCGCTTACCCGCCCGTTTGCCCGCCCATTTGCCCGCCCGTTGGTCCGCCCGTTTGCCCGCCCGTTTGCCCGCCCTTTTGCCCGTCCGTTTGTCCGTCCGTTTGCCCGCCCGTTGGTCCGCCCGTTGGTCCGCCCGTTTGCCCGCCCTCGTGCCCGTCCGTTTGCCCGCCCGTTTGCCCGCCCGTTTGCCCGCCCGTTTGCCCGTCCGTTTGCCCGCCCGTTTGCCCGCCCGTTTGCCCGCCCGTTTGCCCGCCCGTTTGCCCGCCCGTTTGCCCGCCCGTTTGCCCGCCCGTTTGCCCGCCCGTTTGCCCCCCCGTTGGCCCGCGCGTTTCCCCCCCCCCCCCCCGTTGGCAACGCCCGTTGGCCCGCGCGTTAGCCCACCCGCCGCCCCGTCCCTGCCCCTCAGTGCTCGCGTCCCGCCACCGTACACACCCGAACTTCTCTCCGGTCCCGAGCGCCCTCGCTGACCCCTCGTGCCCGGACGCTTGCTTGCCCGCCTGGATGCGTTCTTGCCCATCCGCAACATTCTTTCCTGGCCCTGGGCACCTGCTTGCCCTGCCTTCTTGCTTCTCCGCTCACTTGCTTGCTTGCCCGTTCCGCTTGCTTACTGGCCCGCCCGGTTCCTTGCTTGCCCTCCCGCTTGCTTGCCCTCCCGCTTGCTTGCCCTCCCGCTTGCTTGCCCTCCCGCTTGCTTGTCATCCCGCTTGCTTGTCATCCCGCTTGCTTGCTTGCTTGCCCGCCCGCCCGCTTGCTTGCCCTCCCGCTTGCCTGCCCTCTCGCTTGCTTGCTTGCTGTTTGCCCTCCCGCTTGCCTGCTTGCCAGTGCATTCGTCCGGCCGCGCGCGACCGCGAGCTCTTTCATCTGCGTGGCATCGGGTGCGTGGCAGCAATGGGTTCGGCGCCACAAGTCGCGGTCGGGGACGCGGGTGGACGCTGCTGCATGGGGCGAGCGTGAATGATCGGTCAGACGTGCAAAACGGTCGCGGATTTGTGAACTTGTGATCGGGATGAAGTGGTTAACTGGAGTGGGGGTGAACGCGCCAGACCTATGGCCAACAAGTGTAAGAGCAAAGCAGAACATGAGAATGCGTGTGAAAGGGTACCGATGCGACAGTGAAGGAGTGAGAAGAGCGGGAGAGAAAGAGAAGAGAGTAAGGCAGTGTAGAAGAGTGTAAACCAGTGAAGGGAAAGTTCTCAGGAAACGGGAGACCTCGAAAGAAAGAATGAAAGAAAAAAGAAAGAAAGAAAGTCACGAGGAAGCGAAAGAGCGGATGTGTTGCCAAAGAGCGGAAAAACAATTAAGATAGTGGAAGTGCATAGAAAGAGAGCGAAAGAGAGCAGGTGCAAAGTGGACAAGAAGTGATAGTGGTCAAATTCGAGAGACGTGGGGAAAGAGACACAAAAATAAAGTGGATGTGGAAGAGTTACGTTGAAAAAGCGTTTGGGCACACGTTGAGAGCAGAAGACAGCTCTTAAACGTTGAGGAGTGCCAGAAAGTGAAAGAGCGCAGGAGAGAAAGTAGGAGAGCAAGCGGAAGAGTACGCAGAGACTGGCAGAAAGCGAAGGAAACTGGGAGAGAAGTGGAGCGCCAGAAAGAAAGCGGAAGAGAGCGGACGCGAATGCAAGACAAGAGAGGCGAGAGCGGATAAGTACCACGAGAGTGGTAAAGCGCAAAAGATGGTGGAAGACAGCGATCGAGAGGGAGAGTGACGACAGCACAGAGCGGGCGAGAGCACATGAATGCCGAGGAGTGCCTGAGAAAGAGGGGAAGAGAGCGAGAGGGCACGGAAAACAGGAGGGACGAGAGCGATTGAAAAACGCAAAAGAGAGAGGAAGAGAGTGAGAGTGGAAGACGGTAGAGAGCGGGCGAGAGCACGTGAACGCCAAGGAGTGCCCGAGAGAGCGAGAGGGAGCGTAAAACAGGGAGGGACAAGAACGGAAAAGAACGGAAAGATCGAAAGAGTGCGAAAGAGTGGGAGAGAGCGATCGTGGGCGAGACGGAGAGAGAGGGGGAGAGAAAGAAAGTGAGAGTGGAAGACGGAGAGAGCGAGCGAGAGCACGAGAACGCCGAGGAATGCCTGAGAGAGTGAGAGGGCACGTAAAACAGGGAGGGACAAGAACGGAAGAGAACGGAAAGATCGAAAGAGTGCAGTGGTGAGAGCGATCGTGGGCGAGAGGGGCAGAGAAAGAGAGTGAGAGTGGAAGACGGTAGATGAGCACGCGAAACGCCGCGGCGTGGGGGCGTGCTGAGCGGCGACGGGGCGACAGCGCCGCTTCCATTCTGCAGCGGGCGGGCATTGTGCGCGCCCTGCGGTCGCTCTGTCGCCCGCGAAGCCTTTGCCGCCACGAGAGGTGCGTGTCACGGCCAGATAGGCGGCTCGGCCGCGCCCGCCGCCCCGCCCCGCCCCCGCCCCGCCCCGCCGCTCAGACGCGAGAGCTCAGTGACTGGCGCGTGGGAGTAATGGAGGGGGCGAGGGGTATGTGCCAACTCGCACGCCGGAAGGAGGGGGATCCGAGTAGGGTGGGCGAACGACGGCGGTAGAGAAGGGTGAGGGGTGGTTGGCAGTGGTGGAGCTACTTTACGACACTAGTGAATTTCGACACTCGTGAATGACGCAGGTTACTCCGAAGTCATAACATTTCACAGTCACGATCGTGAGGCTCCAGCAAGGAATTTTAAAATAGCAGGGAACTTCTCTCTCACAACTCTCGCACAGTTTTAAATCTCTCTCATATATATATATATATATATATAAAGTGGATGTTGTTGTATATACAAGAGCTAAACTCCGACACGGTATGATCGATCACGATGAAAGTTAGCACTTCTACGTGTTTTTTCACCCAGACGTTTTATGTACTATTAATTCTGTTGTAGCTCCACTACATGGCGCTGTAGAACAAAACTAAATATTGACGTCAAACGCAAACCCGTGACGCATTCGGCAGCATTTTGAATCTATATCGTTAAATACCTCATAAACAATGCGTTCTAGTGACTCTTAAAATCTAAAAATTTTGAGGCCAACGCCTCAAAGGAAACGTTTCTCACACCATAATCTAGAGAATGGGCTCTTCTTGAACATTCTAGTACATTTTGGTGATGGCCAGCCACTTCCCGATTATACTCACCTGCTCAGAGTCGTGCAAAATCTGCAAGTAAATCTGAATGAGAGGGACAGAGAGCGGTATAGAGATACATAGAGACAGACAGACGGTCAGGGTGAGGGAGGGGGGACGGAGAGAGAGAGAGAATGGGTGATGGGAGGGAAAGAATGAGATGAAGGACAGGACAATTTCCGCAGAGTTTTTCCTATTATGATATAAATTCAGGTATCCTTGCATGCTTACGTGACTGACGTGCTCTGGCTGAGCTCCGATATTTTACTAAATTTTCAACTACTTTTCTACATATTTCAGGTAACTTTCTGTTAAACTGTGTTCTTTACTTGTTGCAGATAATCTGAAAAAGATTTATATTGTCCGAAGCAGTGGAAAAGAAGTAATACAAATATTTGGTTTAAAAGACGGCGTCCGTAACGGAACAAACGTTTATTTGAACAGTGTAAAGACTACTAATATTTATTTTGCACTGTAAATTTAATTTAAATTGCGTGAAGTTTTAAATTATTAGTAAAAGTTGTTGTGATAATGGTGAAAAAAACATCATAATTCAAAAGTTCGTGTACAACAGAGTAACGGAAAATCTTCACGCAAACAAGAGTAACGGTATGTAGAAATACCATACTGGCACGAAAGGACATTACATACTTACGTTCATAATTCTTTGCCAATTGAGCATTGGGTCCCGCAAGGTTCGATCTTAGGCCTATCCTCTTTCTGTTATATGTAAACGATATGCACTCGTCTATTAAAAATGGAAAGAACGGTTTTGCTTGCCGATGACACAAATGTTCTTTGGAAAAAACAAGTAGTAAATAGTACGATTTCAGAAGTTTCAAATTGGTTTAATAATAACAAATTAATTGTTAACGAAAAGAAAAAATGTTTCGATGCATTTTTATATTCAAATCGGTAATCGCATGTTCCATTGAAAATGAACAATATGCAATTAGCTGATGTTGAGGTAAGAAAATTTTTAGGTCTCTCAATTCAATCAAACCTCAAATGGAATGTACATATAACAGAATTTTAATAAACACTAAATTAAGTTCATTATGCTACGCATTCAGAATTCTTTCAAATTCTGTCAGCCTTCATGCAGCTCGTTGCGTTTATTTTGCAAATTACATTCCCGCCTGAGATATGGCATATAATATTCTGGGGAAGCTCATACTGTAGTATTCAGACCTTCAGATTGCAAAACAAAATTATTCGAATAATGAAAAAATGCCTTCCACGTGAATCCTGTAAGCCCTCTTTTCATTGAGCTGGGAAATCACCATTGCCTTGTCTATTTATTTACGAATCTGTAATATTGTGTCAAAAATGACCTACTTAACGGAGGGAACATATTTCATGCAATATTGATATTTATAATTACAACACACGCCGTAGAAATCACGTGCATCAAGTGTCAGTATCAACAGCTCAGTACAAGAAATGAACATACAATACATACACGTTACTTTACAACGCATTGCCAGCAGATGGACATAAAACAATTAAAGTCGGTACACAAAATTTAAGTTTAAAGTAAAATCTTTTCTGCTGCAAAAACTGTTTCTATACAATTAGAGACTATACTGATCGTGAAAAAAAAATGTTTAATGTAACAAAACAAAGATATATAAGGAATAGTTTACGTTTGCATTGTATACATTTTAAAAAAATATTTAATACGCCTGTAACAAAAGTAATGTACTTCAGCTTCCGGGTCAATGATCCCATCTCGATCAGGTTTTTCTCCAGTTTCCCTGATCCATGAGCAAAGGCTGCTGAGATGGCCTCCTTGTTTTGTTTCTGGACGTAAATGGAGCTTCACTATGCGCACGTTTCGTTGAGCACTCCTTTTGCTTGTAATGGTAGGAGTAGAAACTGATGTTCATTACTAGTTTATTAGCAATGCAGAAGAATCAAATCAGCAGTTCATTTACCGTTGAATTTGATTTCCTATAACTCGGGAACAAACATTTTTTCAAATTTTATTTTTCTAAATAATAAATTATTTTTAAGTTTTTTGTTTCTAGTTTTTCAAATGTTCCTTTTTTTTATTCTGGGCCTCAAGAAAATGTGCGCAGATAATCTCTTCCCCACACGTCAATATACAGTTTTTTTACTGTTTTTGACCAAATAAATTAAAATAAATCCTACGGCCATGCGCCGTCACAGCCAAGAGAAGCTCTGATCTCCCCACTGGTCTCCCGAAATGTGAAATATTGTAGTGAATGTAAGAGGTGACGATAGGACAAGTCAAAGGACGGAAAGATGGTTCGCGGTCTATGGCCCGTTGCTTATGGGTTTGCTACGCATTCGCCTGATACTGATTGGAGTAACCACGAAAAACTACCGATCGGAGCAGCCACCTGCAAGAATTCACTTCCACGCAGCGTCGGCATAATCCGTAGCAATTTACGTAGCTAATGTTGAAAATCCTGCCATGGTCAGGAGCGAATCCTAGGACCTCCCCTCTCCAACCTGGTTCCTGCGACATAAGCCCGCTTCGCCCCCACCCTTTAGGTTGCGACCAGATTGTGCACTCTATTGCTCTTCAGGTATTGTGGATTATATGTGGGTATTGTGTGACGGGAAGTAACGGATTGAAGGGTGTCCTCCCTACAATACTTAAGAGAAAATATACCGATTTTTCAAGCTTCCAAAACGACTCTTCTAGCTCGATTCTAGAATTTTCATTTGGCGATGACAATTCTTTACGAGTGTCCTATACATTCAATTAATGTTGAAAAATCTATCTCCATTAGAATCTGAACATAGGACTTTATATCTATAAAGTATTACGCTAATGCAAAGTATATTATCGCAAATGGTGTGTACAGCTCACAATTAAAATTATAAACGATTCAAATTTAATTATTCATTTAGCTGGTGACTTTAATTAAGACTCACTTTTTTTCTCATGACAACTAAGAAAGGGAAAATGAAAAAATATTAAATTAACACCGATTTTAACGCAATTTCAAAAACCCTCACAAAAACAAATTAAACCTTAATGCTCAAACAGTCCAGGCACTGCAAATCTGTGGTGTAATCTTCAGGAGATACTGTTATGTTTCCACTAAGGGCCTTAACAGACACTTGTCTTCCAACGATTGTTGCAGGCGCAGCAACAATACAATCGGCAGAATATCCATTGGTAAGATTGGCGTTAAAACTGACCTTCACCAGAGCGAGGTCAGTTGGGAGACACAAATTTTCCAAGAGGCCAAATTTTCCAGCGAGGGAGACAAATTTTCAAAGAGACGAAATTTTCCAGCGAGGAAGACAAATTTTCGAAGAGGCGAATTTCCAAGAGGACAAATTTTACAGCGAGGGAGACACAATTTTTCCAGACAAAGTCGAATTCTGCGGGTGAGGAAAATGCGTTTCAAAACGATGACAATGGAGAGGCAGGTGTATGGACCAGTTCTTCCACTCTGTATTTGGCCTATCATTGTCATTTGCTTTCGCTAATTCATGAGCAATTAAGAGAGAAACTTTGATTTTTGTCTACAAGATCGATTATTTTGGTGCAATGAATGAAGAGTAAATGTTGAAAGAAATTCTCCTGAGATGCCAGATTAGGATTTGTGGGTACAATTAGGATATTGTATAGATTTTCTATAGTTTGAACCTGTTTTCGTTTTATCGCTTTCTTTTTATCATCGGCTCGATGGTTGGAAATGCACACCGCCTGAAAAACAATTTCCTATTTTTAGTAATACGTACGTTATGTTCAAACATTCCATATACAAATGAAAGTACGCATATCTCACAACAAGAGGCAGTAGAAATAGAAGTAGCAATGTTTTGGTGTTTTAATCTCGTCTGCTAAATAATTGAAAGAGATGTCATGATGAAAAACAGTTATTCACAAACTATTTAGTAAATTATCAAGTACAACAACTAACATGCATATTGCGCAACAATCAACCACGCATTTCGTCTTCTGATGAAATTGACGAAATTATTGAATCCGCGAAGCTAACGCATTCGCAACAAAAACAAAAATGCATCTCGACACAATATATGCAGTTTTGTGCCTACTCAAGGTTACGAACTTGAAGCTACGCTCTCGTGCAGAAGATTGCTATAATTTTAAAGGAATGGGTGCAAGAATGAGGAAAACTGCAAGTCAAGAACATTAAAATAACAGGTCATGCAAAAGTCCTCATTAAAACAATCCCTACAATTAAATGAAAAACAGCACTCTTGCATTTTTAATAATGTTGGTAATTAAACTACAAGCGCTACAATAGTACCATATGAAAATCAAGATACGAATTTCAAAAACTATGGTTTTCACTACTGTACACTCGAATTAGTTTTGTTATGATTCTTAAGTTCCCTTTGTGTGTGTTTTAATCCCGAATATGTTATTTAACAAATTTAATAAACTTTATGTTCACCACAGACTTCATTATTATTTTGTTCGAGTGTTTCAATGTGGTATCATTCGTTCGCAAGAGCTTTTAAAACGATAGAGATAAATTAATTTACAATGATTGAAATTAGTATTCATTTGTTAATGTACTTATAAATCATCGTAATCTTACTACATATCACTTGTACACGAGGAATTCTCATATTTATCGAAAACTTCCTCGCAATGTGGCAATACCTATGATAAAAAAACAGGAGTCAGTGACAGAGGAGAGGTTTCATTGAAATTAAACGTGCGTTCTATGCACTAGGTACATGTTTGTTGAGCTCTCTGTTTGCTAGTTTTGTTCGGTGTACACCTGGACGTGTGGGTTTTATTTTCTTAGTAATAATCCAACATGAATCTCTAGTTCTTCTCCCATGCAAATACGTTTTCTATAACTCTGGAGCAAAAAGTCTACGTTTGAGATGTTAACCGTAGTATGTTGTCTCTGGCCAATTTTCAAAGAGAATTGAATTTATCTTCTTTGTTTCCTTCCTTATTACATTTTTGGTGACAAAAAACTTCATTTAAAAATTTGAACAAAATCAAAATGAATTTTTCAAATTGCTAAATGAAGGAAGAAAGGAAACAAAGAAGATAAATACAATTGTCTTTGAAAATTGGCCAGAGACAACATAGAGTTTGCATAGCATTATCAGACAAATATTAAAATAAATAGTTTCAGATGTTACTCACTTCGCTTTGTTTGTACTTTCTTTTATCATTCAACTGTGCAGAGTAAAATGGCGAAGAAGAGATTGTGAAGCTCTACGAAACATGCGCAATTATACTTCTTTCTCGTAGGTCGCATGTTAGTACTACTTCCCCTCCACAGCTTTGCCAGTTCTTTGACGAAAAATCATGCCATCTAATCAGAGGCGGCTCGTGACATTTTTTCCTGGTGGGGCCAGGTGTAAAAGCACGAATATCATGTCAAAATCACTAACTTATTTAATTAAGAATCGTTATTTAATCGATCGTATAATTTATATGAATTATCAGTTAATTAAACCAATCAAACAACTCCAAACAGCGCGCGAGTCTATCCCAGTACAGAGAACTGTGCGAGGAATTGGCACAAGTCACAAAGCTCCACAAAATGTGCGCAATATACAGGTTGTCCAAAAAGATGTTACCACTTATTCAATATTCAACAATGTTATTTTAATAACATAATAAAACACACTACGTATACAAGTCCAAATGAAGCCACTACACAGTTTCGAGCTGTACTCCTTTCTTCTCAATGCATTCGTGAAATCTTTTCACCATAATCCATAGCTCGTTCACACATTTCCTTTGGTATAGAACGGACAACTGATGTTATGCGTTCCTGAAGGTCATTAATGTGCTCATATGCACCTTTCACTTCAAAATGAAACCAAACAATTTCAAATTGGGTACTAACACACTGAAAATGAGAATAAACACGAGCAGATTGGGATAACACACAAGCAATTTGGGACGTAAGAATTTCTAATCGAGAAAAACAATGTTGAATCGGCTAGAGTTCCATTGTCGTTGACAAAACTAACCTATTGTTTGTTCCAAATTTGAAAGTGTTTTGGTCTCAATTTGAAGTTGAAAAGGTGTAGTCTGAAACAAATAAAAATTAAAAATTACGTAGTGCCACATAAGTGGTAATACGTTTTGGACAACCCGATACTTCTCCCCGTATGTCGCATGCTAGTACGACTTCCCCTCCACAGTTTTGCCAGTTCTTTGACGACAATGCATGCAATCCAAACAAACCAATCCAAAACTGCTTCCCTCCACAGTTTTTCCAGTTCTTTGACGAAAATGCATGCAATCCAACAAACAAATCCGAACCATTTCTCCTCCACAGTTTTTCTATTATTTGACGAAAATGCATGCAATCCAAACAAACAAATCCGAACCACTTCCCCTCCACAGTTTTTCCAGTTCTTTGACGCAAATACATGCAATCCAAAGAAATCCAAACTACTTCCCCTCCACAGTTTTTCCAGTCCTTTGACGCAAATACATGCAATCCAAACAAACAAATGCAAATACTTCCCCTCCACAGTTTTCCAGTTCTTTGACGCAAATACATGCAATCCAACCAAACAAAACTGCAAACAGCGCGCGCGAGTCTACCCCAACGCAGAGCAGTGTGCGCATCGGCGCGCGAGGCCGCCCCGCCCCCAGAGATCAGCGACCGAGCGGCTCAGTGGCGCTCGCAAGCGTTTTGTGTACCGAGGACCCCTAAGTGTCGGGCGCGCGCGGCGAGCGCTGATTGTGAAGGATTTCCTGCGAGGCCTTTGCTTCGCTTCTCGCGTTCATTTGCGAAAACACGGCCGAGCGCATTGCGAACGAGAGGGGCGGCGGCGGCGGCGTCATAATGGAAGCCAACGGCACACGCCTGGGAAACTAGTCGCTCGTAGAACAAAGCAGCTGCCGGGGTTCGCATCTGAATGTTGGACGTTGGCCTGACGTAATGTACCGCTATAGCGCAATGCGGAGGCCAATTGATTCTTTGGAACTGCGTCTCCAATTGAAATGTGGATTTTTGAAAATGCTGGAGGATTACATGCGAGGCGAATAAGCGAACGGTACAAACGGTGCAGCACAACACAGACTTCCTGACGTTATTTCTTATCATGACGTAAAATTATGATTATTATTGAAATTGATATGTAGTACTTCAATGTTACACCCACCTATTGAAACAGTTTCTCACCAACGTTTTGCAAAGGCACAATGATATATCATTTACACTCCATAAGACATATTTAATAAAGAAATAAACTTTTTTGCTGAATATATGGCAAAAAAATTGCTTGTAAGTATCAAATTAAGTACACGCCTGTATATCGTTAACCGTAGTGTCATAGTTGCAATAAAGGAAAAATCTTTGTGCTTCAAATACTTAAGCTCCCACACAAACATTGACAATTCACAAAATTATTGCGAAAATTAACAAAATATGATAATTAAGGAAATAATACATTACAAAACGTCGATGGAATAGACAAATTGGATGTATGGATGAATACATATATTGTCTAAAGTATCTCAAATTACAAAACTTATATTGCTCGGCTAGTACATTAATTAGTTCAAAAAAAAAATAATAGGTCTTAAGAGAACTCAGTAAAAAACGCCGCTATTTCAGATGTTAACAAACGACTACTGTTTGCATGATCATTTATTAGTAAATTTGTCAGTGTTTTTATTTACTTCAAGAAATATCTTTTCTTTATCAGAAGGTAATCCAAGAAACCAAATTAGTAGCCGTTTTTGCGGCAGAACTGTTAATTCGATTAAGAATTGTGCTAAGATAAACGAAAATAATGAATCGAGCCACTGTCGTGCCTAAAGCTGGGACGTTCATGCAAATGCATACCTCTTATTTTTCAGAAAATTTCTGTGGGAAAATATTAAATATT